>OY757929.1:69056428-69508928 GCA_963585895.1 Sepioteuthis lessoniana | reverse complement strand
GTTTTTTTTTTCTTTGAGCTTTCTTATTCTGTCTGGATATGGCTGTTCTCTTTCGTCCGTTACTAGTCTCTTTTTTCGCTTCTCATTATTAGCATGGCACATTTTTCTATGCCGAATTCTATCCCTATTTCCTGCCAGTGCTTGATTATCCTTATTATTATTGTTATTATTAGAGTTTTTCACATCGGCGTAACCTGATGGTCTTTTTATCATTATTATTTAGTCTTTCAGAGTTTTTCACATCAGCTAACGCTGATGGTTTTTCACTGGATTTTGTGTGACATCAAGTCTCCTCAAGTCTCCAGGTCTCTTCTCAGTATTCTGGCCGTTTTCAACAATGCTGTCGTTTGGATGGTCTCCACACGTCCACCAAATTCTAAATCCTCCAGGCCCTTTAATAATCCTTCAGTCACTGTGTCAAAAGCACCAATCACAATTGGTACCACCGACACGTTCATGTTCCATAGTTTCTTCAATTCTCTACCACGGTCGAGGTACTTATCCTTCTTTTCATATTCTTACAGTTTTATTCTGTGGTCAGCCGAGATACCAAAGTTGACAATTTTGCAAATTATCTTTTTTTTTTTGTTTATTATTATAAGGTCTGGTCTTCTGGCCGGGATTAGGTGATCCGTTTGTATGTCAAAGTCCCATAGGAGTTTATGCGTATCATTTTCAATGGCAGGTTCTGGGTTGTGCATATACCATTTTTTGGTATGGTGAAATTCAAATTTCTTGCACCTTTCTCAGTGGATCACCTTGGCCACCCAGTCGTGTCTAGTCTTGTACTCTTTCTGTGCTAATTTGCTGCATTCGCTTATTATGTGATTGATGGTTTAATCTCTGTCACCGAATAGTTTACATTTGCTATTTTGTTCAGTCTTATCTATTCTTGCCTTGATATGATTGGTTCTTACGGCGTTGTTTTGCGCTGCCATTTGGAGAGATTCTGTTTCTCTCTTAAAGTTTCTTTTTCTTAGTCATCATGTCCATGTTTTGTCGTGTGAGATGTTTATTAATCGTTTCAAATGCCCATAGAGTTTTTTTTCCCGTTTTGTTTCCTGGTTATTGTCATTCTGTTATATATCGTTGGTCAGCATTGTTTCTGATGGCTGTAATCAGTCCTTGTTGGTGTTTTTCTGTGTAGTCTTCGAGTTGATGCGTGAACGCTTTCTTTGATGTTGGTAAGTCCTTTTCTCCCCTCTTTTCTTGATACTTTTCTAGTCAGTCATCGTCTCTCTCTGGGATGTAATGCCTTGTACGTGGTCATTAGTTTTCTAGTTCTGTGGTCCATTTTTTAAAAATTCGATGTGTATTTCCCCTTTCGGGCCTTCTTCGTGCATTCGCTAGGCGTATTTCGATGTCACTTTCATTAGATATGGTTAATATATATATATATATATATATATATATATATATATATATATATATATAGTGACAAAGTCAGATGAGAATAGAGGGAAAAATATTTTGTTCTGTTTTCTTGCTCTTTGCGCTACACGATTACCTTCCATTCTTGAATCCCTTGAATCCCAAAAAACATAACGTTCTAAAATCAGGACCTTTTATCATATTATCACACGCCCAAACTCAAAAGATAAGTCTTCATTGAATATCAAAGAAACTCGTATCAATAAAAAAAAAATCTGACAAACTCTCTTCCCAGCTATTATATTGAATCCAACTATACTTTTAGATGCTTCTTGTTTCGTTCAGATGATAATATAAAATCATTTACATGAATTATGAAAAATAAAGATTAGAAATAAAGGTTACTTCTAAGTAAGCAATAACTTTATCAAATTATTTTACATATGGACTTTGAGAATCTACGTATATAACTAATTAGTAACATTGCATTAAATGTGAATAATTATTTCCTTACGACAACACTTGAATTATTTTTCTTTTGAGATTATTTTTCCTTACCATTAAAATCTTACCCTGCCTTTTTAAAGTATATATGCCTAATATTGTGTGTTGACATCGAACCGTTTGGCCGTCACAAGAGGACAGATAGGTATTTTTTTCCCTAATTATCAATATAGATTTGACATATGCAATTCTTTTTAACTGTTTTTACATTCTTTCTGTCATTTATAAATTTTAGAAACATCTTCATCTGTTTCCATCCCTCTGCTGCAGATATTGAAAAAAGAAAATGAAAAAAGAAAGAACTGAAAACCTTTCGATTTTTCCTTTTCTCAGGTTGATGTAAGCGAGTTATTACTTTTTTATATATAAAAGAAGGAAATAAACGAATTTCCTTCAGTACTGATTTGAAAAAGCAGAGTCACGAATTTGATACACGAATGTTAGTTTTTCACGGGGAAGTGAAGCGCTCGAATTTATCGCGAAAAAAAAAACAACAATAAAATACCTGAAGTTAAGTTTGTATAATCTGAACTGATGCCGACTGCATATATGTCTCCCTAAAGATAGAGCAAGCGAAAGTGTGCTACATATCTGATTACAAGATTAAATACCTGCATGCTAAATATTGCAAAAGGCTAACTACCTGTCGGCGTGTAAATGATTGTCAGCTATGAAAAGAGTTTAAACAACTAATTGAAAAAATAGACAGTTTGATCAGTGGAAAAAGGTGTTGAGTTACTTAAGTCCTGTACTGCTAAAATAACATATGAAAAGACTAAAAAACAAATTTCGAACCCATCCGACTTCTCCAGATTTTGTTCCATCTAATCTAAATTTTTCTTGATGAACTCCTTATTTGATTAGAAGTTCATCAAGATTCTGATTCTACTTTTATTCTGTTATATGAAAGTGGAAACGACCATTTTTTCGGTTTTTTAGTTGAAATGAATAGAATTTTACAAAAATAGGATAAAAAAGTCTGTGAATCGTTAAAAGGTCATTAATTATAACGGCTAATATAAACGAATAAATTCTAAGGAGACATTAATTTTTATAATCTTTTTGCCATTGTCAAGGATAATCTGTGTTGTATAGTGCAGAACACCTTCACCACACAACTCCACTTCTATGACTGTTAAGGTAAAATCTATATTCAAAGAGCATTTCGTTGGATTCTCTTCTTGGCACAATTTTAGAATACTTCATATTCTATATCGAAAATATAATATTCAACACAAATCTATCTATCTATCAATCTATCTATCTATCTTATTTTCATCAAGTCCTAATAGTACGGAGTTGCGTGACTCTCTCTAGCTATCGCTCATGGCCAATCCTCTAGATTGCATCCAATGTCCGCCCAGCGCTGATGCATGCAAGTCTTTGCTTTTCGATCAGCACTAATGTGTCCATAAAAGAATGTTACCAATGAGTTCATTTTTATTAGATCTACTGACGTTTTTAATGCGTCATTTTGACTGATTAAAAACATACATATGATGCTAATGTATCTCCTTACAAGGTACCAGCGACAATGTCTAAGGAGTCAAAGACACCATCGGTTGAGTGAACCATTGCTTCCATTTTTCTTCTTTTGTTAACTAAAGGTAAGTTTCTTTAGGGAGACTATATGCAAGTAGTATTTGCTCCATTTCCTATTTATGGAATCACATACCTTGGAGAAATCTACGAACAACAGAATTGCTTCGAGATTTTTCGCACGTACTCCTTCAATGTTTATATGGACTGCGAGAATCTATTATGATCGATTTCTCGTAAAGTCATTCTGGATTTTGAAGAATGTCCTCAACTTCAAAAGAATACCATTTAGAAGATGGGCATTATAAAACTCTGAAGCTAGGGCTGTAAGTGTTATGCCTATCTAGTTCCTTGTGAATATGAAGTCACCTCTCTTGAGAAGGTCAAGATGCAGCCTTTCGTTTATTACTTTATTCTGTTTTGTTTACCCACCGCGTTTTATAATCCAAGTAATATGTCATCAAATTCCCTTGTCTTCCATATTTCGTCGAGACCGATAACTTTCCCGTTTTTAATTTTTTTCAATTCTTTTGCGTCAAGTACTTCCTCAGAAAACTGACCTAGTTTGATGTCTTGTGGACCACTCATAGTTTATTTAGTTGGTTTATCGGGGATTTCCGAAGGGTTTCTGTTCAGTTTCCTTGGGCAAATACTCGTGAATAACAACAACAACGTAACCCAGTTGTACTCAAGATTGTGGGATAACCACTTCCGCGTTTTTATTCCAACCAGTCAAACATGGCCGAAACGATACTTCCGTTTCTAGGACAATATACAAGATCCCTCCCCACTAAGCTTGAAACACAATACATAGTCGACTGAGTATTTTAATGAAAAAGAGATATGCATAGTTCTTTTCTATGGAAGTCTGACTAGAATTCTATCACTTGGAGGAAGTGTTAACCGATTCTCTGACATTGTCACAACATCGGCGACATCAAATGAGTCATCAGTATCTATATCCTTTGGAGATTTCTTAGCAGCAATTTCTTTAGCTAAATGGTCTGCACCGGTGTACTTTCCCTTTTATGCCTAGTTCCATGCTGATGTGCTACCTTTTGGCTTTACTCTCAGTCTTGTTCTTTCTTTCATTTTCCTTGCATTTCTGAAAACGTGTCCTGCCGTGTGTTCTGGGATGATCATCTCCCAAACTTGCACCGCTTTTTGAGAGGCTGCTATCTCTGTTGGGTGCGAGACGTTGTGCGACACATGTTGAGTGCCCTTTAAACATTTGTCCCCGACTACTCAGAGGTTGGGTAAATTCTTCTGAGCCTCTCCCGAAAGGTTCTGTTAGAATATTCATGCGAATATGATCCCCATGTCTTATCCATTGATGCCCGCACTAAAAAGTTAGTGAAACAGGTTGCTCTTCTGAAATCTCAGATAGCTTTGAAAATTCACCACACTAACTGCATATCCAATATGAAACATCCTTTCATGGCGATTTTTATCCGTTGATCTTTTAGTATCATATATTTTTGGGGTGACTTTGGCAGAAAATCTGGCTTCACTAGGTCCAGGCGAGATCGGGGCTTCTAGCCCATTAATAGTATTGCTGGTGACTGACCCATTGTTGATTCCAGAAATATACGGCATCGGGCAAGGACTCGCAATAATTAAGTTTACCGATCGCCTGAAATCTTTTTAAAGCCCACCCTTAGTGGTTTGCACTGCACGCCCAGCCAGTCCATTCGACGAAGGTTGATATGGTGCACATGTGACATGCTTAATGCTATTTAGGGCGCATAACATGGAAAATTCCTCACTTGTAAAACTGCTAGTATTATCAGATACGATCACACATTGACTCTCATGTGTAGCAAATGTGCGTTACAACATCCTTTCTATTTCTGAAGAGCATGGTGATGACAAGACATGTGCATCCAGACATTTACTGTTGGCATCCACAATCACCAGAATCCACTTGAATCCAGGAAATTCCTTTTTATTATAGTTTGTACAATGGAGCCAGAACAGTGCTGATATTATTTAAATAATGGTGATTGTAATTCATAAAAGCTAAAAAAAAACTCCGCAGTTCCGACACATTTTTTGGAGTGAGTGCTTTGCAAATTGGGCAAAACTTCTCTTGAGTTGGATGGATCCCTTCTGTCTCAGGTATGAAATTGGCGATTTTTTGAATTCTCAATTATCGCTTCTACAGAGAAACCTAGCATTTCGCAATCTCTTTAACACTGCACCCTGATTACTTTTATGTTCTTCCGTAGTTTATCCGGATGACGTCGAGATTAGCGACTGTCTTTAGTATTCCTTGAATTAGTTGGTCTATAATTCGTTGTAATACTACTGATGAAGAAGAAATACCAAAACACAACCGAGTACACATAAGAAGACATTTATGAGTATTTATCGTCGTTACTCTTTGTGACTTTTTGTCCAGAAGAACCTGTAAATAAGGGTCACTCAAATCCAGTGTCGTAAAATAATGCCTTCAACAAGATTTTAGAATACAGGTCATCTATATTTAGAATCAGATTCATGTCTATTTGCAAAACAGAATTGACAGTCTGCTTAAAATCCCCAGGAATCCGAACTTGACGATTTCTTTTTAAAATTGGAACGATAGGGGAAGCCCATTCTGAAAAATCAACTGGTTTGATAACGGAAGTAGCAACAATTCGAACAAGTTGGGTTTTCACCATCTCTCGAATCGTTAATGGTATTGATCTAGCCTTCATAAAACGTGGGATTCTATTTTGTTTAATGCACAGTTTCGCTGTTACGTTTTTCAATGTACCCAAGCCTGATTTAAACAGTTTTGAAAATTCCTGATTCAAATTACTCCACTTAATTTGGCTGCAAGTAGAGTAATTGTTTTAGATCGATTAATTGGCAAACTTTCCTGTCATTCCCTTCGAAGACTTGATCCCGATCTCAGTACAAAGAACACACTTAAATTTTACTTTTTTCCTTTGAATTTGACTCTCAGGTTATCCACTCCCTTAAGTATAATGATCTCACCTAAAAAAGGTCCGTAATCTTTGCATCGCCCCCTTTTTAGAAAGCCTCGCTTTTGGTAGTTCGTTGAATTGTTTATCGCTTATCAGCGACGATGAACACAACGTATCAATTTCTATTGCACAAATAACTCCATTTCACTCGAGCTTACATGTGTATGGTTTAAATGTGGCGGAAATTGTCATATATAAGGATATCGTATGTGTTTTGCTCTTGCATGTAGTGTGACAGGCTTTCTCGGTATTCATTTTTACATTGTCTCAAAAATTATTTTTCTTTTGACATTTAAAACAAGTTTTTCCCCATGCTGGACACTGTACACGTCTCTTGTGCTATTTTCCACTGCACCCAAAACACAATCTTTATCCTCATTGCTGAATGTTCCACTTTGCTTTTGCAAATACTCGTGCATAACAACAACAACAACGTAATCCAGTTGTACTCAAGATGGTGGAATAATTTATTTCTGCTTTTTTATTACAACCAGTCAAACATGGCCGAAACGATACTTCCGTTTCTAGGACAATATACAATACTCGCATAACAGATTCATGAAGATTTCTTTCAACTTTTGAAGTCTTTTTCTTGGCTGGCAGCTTTAACTTTTCTCTGGTGGTGTGTTTCCTTCCGTTGATTTCATTATATTCTGCCATGCTAATTACGATTGTATATCTCAAACCGAATTTTATTCAGTTTAGTCAAACAGTTCTAATTCAAACAATTCCATTTTGTATAAGTGTAGTTTTTGTTTACACACAAACAAATATCAAAACAGTTCTATTTCAAACAATTGAGTTTAACATAAGTACACAGTTTAGTTCTATATGACCCATAGTTAGGGTTCTATCGGGTGCTACCACTCCGGGCCAGAGTGAATCTGGGAGCGATGGCAATAAAGCAGTATTTCACATTCTCCAAAGCTCAAGCATTAGTGGAGCCTCACATTTAGATAGTTTAGTGTCATATCCAGGACACTCGATGGGGGAGTTGTACCTCTCTGCAGAGATGCAGTCCGTGTATTCTACAGCACCTCATGCGATACGGTCTTATATTAAACTGAATTGTTTGGAATAGAAGTTGATACATCTTAATACAGGAATTGAGTGTCATTTGTCAACCAGACAGCAAAAACAAAGGGTCTGATCTTTACTTAATAAAAAAACAAAAAAAAAAAACAAATGAAATTTGGGTTAGTTAGATAGGGTGACCTGGATTTTGTAGTTTTTTTTTCTAAATCTTTATTAGAAATTTCGCATTATTTCTTTGTCTGAAGATGCAGATTGTTAGAAATGTAAGGTCGGCTGCAATAAATGTTATTTAAAAAAAAAAATGAGTAATTTTTTTAAGTTTTTCTTTTATGTGGAATTATTAGCTCTGCAATTTATTCTATCATTATTTTACTTTAGCTCTCTTTTGGATTTTGAATTACATGGATATTGTAAATAGAAAATCCGAAAATAGAGCCGTTCCCACCATCGGCTTACTGGGTGTTGCTTATATATATATATATATATATATATATATATATATATATATATATATCCTATCATATCATGTGTACTAGCATGTTTATACTTCTTTACTTGTGTGTAATAGTAATATTTATTCAGTTAATTGTGAAAAAAGTATGCGACAAGTGAATTTGTCTGACAAAATTTTCTGCTCAAGAAATAATTTTTTTAATATTAAACTAAACTAAAAGTAAAATTAAGTGAAGATATCAAAAAACCTTTTATGTTGTCCTATAAATTAATGTAAACTTGTAATATGGTGCGAATGTAAGGCTCCTTTTTCATTAGCCACTGCACCGAGTTGAAAGGGAAGGCGTTACCCGTCTCCCTTATATGGAACCTATTTTTAATATATATACATATTCTTAGCTTAAAAACTTGCAACTAGTGATAAAATTTGAATTAAACATTATAACACTGAAATCAAGATAATACATGGAATATTGTTACTCAGATTCTCCGAGAGAATCTCAACAATTCCTTCAACACATGGGAGCACATTTTTTCTTTCGCAAACTAAATTATTCGCACCCAAATTCTATCAAAAAAGTAACTCCTTTTGAAACATTGCAAGTAATCAAACAATACATTCAAAGAGAACTTTTGTTTTATTTTATTTTGCACCATGACAATGTAAGACTACATTTCTGTGAACTGAAACGAAAAAAATTCACATTTTTCAAGCTCTGTGTATAAATCCGATTTTCATTAAGATTTGATTAAGGGAAAATGGAATAGACAGAAGGATTTATTTATCAATCAAACTACTTTTCTTATCCAGACAAAATATTTACTTGTGTTTCTGAAATTGTAAGCGCATCATTGGACCATGAAATTTACAACTTAGGTACCTTTATAAAGTTAATCAAAAAAAGAATGTTATAACACACTTCAGCCAATAGAGAGAATGTTATATGCCCCTTTACTCTATGATTGTCCAGTCTGTTATTTGGATATATAATGATACTTATGGTATATACACGATGATTGTTCTGCTCCCATCTCCTCACTTCATATTTTTCTTCCTTTATATCTTCTCCTTTTGGTTACCTTGGCGTCTCAGTGACTCTGATGTGTCCTACGGGTTTCCATCGTGTTCTTATTTTTTCATAAAAAACGGCAACGCGGCCACAACTTTATATGCACATTTTACCTTTTCATTTATGGGCGACCTTTTATTATCCTCTCGGCATAAACCGGGAGTTAACGATAAGAGCAAGACAGTGTGTTCAACCACTCGAATGTTTTTCACTAACTAACTTATTCTGAATCTATAAATATTTTTGTTACCTAACTAAAACCATCCAATGAAAGCCATGGTCTCACAATAGCATCGAGTTCAACGGTTGTCCATCAAACTGGTTGACCCTTGTATTTTTCCAAGTTTAACAGTTTACGATTTAATTAACTGCTATACTACATGTCAAAATAGAACGCACCGATCTAGTATATAACAAGATTCTCACAACTCGAAAAACACAATGCAACAATAAAAACATCTATTGTAATTATGCCCCAAATTATTCAGACAGTGATCAAGTTACAGGTTACTTTTTTTGTTCTCTATCTTTCCAGCAATAAACTTTCTGGCTCTTTGGTATTGTTTGAAATTCTATGATAACACATTGTCAGTAATCTAGAAATTATTAAACTCCGGAAAATGTATTGTCAGTGGTCATGAATACAAGTAAACAATTAATAGAATAAATACATAGTATCGCCCATAATTAAACATATTCAATAAAACATATTTAATTGATGATGTGGTTATATTGTTTTGAGTAAAACATAAGAAAACAAAAATGTATCATCATTAATCAGAATCTACAAAACTAAGACAATCGAAAAAATTTCAATGATAGACTGATGGCCACTCATCACTCCTTTTCCAAAAAAATTAAGGGCTCTATGCCTAAGTGTAGATGTACCAACATTTATATTGAATAAAACTTACTAAACTCTAGAGCATTGAAACACGGTAAATAAAAATAAAATTGTATTGATATATATTTATAAGGAGTACACTTATTTTGGACTGTTATATATTCATATTTCCAGTTAAAAGATTTTCAGTGATGTCAAGTTTAGTTATAATAATACCAAATAATAACCTGTTATATTGCATGATCCTTCACTAAAAATATTCTTAAATCATTCGGTTTAGAAGAAAATTAACTTTTATAAAACTTTATATGGGTTTAATTATTTATAGGTGATATTAAATAATATAGATAATGTAAAATGCATAGATCATGATTTTACTATTGAAATGCATTGAAAATCAGAAAAAAAAATGTTCAATGTTCACGTATTTGGGAAACCATTAATATTGTAATAATTTCACTATATCATCATCATCATCATCATGTCGCGCTGCCAGCGCAGATATCCCTGACCCTCTCTCGCCATTTCTCCCTATCATTCATCGCCTCCAGCAGGTCTTCAGGGTTACATCCTGTGTCCTCACATAGTTGCTGTATGTAAGTTCGTGCTGGTCGTCCTACTTTTGCACATCCATATGTGGGGGTCCACAGGAGTACATCGCTTATGAGCTCGTCCTTGCTTCTCCAGCAAAATAATATATATATATATATATATATATATATATATATATATATATATATATATGAATACATTGCAAATCAAGAAGAAAATGATTGTCAGTGGTCAGAAAACTTGAAGCAAACGTTACTGACAAGTTATGGCATTTATATCTTTACATCTTACTAAAAATATGCTCTAGTATTTTTACATAGATATATATGTAGGCAGACAGGGAACTGTATGGATCTATTATTGAAACCCAAGCTAACGCATGTATCTATACGTGATAATATCCAATATATATAGACCGCCACCAAATCGTGATAAATGCACTCAAAGGCAACCCCGCCCATAAAGAAATACACGCAAATAAGATTTTCAAAAGTAAAGATTAATATACTTAATTAACAAAGTCTGTTGTGACTCATATCTTTTAACCTTGGAAGATTTTTTTATAGTTCATTCAGGTTTTAATACAAAAGATTTTTTACTCTTGAGTTTTTATTGATTTCTTTCTGATTTCAAGTTGGGAAATGTTTGGGGATTTTTTCAAAGAAAAAATATTTTCGAAATGCCTTTTTTACTTACATCATTAAAGTTGAATGTTGTTTAACCCTAACTGACTCACACAATTTCATAATATTTCTTCTCGTCAAAACCCTTCGGGAATTTTTACAGATTCAGTTCAATGGAGGCAAAACCTTTTGTATTTCATAAAATTCTAAGATAAGGTATTGATATTGTTCTATATATTTTTTGGCCGAGTATCCACATTAAAGACATCTTGATCAGTGCATATTATCGGATATTCTTGAATGTATTATTCAACCATTCTATGAAATTTCAGTTTTAGTATTCTATGTTTCAGATTGCATACTATGAAAATTCTCCTTAAACAGGACTAGCGGTAACATAAATGTATCAGTACAATTCAATATTGTTGTAAGAAACACAAAGAAACAAGAATCTATGGTGCCTTGTACTTATGTAATGATAGAAAGGCACGCAATAAAGCTGAATTATGTTTTGACTGATAGAAGTACAAAGAAGAGTTATTGTTTTCATTTTATAAATCATTTCATTTTATAGATTTATTTGTTTATTTATGCTGACGTTTCGCTCGGACTCGGATTATTCCACGATTTTTGATGATTATTTGAATTTCTGAGATGAAACATGGTTCTTATTCTGTGTAAGATTGGCGCTTAACTTTTGTGATTTTGATTGCAATGTATCAGCAAATAGATTGTTCATCTCTTTTGTTTAGCACTGTTTTAGTATTTGTCATAGTTTCAATATTTCTTTATAATCAGGCTTCGTTATAATTCAAATTAAAATGGTTTCTATTTCAAATGAAAAGGCAACTGAATTTTTACTTAGTATTTTTGGAAAAAAGTATATTTAAATGATTTCGCAAAAAGATAACTCGGGGTCAGTGGCTAGTGAAATCATTATGTGATTTATAACTCAAACAACTACAGCAAACTTTGAATACCTAAACATCACTTCTTGATCCAAAAGGTGATATCAAATGAATCGTGCCGAGTTACAGGAGATCCACTTTTCAAACAACACTTTATTATAGAACCAATTAGATGTAATATGTAACCTGGGATTATAAAACGATGGAAGAACAACATTTTCTAATCCATTTTCACCCCATGAATGTATCCAAATCCCTGCATTTCCCCTAAGTGAGAAGATAAATGAATACTACCTTTTAAACTTTAAACTTTAAGATACAACTTCGCCAATTAATATTTGACTCTTTAATGTAACCCGATGAATATGATAGACCTTGAATATAAAGTTTAGTGGTTTGGGCTTTAAAACATTCCTAACTTCTTTCAAAGACCTGTAAAATCTACCTGGAAAAAAGGCCAACCTTATAAATATTAAAGTGATACAGGAAAAAAAACGTTGCACCCCAGGTTGAAAAATATTCTTTTTGCAATAACTCAAACACCATTACGCATTAAAAAAATGTTCAACATGAACTTAAAAAACTTGAAAATTCTAATTTACTTAGAGTCAATTGGATAGACGTATATATATATATATATATATATATATATATAGAGAGAGAGAGAGAGAGAGAGAGAGAGGTATGATGGGTGAATTGTTACCTTTCAAATTTATTAATTTCACGGATGTACTTGGTTAATTTTCAGATTTTCTCTTCTGAGCAAAACCTCGAGTCAGTTAGGTAGTGTTTGTGAGGAAAGCGTCACTTGTCTAGAAATTTAGAAACGGCATGCATTACTGGGTGACATTATACTCGGAAGCACCAGTTAGAATAATTCAGAGTTTTGGGGTATCAATCTGAAAAAAACTGCACAGGATTTGAAAAATGTTGGATTAGCTCTATGGTAATTACGAAGGTACGACAACTTGGAAGCCTGCATGAAGACATTTAGTATTTATCATAAGACGGGAAAGGGGAAATGTTTGTCACAGGCCACGAAAGACAAGAGGAGCGACTGCGTTGTAAAGCTCTTCGACAAATCCAATCATCTCCTCCAACTGAAGATTCTTTGTTCTTTCTCAGATGAGAAAACATTCTGCCAGGATCAGAGGCTGAACTCACAGAATAAACGTTAGCTTCTCTATCTCTACAAGATGTACCGATAGTTATAAAAACCAAACACCCAATCCACATCTTGGTATTTGGAGTTGTCACAAGCGATGATGACATTACACCTCTAATCATCTTCTTACTTGGCCTTACACTCAATACATGCCTACATCAAGTGCCTGGATTGAGAGGGCATCTGCTTAAATACCTTACGTTTGGAAAGAGAACTCTTAGCCATACCACACAAACAGGAGAAACTAGTCTCGGCTCTCAGTAAGTTTCTACGATCAAATCCCTTTTAACAACATCTGGCAGTGTCGTTCCCCCAATCACAATCTCCTTAATTGTTATGTGTGCAGCTGAGTGAGAAACTAATAAACTCCTTGCAACACCAGAGATGAACTGAAAGCAAAAATAGGAGCAACATTTACTTATTTAAACAAGAAGAACATCCAAAAGGCTTGGGTTTCAAATAAGACTGGAGGCCATGGTCGATAGTAATGGTGACGCTTTCCGAAGAAATCTACTCTACATCACTTCAAGATATTTTCGTATGAATATATCTGATAAAGTGAGATGTCAGTGTTATTTTCATTTTACGTTCTTTAGACGATAATTTACCAATCGCACCCAGTTTATGAGTGTGTGTGAGCACGTGTGTGTGTGTGTGTGTGTGTGTGTGTGTGTGTGTTATGCAGCCTTGTCTTAATTCATAGTAATTGTTGAAGAATTATTCGATTTATGTTTAATAAATTCCAATATTATTTGGTTTCTTTTCCAAATATATCACATATTAGTTACGGTTAAAACCTATGTACTCTATACTACACCATCCTCTTTCTCTCTCTCTCTCTCTCTCTCTCTCTCTCTCTCTAATACACGTGCACACATATACTCACTCGTTCTCCTTTGTTCCTACCATAAATTTCTTAACATCAGTCTTTTCCCTTCTCTGAGTCGCTTCGTGTTTCTCTTTTTTCAAATTTTCCTACCTTCCAATTTATTCTTTCTTTACTTTCCTCTTCATATTCTTTCTTTCTTTCTTTCTTTCTTTCTTTCTTTCTTTACTTGAAGGATTTGAAAATATTTCAGTCGTCCTCCAACCCATTTGCGTTGTCAACTATCTAACAATAGTACTTATACACAAGCAAACATGCCGGTTTATACGATGATAATTCCAATATTTACAAGGCGGAGGAAAAAAGCGTTAGACATTTGTTCTACTCCACCACATTTGATAGAAGGCCAAATTTATGAAGTATACTGTGATAAACAAACTAACAATTAGTGTTTTCCAAAAAAATAAAATCTCCTACAGGAAGTACTTCAAATATTTATTATTTAGAGATAGATATAAAAATAAGGCAAAAGCCTCATTTCGCAATCGATATCTTCAAGAAGAAAATGTCTTTTTTCTGAGGTTTGTGAGAATGTCAACAGAAATTCTTCGGTCCTCTGCACAATGTTAGATAAATAGGCAAGACACATAAAGAAGGAAAGGGGAAAGATGTGGATGATTTACATAAACATTCATGTCTATGCAACATAGATGTTTCGCTTCTCGACATATTCTTTTCTATTCTTTTTCTGCTCCTCTTTTTAAAATGTTTAGACCTTTTTTATTCACTTATTTGTTTGCTATTCTTTACTGAGTTCCTTTTTCACCACTTGAGGAAGTTTTAAAAGAAGGACAAATATCATCATAGACCAATAGCACTTTTTTTCCGTAGATGCCTCACTTCTTCCCTCCTATGGCAACAACACCGTCGTTTCCCTTCTCGATATCAATAAATTAAGATGGTGCCAAACAGGGCTTTAATATGAGATTAGAAAGAAAATGAGGAAAGCGGGCAGTCAGCCACACGGTCATTCTTTTTCTTCAGATAGATATACGTTGTTTTTTTTTTTTTGTTGTTTTGTTTTGTTTTTGCTTATCAACCCTCTGAGAAAGGCTTGTTTCTTCAGACGTTTAAGAGGTCATTACTACGCCATGTTATTTATGGCTAAATTTGTAAAACAAGGGCTTTGACTCAAACTATAGAATTTTTGAAAATTCAATTAATCTTTGTGTTGCTATCCGTAAGGATAGAATTGACCGAGCCACGAGTTAACACAAAGTAATACAGCATCCATTATATATCGAGAAATATTTGCCAAGTGAAATTGTAAAAAGTCATTTCACACTGCACTATACAATATTAAAAACTATTATTCTCATGAAAGAATGACGGCATTTATATATCAAATTGATATTTTACCCTCCTAATTATTTTAGATCTTAACATGCAAGTCTCTTAAAATATATTTGTATTAAGGAAAAGTTGATAGTTTCATAAATGTATTTACATAAAACTGAACTATTCAAATAAATTTAAGCTTGTGATTTAAAGTTTTGTAAGGAAACGCTCGAAATTTATAACTGCAAGTTACAGTAGATTCATCATAGAAAAATAGACGCTCCATAAATCCATCATCAGGATTTTTGCCCGTCAATCACCACATGTAATCTTATACTATTCATGCAGACTAAAGTCTGTAAAGAATCATTTTCGTGTGGTATTTATAACTGCTGATTTGCTTCATTATAGATTTTGTGAACTGTAGAGAAAATAATAAAGAAAAAGGTGCAAT
This sequence comes from Sepioteuthis lessoniana, assembly GCA_963585895.1. Taxonomy (NCBI): domain Eukaryota; kingdom Metazoa; phylum Mollusca; class Cephalopoda; order Myopsida; family Loliginidae; genus Sepioteuthis; species Sepioteuthis lessoniana. The sequence continues at coordinate 69,493,274 of OY757929.1, read as the reverse complement.
TTTTGGGGAGAATATTGATGGTCTCCTATGGAATATTACACAAGTATCGTGTTGTTTTAAATTTCTTATATAAAACCATAAATGAATTTTCTAGTTAGCGGTGATTTCCAGAAATGTTATAAAATGTCATTCAAGCAGGAAAGATTGAATTAAATTTTTCAAATCTTACAACTTAAATATCGATATGCTTTTAGGTGTCAAAGAAGTTGACTTTCTAGATATCAACTTTAACCTTTGTAATGGTATTTATAGACCGTCTACGAAGGAAAATAACATTCCTATTAATATCAACCAGCAGCGAATTGTTGTAAAACATATTTACAATGCTATAACTTGTTAGTTGTCAACTAATTCTTTAAATAAAGTAGTTTTAACAGAGTGAAACTCGAAAAGGAAAATGTTCTAAAGAATCCCGGCCTAAATCCTAATTTTCCATGTAATTATAAGCAAATCAGAATATAAGGAAAAGAAAAAGACGTGTAACTTAGTTTAATCCACCTTATAGCATCAATATCAATATAAATGTGTCAGCAATATTTCGAAAATTAGTTGATAATATTTCCCAAGTTTAATCCTTTCAATAAAGCTCTTTAACAGAAATTCTAAAGGTCAGCTATTCATGCACTAAAGATATGCTTATAATTCAAGGATATTCGAACTCCAGTAAAACCAGATATAGTAACCGTATCAATGAGGCATGTCCCTTTAGTAGGGTTTGTCTCATTGATAACGTTACTTAGCGTGGTCTACAAATTAACATCAACAATGAGAAAAAATATATTTGGTCCTACCCCAGATAACTTTGAAGCTAGATGGTATACCCATTAAATGACCCTTTCAAATAGAAAGAATGACGTTTGTACATTTTTCGAAATATTATCGATTTACTAAAAATGAAGAAGATAAATTATCATATGCCAAATGGTTTAGGGTTAAACATTCTAACACTTCTTCCACTTTATGTCTTCTAGAAAAACCTCAGATTCCTACGTTTGACGACACTAAATTATTTATCAAATAAACGAAGTGAATTACACCGTAAATGTAAACACAGGTCCATTTGTTCTAATAATTATGGCACCTCTTTAGGTTTTACAGCCATATTAGCTTTAATAAGGTTTTATAATTGTGTAAAAGATTTTTCCTTACACTATTTTATTTATGTTAGCTATGAATAGGTCAAAATTCATGAAAAAATACTTTTAACTTCCTATTTAATAGATTTCCTTTCATGTCCAATCCTACTTTGATTTAAGATTTTTTAGCTCATTTATATTTCTTATGCTGATTCATTTAAATGATTGTTTACTTTTCGCTACTGTTAATTTAGCACTGCTTTCCTTTCAGTACAACATATCAAAATTTTTCTTCTATCTTTCGCTTACCTGTCTTTTGGTCTACCGTCAGTTAGACGGTAGACCAAAAGACAGGTGAGCGAACTATATTAATTATATTAAAACCTTTTAATATAGTGTATTAATCTCTAATATATTGATATAAAGGAGATAGTTTCAATATCATTCTCGTACACACCAACATTTTTTGTAAAAAGTTTGTTTTTTTTCCTTTTAATAAAAGATAACAGGATTTTATCCTTTCCTGTCGAACTTCAAAATAAAATTGCATCAATATATACAAAAGGCGTATTTATTTTTCGACCGTTTTTATTCTTACCTTTTATTTCAGTGTTGCCAATTTCTTTCAGTGGTAGAGATGACGATGTAATAATAATGTTTATAAGCTGAGAGTTCGTCTTGATTGTGGTGGTGTCGTCTCTGTGTTGGACATTGTGTAAGTTGTACACGTAATTAACACTTAATTGTCTTGGCGTGGTATAATTCATTATCAGTCTTCTCTTGCCTGACACTTTGCCTCTCTATCTGTCTATTTGGAGCTGCGTATGACTGTTTTCTTTGCGTACGTCTGCCTCTCTTGACCCTCTTCAACTCCTTAGTAATCCATGCTGCAAACGCTTCCGGCTACTGCTGGACTACTTCACTCTTAATTTGAAAAAGTCTTTGAAAATGAACTAGACGAAATTAGGGAATGGCTAATGGTTATAACAAATTTTGTTAGGAGACATTTTAAATGTCAAGAAGAAGAAGAAGAAGAAGAAGAAGAAGAAGAAGAAGAAGAGAAGTTTGACGTTGAGAAGGACATACTGATGAGTATCAGAGCAAAGGGAGAAATCGATGATAGTGAAAATAAGATGAAGGTTGGTAAAAATCTTGCTATTTTGCTATATAGAATAATAAAGAAAATAAGGTGTGAGATTAAAAAGAAAATAAGATTGAAAAAATATCAAGAAAAATACCCTCAGATACATCGATAAATATGTAATCTAATGGTGGAATCACATATCTTACAGAAAAAAAATTAACCTTATCATATTCCTTCTTAGTACACTTAAATCAATGGTGAATATGACTCACATAGATCGAACCTTAAACAGTGAAAATTTCCTATAAAATTTCAGTTTATAATTAAATGTCAGATTGCAGCATTGGTGTCCCCTTCTATTATATTATAAATGAATTTTTAATGAGCACAGACAAAATTTGTTTCAATATCTTTTTAGTGATGTTCTATTTTTGCAAAAGAAAAAACTGTCCAAGTTTGTATAGCATTTGGACATTTTTCTCACGAGAGCTCTCGTACATCATTGGGCATTTTTCAGAATAAAATTAAAATGTTATTGCATTCGAATATAAAGAAACTGACATTTCCAGCTGTTTTTTCCCCGATTTGGAAAAGTTAAGCAAAATGATTTTCCAACGTATTCATCCGGTAAGTTGATTCTTTTGCCGGTAAAGCGTCTTGAGGAAAACAATGGTTTTAGTTAATTTATAATTTGACAGAGATATGTAACCGGTGAAGTAAACGTGAAGCACTTTTCAGAAAATCATTATGTTTATTCGGAAATAACTGATTCTAGAAAATGACGAAATATTAAAGAAAAAAGGTTCATGAAAGCGAAAAATGTTTTAGTATTCGTATCTTAACTATCTTTTTATCGAATATATTGGAACCAATACGGTCGAACGGTTTTTACGAGATTCTTCATTAAATCTTTTTTATTGAAAGACTTAACAAATCTACAAATGTACTGAGTAATCACTGTAGCTATTTTAGTAGCAATGTTTAAAGTTGGAAATATTCGGCTGTAAAATTTGTTTGAAAGACTAATGGTGAATAAAACAATGCCCTTGTTAAATACTTAAATATTTATACGAGGTAGGATTTTAAAAAAGTATCGAGACTGATTATTTAGTTTTTTATCATGTTAAATTTAGAATTTAATCAAACTTATAGAATTAATGAAGTCTAGACCAATCACAGTCAATCTTTTACATATTTTGATTAGCCGTTGATATTGTTCATGTTCAGCAGCCTCAGTAGACACCAGTCCTTTCGAGCGAGTTTTCTTCTTTAGTAAATTAAAAATTCCTCTAAGGGGTGAGATTTCTGGGCCTGGAAGACGTTTTTAAAAAAAGCGACAGTGCAGGTTAACATCATATTAAATAAAGGATACTTTAACTAATATAAAACTTACTGGAATTTGCGTATTCATTAAGCAACCTCAGTATTGTCGACAGGTTAAGAAATCTCGCCCTTAAAAATTTCAAACTAAATAAAACCCTCAAACATTTCTAAGATTTATATTCAAAATAGGTTCCTCCTTGGAAAACAAATTATCTACCACAAAACAGCACTCTAGAAGCTCGAATAAGTCTAGCGCATGACACAACCTTGTTAACAGTTACATAATAAAGTCACTCTCAGTAGAGTTACTAATTCGTTTAAATTCTACTGACGAACTATTATGGTCATATTCCCGCTATACACACTTATATATATATATATATATATATATAGACAGAGAGAGAGGGGGAGAGAGGGAGAGAAAGAGAATAATCGGTTCCCTCTCCCTCTCTCTCTCTTTCTTACACACACACACACTGACGCACACACATTTTCACTGTCTAGTTGCTATTTTTCTAGTAATTTCCTATGTAAGAACAGCTATCTAAGACAAAATTCCTTGTTTTATTTTTTTTTCTAGTGTGAAAAATGTATTCAGCTCACTTAGCCTGACGCCAGTTTGAAATCTTGATAGGTAAACGACTATTCCTTCATTCTGGTTTTTGCAACAAATCTTTTCTTACCATTCAGCGCCTTTTTCATTTCAAATTTTTTAAGAGTTCATGATATCTTTTAATCATCAAACTTTTTGCCTCCAAATGACAGTGTCACAAGAGGGAAAAAAAACTCTTGAAATAGATAAATAAGTAAAGTGAAATCCATAAAAAATGAATTTTCAAATGTATGTCCAAATTTTGCACTTAGTGAACTGATGAGAGAGGATTTTCAACACAATACAAAAAAAAGGACTCAAGTTTCATTCTCGTAAAGATATGCATTTCGAATTTAATTACTTATGCAATTATTCATTTATTTGCTGTGTGTGTGTGTGTGTGTGTGTATTCTTGTCTTTTTGTATGTTATCTTTCCTTACAATTTATTTGTGGTTTTTATTTTTATTCTTTTATGTGGGAAAATTACATAAACAAATGGGATATCATTCATTTGACAGTTTTCTATCTGATCAAAAGTTTGACTATGTCGCATCCAGAAATAAATTCACCTCTTTTATATAATGTTAAACTTAATTTTCTGCTCCAGAGTTTCAATTCTGTAGAGTTTCGTAATAAATAATACATAATGAGAAAGTTCTGGTATATTTGATCTAGAAAAAAAATTATTTAAAAAATATTGTAAGGAATTGGTTTATTTATGAGCGATAGTGAGTGTGAATGTTTGCACACAATAAGGTCAATATTTTAAAATCTGAACAGGCAGGATTGGATTTCATCAATTTGATAAGTGGGTAGAGTCTACTTGTTTGAAAAACAGCTTTGGAAATTCTGGTTATATCTGTACACAAACTCTATCTACGGATGCTTACTGGGAAAACACACCTCATCTCATAAGAAAGTATATGAGTAAAATCGTCATAATTGATGTGCAGATAAAGTGCACGTGTCTTGGTACACGAAAACGCATGCATGTATTCACTTTCGGTCATATGTTAGAATACACAGTCATGTGCAATGATGTGTATTTATATTCGAGGATTATGCTTTAAAATGTGTATGTATTTGTGAAATTATATTCAACCGTAAGGTAGTCTGCTTATATTCCATGTACAGGTGAAAAAAGTGTAACAGGTAGTGTCAGTAATTAATAACTAATCATTAGTGCCCACGCAGTATGGCTTTTGTTTCTCAACAGGGACACAGCACGGATCCCAAGTTTAATAAAGAAAGGAATTGAGAATATCCTCGCGTATGAATTATGGAATAAGGTGTATTGTACGCGCTAATGAAAACGGAATAATCTATATTACAAGCATTCCTGTGAACGTATTGAATTTTCACTTTCCGACATTTTCATGTATTCTTAACAAGAAAAAGAAACCCTCTCTTTCCATATGAATTCTATAGATGAAAGCTGCAGAATAGATCAACCGAAACATTGTAAGAACGATTTAGAAAATACAAATGATGAATTTCACTTTCAGATAATTCTTCAAGCCAATTTAAACGCATCAGATTGATATGAATAGGCAGACATAGATATATACAGGAGAACAAACGTAGACATAAATGAACTGAGATAGATAGATAGATAGATAGATAGATACGCACATATATATGTGTGTCTATATATATATATATATATATATATATATATATATATATATATAGAGAGAGAGAGAGAGAGAGACGACTTTACAAATAATTTTCATACTCCTGTTAACTTTCGGTTTTTGTTGATTTACAAAAATTAATGAATAACGAATATCTATTAAACTGTTGAACAGTCTCTCAGTCAATATAAACTTTAATCAATATCACAAAACGATGTGACTCTGTAACCATAACAACATCTTGTTACAACCTCTATCAAAAGATATTGCTTAATCTTTATATATGCACATAAAGAAAATTCCCCCCATAAATGTCAGTATTTTGTATGTACAAGGTGACACATATACGATTGCAAGAGTTCAGGGTGGTGGCACCATTTGTGTGGTAACGAGTTTAAAGCATTGGCTAGTTGAAATACTTTAAAAAATTACTCGGGTAAACAGAGAGAAAGAAAGAAAGAAAGAAATGATGGGAGGTAAGGACAGAGAAAATAAGTTGTAAGGAAATATAAATTGTAAGAGAGAAAGAACATATAGTGACGCAAAGAGAATAATAAAATAGAGGAATTTATAGCGTATGAGTTAAAAAGAAGATAAAATGCAATAAAAAGAGCAAGAAAGAAAGTATGTATTATGTCTAATCACTGTCTGTCTGTCTGCTTCACTCTCTTTATATATCTTACCCTTTTTCTCCTGATTCGACTTTTGTCGAGTAATGGTTCGTATTATAATAACAGAATTTCACATGATTCTGTGGTGAGAGTGGGTTGCGTGACCGATGCAGGCTTATATATATATATATATATATATATATATATATATATATATATATATATATATGTGTGTGTGTGTGTGTGTGTGTGTGATTGATGGTTCGTTTATTTTCAAAATGCCTTCTTGTCTTTGTGCTATTCTCCATCTTCGTGCTGTACCTATTATTTGAACAATTAAAATTTGTATATTACGTAAAGTAAGCGTCATTTGAAAACACGAATTGGAAACACGAACTGGAAAATAAAATGGAAAGAAACAACATCCATGAAGCTAATCAATACGAAACAATACAAAAATACAAGAAATCGACGCAAATTTCATTTATATTCCTAACGCTATTTACATTCCAGGGATGGATTCTTTTTTTTCTTTCATTATTCATTTGACTTTCGAGGTTTTTTAAGGAAGTAATTTCAATGTCCTTGAAATCGAAAAAAATTATTAAAGTATATTGACTTTGAATGTATTTTTCTCACTTATAAATTCTATCCTCTTTTAACCATTGAAACATATCAATCGTATATAGACAAACGTGAAAAATAAAAGTGAAAGAGTAATTCCCTTTATCTTCGAAATCTTTTATCCCCTCTTGTCACAGATCTAACAAGAGAAAAAGAACTTAAAATATTCCGATCTAGAAATCGTCACAGCAAGCAGAAAAAAAAAAATTAGATGATTAAATATCATTTATGCTTACGTCATGATGTAAGAGTTAAATAATTCTTTTGGAAAGTTATTTCTACAGAATAGTAAATTCAATCCATCTACTTGCGACCTTGTGCTACATTAAGTCAAATTCAGGGGTAAATATAAACTTAAATGTCAATCGTCTGTCGTAGACATTTCCTGTCGGAATTGGATTGAAACATTCTTCCGAGGAAAACAAGATTTTCTCCAGAACATTATTAACATCATGAGACAATATAAACGTAGAAGGGATACATTTCCTTTCTGTTATTCTATCTTAATAAATACCTTTCGTGATAATTCAGTGGAAGTTTTTTTTATAGACAACAAAGATTGTAAAATAGGTATTCTAACGAAAACTGACACAAAAAAAAGGGATTTTGAATATTTGCTTTTTAGTTTCCATATCTATGATGAATGTCTTTAATTTTACGTTAGCGTGGACAATGAATCCAGCTAGTTATTCATAATCCCACTGGCAGGAATTAAAAGTCTTGAGCCGTTTAATTAGAACTGATTGAAATTAGCTATCTGGGGAATAGGAAAGAACTTACTCAAAATATCATATATGTTAATGTGCCCATATCTACGTGTACATATGTGTGCATTTGGATATTTGAATCTGTTTTTGTATAATTGTGTCATACAGATCTGGATGCGCTATTGGGGAATGTTAGTGATGTCACCGTTGAAATATGGTTGGAAAAATAAAATGACATCAGCAAAATTGACCTGAACAAGCAAAGGGATTGATGCGCTTTTCAGAGAAACCCCGAGGGATGCCACAAACGGGAAACAAATTCGATAAACGTGGAATTGCGCATACGGCAACTGCAAGAAACAAAGCAAGAAAAAAGAAAATAATTAAAAAAAAAAAGAAATTATAACGAAAAAAGTAAAAAAGTCGAAACTTACTCGAAATATTTTAGGTTAAAGCGAAATTTTCAGTCCCAAGATGTTTCAAAAAAGAGATCAGGGTTCTTGAATATTGTAGCTAGCACGTACAGAGAAGCAAACAAATAAACATGAACAGACATGTATATATATTTGAGTGTGTGTGTGTGTGTCTGTGTGTGAGCGTGCATGTGTGTGTGTGTGTGTGTGTGTGTGTGTGTGTGTGTGTGTGTGTGTGTGTGTGTGTGTGTGTGTGAAATAAAGTGCAAAGATGTAGATAACTCAATAAATCAGAAAAAATAAAATCTTTATCCGGAATAGATATTTACTTTTTCTTTCTTGTCAATGCACTTAATTCAATTGGGAATATAAATCATATAGATCAAACTTACGCCGTGTCAGTTAAGCGAATTATTCCTCCTCTTTCTACCTCTCATTCTCTATCCCTCTCCCTCTCTCTCCCTCTCTCCCTCCCTCTCTCTCTCTCTCTATATATATATAAGTGTGTGCGCGTGCGTGTGTGTGTGTGTTATTTCTGTTTGTTAGGTTGATTACGGGTTGGTTATATATAAAATGGTGTCACCAAAACAACCATATCTTCCCACTATAAATTGTGTTTATTTGACCACTTCACCAGCATTGCTCAGTTGACTGAGGGGTAAGGCCCTCCCTAACGAATGTCCTGGCTATGACACTACACAATTTGATGGTGAGGTTCCAGTGATTTTGGAGCTTTAGGGAAAGCGGAGTACCCCTTCATTGCCATCGCACCCAGACCCACTCGGTCCCGGAGTAGTACCACCTGATAGGGTCATATCTCTGAGTCAAATAGAATTAAACTGTACTTTTGCGAAATTTAATTGTTTGAAATAAAACTTTTTTTACATTGAAATTGTACTACGCTTAACTGGATTATTCGAAATAGAACTGTTTTGACATTTAACTGTGAGTAAACAAAATATAAAATTATACTAAACTGAGTTGGTTGAATTAAAAGTGTTTGACTAAACTGAATAGCTTGAAATAGAAATGCTTTTGACAATTAAACTCTGTACTCAAGCTAAACTGAATTGATTGAAATAGAACTGGTTATTTGTATAAAAGTGGTTTGGTAGTAAATAACCTACAAGGGTTGATATGTCATAAACTCAAACAACTAAACAAACCTTCACCAGCAGAAGGGCAACAATGTTAGATATTTAGGCCGGCACTCCGACTGCATTGATGTACTATTTAGAGCAGTGATTGGCTCCAGTTGCCTCTCCACTTCAGAATACCTCACCTATTAAGCAACAAATCCTTGCACTTTTAAACGAAGAACAGGTGTTGCCAAGGGTGATGGACTTGTGAAACCAACCTCTTTAATGAATAGCCAGGACGGAAGACAACTTCCTAAGTAACATGACATATAACTTAATACAGTAGGAAAATTTTCCTTGTGGGATTAGCTAATTTGCATATTTTGCATTGAAAATCGCCTATCTAAACAAAATTTATTAGAAAATTTATTAGAAAAAATAAGATCGAAAACCAATAACTATAATTTCAATTTTATTTCAAACTATCTTTTTTATTAGGTAACGGATCTCTTTCTTTATAGCCATTATAATTATTATAATTATTCCCGACTACGATGATCAATTGTGACCTTCTTCTGAACCTGCAAATCTAACTTTATTGTAAATGGACCAAACGACCTAAAACGTTAACTTATGTTCTCAAAAAAAAAGATAAATATATTTATCTATATTTCTATTCTGTTACTTTCTGTTTTTATTGGAATATTATATCTTATTTATTTGTATTATATATATTCAAACAATTTTAACACTGAAATAAAATTTTGTTGGGATTTCTTATGATATATATATATATATATATATATATATATATAACCAAGGCGTTTATCTGTAGATTAAATTGTTTTTTATTTAAACAAATTCAGTTACAATTTACTAACCTTTGCTTTGTTTAGCACACATACCTTTGACTGTCTACAATATCAGCTTCTCGTCAGTGACCAGCCATCTAAGTACTGAGTAGGGTTATTCCTTTTTAACTTCAGAGATTTAGCGGAAACTGCTGACTAACGCGATTTGCTTGCTGAAAGTACATATATCGTTTTTCAAATTATTAATTTTTAATCTAATTTTTGAATAAACTATTCTTCTTTTTAATAAGTTATTTTTAAAGCAAAATATTCAAAATAAGTAATTTTGTTATGATAGCGTGCCTGATATCATGTAGCGTTTAACACAAAATATTATATAAAGCGAAAGTATTTACAAAATATATAAAAATTGGACTTGGAGTCAAACAAACATGCAGATGCATCTCATATATATATATATATATATATATATATATATATATATATATATATATATATATATATATAAACCAAATGAACTTTCAACAACTCTTACACAATGTCAATCCTTGTGCTACAAAATCAAACAAAAGAATCAGATATCCACGAGTCTTTAAAGCCTTCAAGACGAATCTAATTGTACTGTGGTCTGAAGAGTCTCAATTCTTCCTCTGATCTCCAATTCCCTCCAATATCTTTTCTAGGATATTTCCAAATGCACCAATTACAATTCGTATCACAATCATCTTCAAAATATGCTTTTCAGTTCTTTGGATATATTGAGATATTTGTCAATCTTTTATTTTATTTTCACTCGATGATCCGCTGTAACAGCAGAATTCTTCCCGCTCTAACAGATGTCTTTTGTATGAGTTTGAGGGACAGCAGTTCTATTTAGGTCTCTACGACTCTTCTAAGCATCCTTGCTGATTTTAACAATGCAATGGTATGGATGTTCTTGATTCTTCTTCTGATCTCCAGTTAAACTAGTATATTTTCCAAGCCTTGGGGTACTATATCAATGGCTTCACGTACCTCATGTTATATATCAAAATTATAAAACAGTAGTACCTACTTGAATTAATTTTGATGAAATATATGACCAAATCATACTGTAAGGACCAAGACATAGTGACCCACAATAGGATCGAAACACCTTCAGTATTTCCCATTAGCGCTGAAGGCCTGAGTCGAATCTCTAGTAAAAGTCCATATCAATACTGCTTGTTTTCCTAAAATATATGATCTAAGAGGCTTACTTGAAGTAATTTCCTTCATTTGGTTTTGTGTCATTGTAACCTAATCTTCAAAAATATCGAAAAGTCAACCATGTATGCACAGTAATATGAATATTTGCAGAGAATTTTTTATGAGGAAAATTCTAAAGGCAACAAATTTTCATCTAGTTTTTAGTTCTTTAAAGCATTTACATTCTTAAAAAATATCTCTAAAATCTGTCTAGTTATGCTTGGCATGTATGTTTATGCGTGGAGGTTTTTTGTTTTGTTTTGTTTTGTTTTGAGCAAACTCTTGTTTTCATACATGCACAGCACTCATACCCACTTATACAGAAATTCACGCTTTTAAACACACATTCAGATGGATACATAGATATGAGCAGACATGAATAAATATGAATATAATAGGATAGAAATATAGTAAGATATATAGACAGAAAGAATAGCAAGAACTGATACTAATGTATATAAAAATACCCCAAGAAATTGGAAAAACTTTATAGGATATAAATCTACGTGCCGTTAGGAATACCATTAAAATGAACAAACAAAATAATGTAAATATTTTCCCTGGGGATTCTCACGATCCCTCGAAGGAAATGACTCTTTGGGGGATTTTTTTTTTCACTTTGGGTATGTGTGAGGTTCTTGTTTTCATTGTTATTTTCTGTCTTTTACATTTGAAAGATCCTCGTTTGTGAGTTAAAAAGTTAAATAGAAGGAAGATGTATTTCATCCTTTGCGCACGCGCACAGCAATGTATGTGCATATAGGTTCAAAATGTATTGAAACACGCACGTTCATCCATGCGGATATTACCGTTCCATTCATGCTTTTGTTGAATCATGGATTGATTTACCTACACGGTGATTTTGTTGTCGACTGAATGTACTGACATGCATCTGCTTACATTCCACAGATTCATGAACAAAAAATATATAAATAAATAACATTGACACGCATTTATCCTTCACCGTACGTTTTAACACGCGGCGGACGCATGTGTATTAGGGTCGAAGCTTATTCAGGCATGACATTGTTTTAATGGCTACCTTCTGGTTTGATCATTTGAACATGACTTGAAGTTTATTTAAAATTATTAAACTTTAATTGCAATTTTCTTGCTTATCTTATATATTTATCATTATCCAAGAACTGTTCAAAGACTAAGTTATAAACGTCAGTCTTAGTTATTATTACTAAACACATGTCTAGTATAATCCTTTATCTACCAACCATACTAGATGATCTGTATTGCAATTCAGTTGTATCGTACTTTCTACAAAAATGGCGAACAATGTGCATTGAAAAAAAATCCTGGTGAAATTTGAACTCACGTAGCTTGGTTAACTTTTAGAGAGTTTAGAGTATTTATGTAGCTATTCGTTTATTTTTTAAAATGAACTTTTTAAAATCCTTATAATAAGAATTTTGATTCATAAAATCATGTGTTGCATTCGGCGATATTCAGAATAAACGAAGATAACAACAGAGCTGGAAATAAGACATATTTACTGTTAGTGAATTGTCCCAGAATGGGTTTACTTCATTCGTAGGGAACTATATAAAAGCCTGTAACTCAGAGTTTGCTCATAGACTCATCTACTTTTTTTGGAGAGAGATTTATTTTATTTGTTTGCATATTTTTAAAGGAAGGAATATCTATCTTCCTTAAAAGTTGGAATTGATGATGTTATGTATGTAAAGGGAGGAGATTGTCTGAGCAATGGGGAGAAATGTTTTCTTTTATTCATTTCTGCATCGGACTGTTTTGTGGATTACACGCCACGAGCTTGTTTGCAGCGGCAAGTTGCCTGCTTGCTGACATTTTCGAGTGTTGTTTTGCACTCATTGCTGCTTTTGTTTTCCAGTTGTGTGGATTTCTCCTAGCACACTTGCTCATCTACCACAACTGATGCAGACGGTCATTGTTCCGGACGTGGATTTGCTAGTTTGATGCCGGAACCTACTGTAGTTGTTATTATTTTTACATTACACTTTGCGATTTTTTTTTTTCACACAGCTGATGGTCTTTTATTTGAATCTCAGCTATAACAAGTCTCCATATGTCACTAGTGGTCTGCCCAATCTCAACAACCCTGTAGTTTTGGTGGTCTCAGCTCTTCCTCCGATTTCCAACTGCTCCAGTCTTCTTATATTGGTGATCGTTCCAAGTGTGCCAATTACAATTGATTGATACCTATTGTAATTGGTACACTTGGAACGATCACCATCATCTTCCATAACTTTTTAGTTCTCTAGCAAAATCTAATTTGGGTCTCTTTTATCGTTTTCTTTGATTTTCATTCTATGGTGAGCCAAGACGGCAAAAACCAGGTTCGGTATGTTCTATTTTTTTTTTTTTTTTTTTTGTTTTGTTAACTATCATTAGGTCTGATCTTCTAGTTGGGATAAGGTGATCGACACGATCTTCAATGCTCGTGAGTCCTCTTCCTCCTTCTTTTCTTGATACATATAGTCTATCTGTGTCATCTCTTGGATGATACAGATGATGCCTTCTGCATCATCATTAGTTTTCTTGTTCTCTGGTTCATTTGTTGAATTTTCCCATGTATACTTCAAGAATGACCCCCATTATCTTACACTCAGGACAGCCCATGTGTTTATCTCTTTGATGAAATTCCTGCTACATAGCATAGTTACGAGAAGTTTTCTCGTTCGTCTGAGGTACTCTTCTTTAATTTTTCTTTCAACTTCAGTCTTTGATGGTGCCCTGTAACAATATTCCCACGTACTTGAAAGTTTCTTTTTCTGTAAGCGTTTTGATTCTGTCTTAATATGGCGGATCTATTCCGCCTGTTACTTGTCTTTTTAAACTTCTCATTATTAACATTTGTCTATGCCAAATTCCATCATGATATACTGACAATATATTCCCATTGTTTGTATCAGAGTGATCAATTTTTTTCCATTTTTTGCAAACAGTTTGATGTGGTCCCTGTACATTAGGTGTTTAATCTTTTCTTGTGATTTAGTAAATTTGTCACCCCCTGTGTATTTCTTTAGTATGTGATTGAGTTGCATCATCTCTATTATAAAGAGTAATGGCAAAATTGCATCTCCCTAGAATATACCTCTATGGATTTGTACCTCAATTAAGCTTTTTCTTCCTGCGGTCCCTTCCACTGTCCAGTTTTTCATGACTTCCGTGATGAACTTTATGACTTTGTCGATATCCGGTACATTTTTAGACAGTGTATTATCAAGCATTGTGGGACAATATCATTGGCCTTTTTATTGTCAATCCACGTCATGGCTACATTTTTCTGCAACGTTCTGCTCTCTTTGAAGATGTGCAGATCAATGTACGGTAAAGCGCACAATTCTCTTGTTCCTTTGTGGATCCTTTTCGTTCTTCTGTAAATAGTCCGCCACTTACCAGCGAGTTATATATCTCCTCCCTAATCTGGGCTGTTAAAATTTTTCACATCAGAAGTTGACACGTTATCGGCCCATAATTGCTGGGGGCGATTCCTTTTTTTGGTGACTTTTTGGATTAGCGTTGTCTTTTCTTTCAGCCATCCACTAGGGTATATTTGCTTTTTCAAGAGCCAGTTTTTCGTGGAAAGATGTGAAGTTTTAAAACCAGAATCCATGTATGCTGTCGTGGCCCAGCGTTCTTTTTTTAATTTGGTACTTTTTCAGTGTTACTCTAAACGATTCTAAATGTATTATCTCTCTGGGACCTTCTTCGAGTTCTTGAAATTCTTTTGTTATTTATCCATTCAGCTTTTCTGTAATGTTCTTTCCGTTCCCATTTTTATTTCAAAATTGTTTTGCTTCTTTTGCATCCAGTTATTAGTATGTCTTCGTGCATTCTCTACCTACTGGGTAGAATTCCCTTTCGTCATTATGGAATGTCCTGTTTTGATTACATTGCTTGACCCTGTCTTAATATCTTTTAAGTCTCCCTTCTTTCGCCAATATCTTTTGATCTATATCTTCAAGTTACATTATTAGATTTGTCAGCTGTTTTTTTTTTTGCTTTTTATCCCAACATATTCCTGTTTTTCGTTCATTAACATCTCTACTTGCTGTTGTAATTTCTTTACCTGTCCTTCAAGCCTAAATTCCCATCCAGATATTGAATTTCTGATAGGGTTCCTTAGTAGCACACCGATTTTCTCATAGACTAATTTAGCCTCTGAGATTGTTTAATTCAGTGAAGCTGACCGTTGAAATATTTGAGATGGTAATGTAGTTTTCTTTTCAGTCATAATTTTCTCTTTATTAACTCTATATTTATTTTGTCTTCTCATGGTAACTTTTGTTCCGTGATGTTGGTGGATTTGGCGAATCGGCTTTCATTATTTTGTCTTTCATTACGGTTAGTGGGCTCTGGCCTCTTAGTATTCAGTGCTTCGATTCGTATAGGGGTGTCTTGTTTATATTTTTCCCTATTTATTTGTTGGCACATTTCCTGCATTTCAAGATCAGAAAGCCAACCTTTCTTTGATTGCTATCTGGCTTGGTCTGCATTTCTTTGGCTTGTTATATCAAATCTTGCGGATTCTGCCCAAATTTCAATCATTCTTTTTCTATATCCTTTCTGCTTCCTCTTAAGATAACATTAAAGTATATGATTGCTGTCTTCCCTATTCCATTTCTTTCGTAGTTGTCTCTGAGTTGGCTGATTGCTTTCGTCGTTGATTGCGTACCTGAAATTAGAATTCAAACGCTAACCTCCAAATGAACGGACGTCTTCTTTCGTCACTCTTCGAAAATATAATATTTTGAAGTAAATAAGGGAAGTGACTATTTTTATTTATTTACTCATCAATTTATGTAGCTTTTCTTTGTATTCTTTATTCAAGTAAAATCAAAAATGAATTACTTATATATCTATTATGTGCAAATTTGTAATAACTATTTGTTTATTTAAGAAATGAAATTGATACATAAATTGCTCTATTAAAAAAAATTAAATAATCTTATCAAATGAAAATTAACTATATTTTATTGAAATCGATTAAAAAATTGGTGCAAATGACTGAGCTTTATTTAATCATTTACTTATCTATCTATTTATATTCTAATATTATGTAAAATGAGGTACTAAGATTTGTAAATAGTTATATGCTTTTTCTTTGATACTTTTGATTTGCACTTTATTTATTTCGTTAAGTACAGTAGATGTGTTTACAGTATATTAGAATATTAAAGTTAATATTAAGTTAAAACTTGGCAAATTTAACGCAGATTTAGGTTTACACACACACACACACACACACACACACACACACACACACACATATATATATATATATATATATATATATTATAAGAATAATTCCTACATGGCCAAGAGCGAGTCTACCTAGGTTTCACCTAAACGGCTCTTACATATATATATATATATATATATATATATATATATGTGTGTGTGTGTGTGTGTGATCCGCTTAAGTGTCCGCTTTTAAGAGTATCTGGTCAAACATGTGTCAAGAGCGTCGATTATAAACAATCACTGGGTCTGGTATAGCCACCATATACAACACTTGGAATAATGACAGATCGAAAATAATTAAACGTGGGCTCAAGACAATAGGTTTGGGTATCATGTTCTGCAGGTGCTTCCTTGATAGCTAACATTGGAGACCCTGCAGGCATACTGCGAATGTTGGCTCTTCTCCTTCTTCTTCTTCTTCTTCTTATTATTATTATTATTATTATTATTATTATTATTATTATTATTATTTACTTCTTAAGAGTTTTTCATATCAGCGTTAGCTAATGATTTTTCACAAGTGTTTGAGTGATAGCAAGCTTCTTCAAGTCTCCAGGACGCTTCTTAATATTCTTGCCGATCTCAATAATGCAGTAATTTGGATGGTCTCCACTCGTCCTCTTATTTCCAAGTCCTATAATCCATTTATTAATCTTTTGGTGACTGTACCAAGAGCACCAATTACAACTGGAATAAAAATCACTTTCATGTTCCACAGTTTTTTCAATTCCCTAGCTAGGTTGAGATATTTATCCTTCTTTTTACTTTCTTTCAGTTTTACTCTGTGGTCAGCCGGGACAGCAAAGTCCGCAACATGGCAAGTTTTCTTTTTTTTTTTTTTTGTTAATTATAATGAGGTCTGGTCGCCTGGCCAAGATTAGGTGATTGGTTTGTATCTCAAAATCACATCAGAGTTTGTGTTTCTCGTTCTCCAGGACAGCTGCTGGGTTGTGCATATACTATTTGTTCCTATGGTCGAATGTAGATTTCTTGCAGAATTCCCAGTGGATCACTTTGCCCACCCAGTCGTGTTCAATCCTATACTCATTCTGTGCTAATTTACTGTATTCGTTTATGTGATTGATCGTTTCTTCTCTGTTACCACATCATTTTCATTTGCTGCATTGTTGCGTCTTATCTATTATTGCTTTAATATGATTGGTTCTTATTGCGTTGTTTTGTATTACTATTACGAGAGATTCAGTTTCTCTCTTAAGGTTTCCTTTTCTTAGCCACGTCCATGTTTTCTCGTGTAAGATACTGCTTATTTGTCGCTTAAAACGTTTGTTGAGTTGTTTTTCATCTCATTTTTATTTTCTGGTTATTGTCGTTCCGCTGGTCCTTGTGTAATTAGTATTGTTTCTAATAGCTGCCATCGGTCTTCCTCTGCGCTTTTCTGTGTAGTCTTGGATTGATGCGTCAAAGCTGTCTTCAATGCTGGGAAGTCCTTTACCTCCATCTTTTCTTGATACATATAATCTGTCAACGTCATCTCTGGGATGTAATGCTTTATGCATGGTCATTAGTTTTATTGTTCTTTAGCTCATTTGTTCAAGTTCTTCTCTAGTCCACTTCAAGAATGGTTCCGATTATCTTACGAGGTATTCATTCTCTTGATAAGGTTTTGCCAAATAGTTTTGTCTCGAGTAGGTTTCTCGCTCTTCTGAGATATTCTTTCTGAATTTTTTCCTTCATCTCCTGTTGTTGTTTTTTATTTGTGTCTGCTTCCAATACCCCCCAAGTATTTGTAGGTCTATTATTATTAGTAGTAGTAGTTGTAGTAGTACCTTGACCACAACCACTACTACAATAATTAATATGCTAATTTAAAATAAATCCAAGAAATGAATTCTAGTCGCTTCTCTTACAGTTCAAGTAAAATAACTAAATGAGAAAAGATAGCCAATGAGAAAATAAAAATATACTCACATTATAGTTAAAAATATAGTTAGATTGATTTTATACAGTCATTGCTAATCTATTCTAAAGATAAATGAATAAATTAAATAAAATGATTCAAATGTACTATGAAGACGTTTCTTGTAACTAATGAAATAAATTCTGAATAAATTTAAATGAAACAAAGAAAAACCATATAACTTCGTATAAATCATAAGTACCACTTTTTCGATAATATTAGAATATAATTATACTGATAAATATATTCATAAATAAAGCTCAGTCACTTGCGCCAAATTTATATTTAAGTTCAATATATTATAGTTAATTTTCATTTGATAAGGTTATTTGAGTTATATTTTTTAATATTAAGCAATTTATGCATCAATTTCATATCTTAAACAAATGATTATCATGAATTTGTACATAATTAACATTTACGTAATTCATATTTTAGTTGAATAAAGAATATGATGCAAAGAATAAATTTATAAATTGATAAGAAAATAAAAATCGCCACTTCCCTTATTTGCTTTATAATATACCATTTTCGAGGTTCGACGAAAAAGACGCCTGTTCACTTCAACTTTAGAGTTGTTGTTTATTATTATTATTATTATTATTATTATTATTATTATTATTATTATTATTATTATTATTCAGTCATTAGAGCCTTTTACATCAGCGTTAGCCGATGGTTTTTTACTGGAGTCTGAGTGACAGCAAGTCTCCTCAAGTCTCCAGGACTCTTCTTGGTGTTCTGGCCGTTCTCAACAATGCTGTCGTTTGGATGGTCTTCACTCGCCCGCCAACTTCCAAGTTCTCTAGTCCCTTAGCAATCCTTTATTTACTGTTCCAAACGCACCAATTACAATTGGTATAAGTGTCACCTGCATGTTCCACAGTTTTTTCAATTTCCTAGCAAGGTCGAGTTACTTATCCCTCTTTTCACATTCTTTCAGTTTTATTCTGTGGTCAGCCGGGACAGCAAAGTCGACTATTTTGCAAGATGTCTTTTTTTAATTTTTTTTTTATTAAATCCGGTCTTCTGGCCGGGATTAGGTGATCCGTTTGTATGTTAAAGTCCCATAGGAGTTTATGCGTGGCATTTTCTAGGACAGGTGCTGTGTTGTGCATATACCATTTGTTAGTATGGTCGAATTTAAGTTTCTTACACATCTCCCAATGAATCACCTTGTCGACCCAGTTGTGTCTCGCCTTATACTCCCTCTGTGCTAATTTGCAGCATTCGCTTATTATATAATAGTTGGTTTCATCTCTGTCACCACATAACCTGCATTTGCTATTTTGTTGAGTCTTATCTATTCTCGCTTTGATATGATTGGTTCTTATGGCGCAGTCTTGTGCTGCTATTAGGAGAGATTATGTTTCTCTCTTAAAGTTTACTTTTCTTAGCCAGGTCCAACTTTTGTCGCGTGAGATATTGTTTATCAGTCGTTTAAAGCGCCCATAAGATTGTTTTCCTTCCCATTTTTGTTCCCTAGTTATTGTCATTGTATTGTTCATCGTATTCTCAGTTTCGTTTCTGATGGCTGTAATGAGTCCTCCTTCGTGTTTTTGTATATAGTCTTTGAGTCGTTGTATGGATGCGTCAACGCTGTCTTTAATGCTGGCAAGTCATCTTCCTCCCTCTTTTCTTGAAACATATAGTCTATCAACGTCGTCTCTGGGATGTAATACCTTATGCATTGTCATTAGTTTTCTTGTTCTTTGGTCCATTTGTTTAAGTTCGTCTCTGGTCCATTTGAGAAAGGGTCCGGAATATCTAACGAGAGGTACCGCCCAGTTATTTATTCCTTTGATAAAATTTCTGCTATTGAGTTTTGTCTCGAGTAGTTTTCTAGTTCTCCTGAGATATTCTTTATGAATTTTTTCTTTCATTTCCGCTTGTTTGATGGTATCAGCCTCCAAGATGCCCAAGTATTTGTATGTTTCGTTTTCTGCGAGCGTTTTTATCTTATCCTTGTTTGGTAGTTCCATTCCGTCAGTTAGCTGCCGTTTGCCACTTTTCATTACAAGCACTGCACACTTTTCTATGGAAAATTCCATTCCTATGTCCCGGCTGTATTAGGGTTTCCAATTCTTTTTCATTTTTTGCAAAAAGTTTGATGTCGTCCATGTACATTAAATGATTACTTTTTCCTGTGATCTACCTTGTTTGTACCTGGCTGTGCATTTTCTGAGTATGTGGTTTAGTGGCATCATGGCAATTATGAATAGTAAGGGTGATAGAGCATCTCCTTGGAAAACCCCTCTTTGGATCTTTGCTTCAACTAATCTTCTTATTACTATACTTGTCTGAGAATTGTTAATTCGTGTGTTTGCAGAGGGTTTTCCACTGGAGTCTGAGTGACAGGAAGTCTCCTCAAGTCTCCAGGACTCTTCTTGATATTCTAGCCGATTTCAACAATGCTGTAGTTTGGATGGTCGCCTATAGTACTCTTATTTCCAAGTCCTCCAATCCTTGTACCAATCTTTTGGAGACTGTACCGAGCGCGCCAATTATAACTGGTATCACTGTCTCTTTCTTTTTCCATAGTTTTTACCGTTCTCCCGCAAGGTCTAGGTACTTATGTCTCTTTTCGCTTTCCTTCAGTTTTACATTGTGCTTAACTGGAACGACAAAGTTCACTATTTATTCGGTCCTCTTTTGGTTCTTGACTATCACTAGGTCTGGTCGTCTGACCGATTTTCGATGATCCATTTGTATCTCCAAATCCCAGAGATTTTTGTGTGTCTAATTTTCTATGACGAATTCTGGGTTGTAGATATACTATTTATTCGTATGGTCAAAATTAAACTGCTTACACAATTCCCGGTGGATCCCTTTCCCCACCCAGTCGTGTCTAGCCTTATACTCTCTTTATGTTAATTTACTGCATTCGCTTATTATTATTATTATTATTATTATTATTATTATTATTATTATTATTATTTCTCTCCTTGCAAGTTTTTCACTCCAGCATTAGCTGGTGAGCTTTCACTGGAACTTCACAGATATCACGTCTTCTCGGGTCCCTAGGATATTCTGAATATTTGAACCGATCTAAGAATGTTGCAATATGAACAGTCTCGAACCTTTAGTTGATTTCCTGTACCTAATAGCCATTTTGAAGCCGTTCCAAGTGCATCAACTACAGTTGGTATCACTGTCATCTTTATGTTCCTTTGTTTTTTCAGTTCTCAGCCAAATTACAAGTATTTGTCGATATTTTCGTTTTATTTCATTTTTACTCTGAGGCTTTCTGAAACTGCAAGATCCATTCGACGGTGAGTTCTTTTTTTTCTCGTTAATTAACGCAATGTCTGGTCAACTAGAAGAGATTAGGTGTTCTATCTCTATCTCAAAGTCCCAGAGAATTTTATGCATCTCATTCTCTAGAACAGATTCTGGTTTGTGCATATATCATTTTGTAGTATGGTCAAATTTTAACCTCTTGCATAATTCCCTCACCAAGTCGCACCTCTTCTTGTTCTCCTTTTGTGCTAGTGTGCTGCATTCCCATATTATATAATTGCCTATTTCATCTCTATTTCCCTATAATCAACACAAGCTATCATATTGTGTATTATAAATTTTTGATCTAATATAATTGTTATTTGTGGCACTATGTTGTGTTGCTATTAAAAGAGTTTCAGTTTCCCTTTGAAAGTTTCCCTTTTGTAGCCACGCCTGGGTCTTTTCGTGTCAATCAAGTCAATTGATCGCTTGAAGTATCTCTCTATTTCTGTTTTCTGGTTGGTGTTTTTCCGTTTATTCTTATGATGTCGTTGCTGTAATTAACTGCTGTAAAAAGTCTTTACTTGTCCTCTTTAATGTTGCCCTCAAGTCATTTTATTGATTCATAAGCGCAGTCTTCAATCAATCCTGGCGAGTCCATTTCTTTCTCGATTTCTTGACGCAGAGAGTTTCTCGATGTCATCTCTCGAATATGCATCGTCATCGTCTTTCTTACCATATGGTCCATTTGTCTGAGTTCCTGTCTTGTCTAATTTAAGAATGGTCCTGAGTATCTCACTTGAGGAACAGCTTAGGTGTTTATTCCTCTCAGGAAATTTCTGCTGCTCAGTTTTGTCTCAGTGAGTTTTCTTGTTCTTACTTTTTCTTTCATCTCTGTTCGTTGGGGCTATCCACTTCTAATATTTGCAAGTACTTATAATTTACTACTTTCAAAGCATTCTTTTACTTTCCTGATTTAGAAGTTTTGTTCCTTTCACTGCATCTATTTTCCTGCTTATCATTATCAGTATGGCATATTTTCCAATGCCAAATTCCATTCCTATATTCTGGTCATCCCAGTCGGCTGAGGTGGTAGAATATACCAACTGTATCTCTTCAGAGGGGTACGAGCACCTCCAATGAGTGTCCTGGACATGACACTAAACAATCTGATGGTTAGGTTCTGGTAATGTTGAAGTTTTAGGGAAAGAGGAGTACCCCGTCATTGTGATCGTTCCTGGTTCGGAGTGGTAGTACTTGAGAGGGTCCTATCTATGTACCAAATAGAAATGTTTGAAATTCAATCTGAGTGCAAATAAATCATCATCATCATCATCATCATATCGCGCTGGTAGCACGGATATCCCTGACCCTCTCTCGCCACTCCTCCCTATCGTTCATCGCCCTAGGTAGGTCTTCAGGACAACAGCCTTTATCCTCACATAGCTGCTGAATGTACGTTCGAGCTGGTCGTCCTGCTTTTGCGCGGCCATGTGTGGGGATCCATAAGAGTACATCTCTTATGAGTTCATCTCTGCTTCTCCAGCAGTGTCCTGCATGTCTGGTTCGTCTAACTTGAATAGTTTTCGTGATAGGGGGCAGGTGGCCGTACAGTTGGTGTCTTGTGGGGTGCTGCTGCCAGGACTTGTTCAGGATTGCACGCAGCATTCTTGTGTAATTGCCATCCAGTTTCTTCTCCAGCCGTTTTGTTAGCATCCATGTAGTGCATCCATATAGCAGTATCAATGTGACCGCTGCCTGGAAGAAACTGCGTTTCATTTTATCGGTTAGGTCTGATTTCCATATAATCGATAGCCTATTGATAGCTGTCCATGCTTTCGTTAGCCTCGTTTCGATGTCCTTTTCGGTTGATTCGACGCTGCTTCCTAGGTACGTGAATTTGTCTACTAGTTTAAGTGGGGTGCCTTCTAGAGTGGAGATATCCCCCGTTTGGTTATAGCACATATATTCCGTTTTGTGTGCATTAACATAGAGGCTTATGCTTGCTGCTGCTCGTTCCAAACTATGCAGAAGAGTTTCGGCTTGGTCAGGTGTATTTGCCAGTATCGCTATGTCATCGGCGTAGTCGGCGTCGGTAATTGTTGTTGCGGGGTATCTTCTGCTTTTTTTCTTCGTCAGTTCGAAGCCATTCTCTTTGATTTTGTCAATCGATGTTCTAAGTACGTAGTCTAGACAAATGATAAAGAGGTACGGGGCCAGCGTGTCCCCTTGTAGTACTCCTGCTACAATGTCAAAGTATTCTGTGTCTCCATCCGGTGATCGTACTTTTACTTTAGTGTTTCTATAGAGAATCGTTATTGCCGCTACGGTTTCTTTAGGTATGCCGTACGCTAGTAGGATTTGTTCCATTTTTCCTCTGTGAATGGAGTCGAAAGCCTTGGTAAAGTCGACAAATATTAATGTCGCTAGTAGGTTCTTTGCCCGTACACCTTCAAGGATTCTGCGGATATTTGTGAGGTCGTGGATCTATTTCTTCGGAAGCCATTTTGGTTTTTTCTAAGTATGATGTCGATTTTGGGTTCTATTCGGTTTCGTAGTAGGGCATTGTAGATTTTGGCAGCTATGGATGTAAGTGTTATGCCTCGGTAGTTTTTGGCTAATCCGAGGTCCCCCTTTTTAGGGAAGGGGAGTATGCATCCCTTCATCCATCTATCTATCGGATTTTGATTGTATACTGCGTTGCAGTGGCGGAGCAGTATGTCGTCGAATTGTCTGGTCTTCCATACTTCCGGTGGAATTTCGTCCAGCCCTGCAGCTTTCCTATTTTTAATTTTTCTGAGAACCGAGTCGAGTTCTTCTTGTGTGAACGGTCCTAGTTTAATGTCTAATTGTTTGCTAATTATTCTGGTGATTGGTTCATGCGTTATTTTTGGTGGGTTTCCAAGTAAGTTTTCGAAGTGCTGTTTCCACAGTTTTATTCTTTCTTGTTGGTTTGCTGCTTTAAGTTTTGCTTTGGCTGTGTTCTTTCTTCTGCTCACTTCGTTTATTGTTTGCCAGGCTATCCTAGATTGCCTATCTTCCACCGAGTCTCTGATCTTATCTATCTGATTTTGAATGTATTCTGTCTGTTCCTTTATATATATGCCTGCTAATTGATATTGTGCCGTTTTTAGTTTTAAGGCATTTGTGTTTGTTGGGTTTTTTCGATGGTTTTTGGAGGCTGTTTTCACTAAGCAAATAAATACAGAATCGAATTATTAGAAATAGAACTGTTTGATCATTTAACTGTATGTGAAAAATGATAGATTTTTAATTGAATTGTTAGTGATATAAAGCATTGCTTGGAAACATTTGACTGTGTGCAAACGAATGAGAATTGTTGGATGAAATTATTTATGTTAAATAGACATACTTGAATCTCTTTGTGTGCAAAACTTGGAACCATTTAATTGAGAGCAAAATAATGACCTTAGGTTCACTTAAAAACATCATCAACAAAATGTGTTTACAAATCATATATATTTGATTTTATATGTACGTATATAGAGGATTTGGCATTAAATAACCAAATTTCCGGGTTAAATATTCTTCTCGCTGGTATCGATGTTTCTTCTTGTTTTTCGTTTTCGACAAATATCTTGATATCTTGATATCATCCATATACATAAGTTGATTTATCGTTTCCAATAAGTTTGTGAATTTATAATTTCCTTAATACAAAATTCAGTGGGATCATTGCAATAACAAATGGCAATGGCCAGAGATAATCTCAATCTAAGAAAGTTTTAGCTTCCTGTTCTAATTCCATTTTCCAGTTTTTCATGTCTTTCGGGATGAATTTTTCTAATATTTTGAACATTTTCAGACATTCAGTTATCCAAGTCTGTAGGAACATATATGATTTTTATAATCTATCGATGCGATTGTTTCATTTTTCGCCTCGTTTTAACATCCCGAAAGATGTGCTGATATATATATATATATAGTAGGTCGTCTGTAACAGATTACTTAAAGTGACCTTTTATATGAACGTAGACGACAACGTAGCTCGGGATTACATGTCTTTATTGCAGCCTTATTCTCAAACTATTGTTCCCATTGTGCTTTTTCTCTATGTTTTCTCAGCGTCCATGTGGTACCGCCATACAGTAGTATTGCCACTGGTACAGCTTAGAAGAAATCCCGTTTTATTTTATCGGAGAGATCAGATTTCCATATGATCGATGACCGGTCGATAGAGTTTCAAACCTTCTGTTGACATCATTTTTAATAGATAAGATATTGCTGTCGAAGTAGAACTGGTCAACTAATCTTTAGGCTTTCCACTTAAAGTGGAGTTAAAACTCTTAATCATTACGATTGACAAAGCTTATTTTAAAATAGGTAAATAAAAAGTCAGTCAGTTATCGCACACGTAAATTATTCTTTAATTTCAAATGTGGTTGTCATTTTTTCTTTTCTTTTTTTTTTTTTCATTGACAAAATTCTGTTACTTGTCTTCATAAGGTTTTGTAATATTTTAGAATGAGGGACGTCATGTTGAACGCTATTTATAAACGGCTTGATAGAGATATCATTTGCAGCCGTTGAGTCATGGGATACCTTTAAACAAAGTTGACTGCATCCTGGATTAAAATCTGAAGGTTTTGAGCTCAAATTTTCTTTTGTTTTTTTTCTTTCCATTTTTTTCATGAAGGTAGGGATATCTGAGGAGTAGGTGACAAAGGGAAGTGAGTAGTTTAAGAAAGAAATGATGGCTCTGGGAAAAGTTTATTAAATATGCATCATTTCAGTTGTATATATATCATATTAGTGATATCCAGAATCTTTAACGCGTATTTAAATTCAAGTTGCTCTCAGATTTAAAGATGCTCTCACAAAACATCCTCATAGTATCATGTTTTCACGTGGAGAAATCGGACCATAGAAAATAATTACTTACTCTTACATCATTGTGACCATCTTAGAATTAGTCTCTTCAGAATGTATAAAACGATCGATGCTTTTTTTTTTTTTTTTTATTCTCGGGTGGAAATCCTCATAAGGACATCCAGTGATTCTGTTTGAGATTCCCCAATTTTGACAAAAAAACGATTTTCACCGGAATTTAACCTCAAGTAAAAGATGCAAGTGGTAAATTCTATGTGAATAAGTGGTGGATATCAGTCAGAATTTTAGGAAGCCAAATATAAACGATATGGAATCATATTGTGTATGGTTGGCTCAGTATGTGTGTGGGTATCTGTATACTGAAATTAGTGCTTTAAAAGCGTTTTGTTCCACTGAAAAATATCAAATATTTCGTGAATATATTTATAAATAAGTATGTTTAGATTCAGTCACATGAAAGTTATATATATTGATATTGAAACATCTTTTCATGTCCATGTGATCATATTTTATTTGCTGTTTGCTTTTTCTTGTAATATACGACGTGATCGTTTGGTGGGGAAGTGAATCAACAACGCCAAAAACTGTTTCATCAAACAGAATCTTTGTTGTTTATTAGAAAAGAGTTTGTTGTTTTTCTTCATTTTTTTTTTCCTGAAATGTAGAATCTGAATCACTTGAGGGAAAATTTAAAATGGACGCCTTGTTTTCAGGATTTTGTCTCCTCTGCAACTTGGGGCAAGATCTGCGTCACTGAAGAAGGATAAGATCCCCCAAAAACGTTTTTCCTTGATATGGCACAAAAAAATTTGGTGAGCTCCAGTCATGTTGGAGCTTTGAGGAATGCAGAGTACCCTTTCATTGCCATCCCTCCCAGACCCACTCAGGCCCGGAGTGGTAGCACCTAATATAGCCCTATCTAAGGGTCAAATCTTACTATTTGACATTTAAACTGAGTGTAAACAAATGATTAATATCAAATTGAATTATTAGAAATAGAACTGTTTGGTCATTTAACAGTGTGTAAACAAGTGACAGATGTTTAATTGAACTGGAAACATTTAACTGTGTGCAAACGAATGAGTAATGTTAAATAGAATTATTTACGTTAAATCGCAATACTTGAACCTTTTTAACTGTGTGCATAAATTGAATTATTGGTATTACAATACAATACTCGAAAACATTTAACTGTGTGAAAATGAATGAATAGTGTTGAATAGAATAATAAGCGTTACAGAGCAATAATCGTAACCACTTTATGGTCTGCAAACAAATGATCAATATTGAAGAGAATCATTAGTGTGAGATAGAAATAATTGAAAGCATTGAACTGTGTAGAAATAATATCAATACTAGTGTGCAAAATAAACTAGTTCTAACCAAGTTTAAAATGAAATTACCGACAAACTAATCCCTTACATATCATGCATATCTATTTTGATGTGTAAAACAAATGACAGATATTAAATTGTGAGTAACATATTAATATTTGAAACCATTTAACGGTGTACAAAAAAAAAACTGAGCTCAGGCTCGGTTAAAAATGTTATCAACAAAATTTGTTTACAAATCATATATGTTTAGTATATATGTATAAACGAAATTTGACATTAAATAACCAACAATATTTGATATCCCATAAAAACCAAACCAACTGAATCTATCGTCTTCTCTCCAGTCAACGAACTCATTTCAGAATTTTTCTATTCTATAACTACCATCGATTAAACTCTCATGTTCACATGTATATATAATCTATGCTTGGGGTTTTCTGCCAAGCAATTCGGTTGACACGTCGGTGTGACCAGATGGTATATTTTTATTCAAAATATTGAGACATAATTTGCGGTTTTAATTTTACGAGGGGCCTTCAATAAGTTTCCAGACTTTTTTATACAACCATTTAAAATTGTCGTAGACTCTTAAAAATTTAGTCTGTTATTGCTATCCATCTTATGAGATAACTGACCAATTTTTATGATTTCACGTTCAAATAAACAGCTACAGCAGCAATTGGAATACACCCTACTAAAGCCTGATTGTCACAGCTGGTGAATTTTAAAAATGCAATCTGGACGTGAGGACACTTTAGAAAAACGATATGCAATAAAATTTCATTTTAAACTTGGAAAAAATGCCACAGAAACGTATGGGATGCTTCAGACTACTTTTGGACCATCTTGTATGAATTGAGCATCGGTTTTTGAGTGGAATAAGAGATTCAATGAAGGCAGGGAGTCTGTGAGGGATGATGAGAGATGTAGGAGGAGTAAGGAAGTCAGAACACCAGAGTTGATAGGTCAAATAAAGAATTTCATGGATAAAGACTGTCGTATGTCTATAGAGACAATAAGTGCACAGTTTGATGTCCGTGTGGGAACTGTATACACAATTATTCGCGAGGAATTGAAGATGCGGAAGATTTGCTCGAATTTTGTCCCAAGAGTACTCAGAGAAGATCAGAAAGAAAGACGTTGTCATGACAGCAGGGAGATGGTCGAGCTGATCAATTCAGATCCTACAGTTCTTGATGCTCTGGTGACCTGCGATGAATGCTGGATCTACTGCTATGACCCAGAGACCAAGAGACAGGGTTTCCAGTGGAAGCATGCTGGCTCTCCCAGACCCAAAAGGCCAGACAGTGTAAATCCACCCACAAACTTTTGATGATCCCTTTTTTTGACAGCACTGGCATGAGCTACATGTACTGAGTTGCCACTGGACACACAGTCAACAAGGAATACTATGTTGAGGTTTTAAGGGAGTTCAGGAAGATATTCCGTCGGAAGACGCCAGCACTCTTCAAATCGGGTCAGTGGCATTTCCATCAGGATAATGCACCAGTCCACAACTCCGTCCTTTTCACAGACTATTTGACCAAGATGGGTATCAAGACAGTTCGTCGCCCTCCCTTTTGTCCAGTGACTTTTGGTTATTCAGTAATCTCAAGGAAAAACTAAGAGGTTGTCGTTATGAGACAATTGAGGAGACGAAAGAGGCCGTGACGAAGATCATTGACACCCTCACACAAAAGGACTTCCATGGGGCCTTCCAGAATTTGTTGGAACGGTACATGTGCATCGCAGCCAGGGGAGATTACTTCGAAGGGCACTAGAGTTTCATGTGTGTACTATCAATAAAAGTGCCCATACGAAAAAAGTCTGGAAACTTATTGAAGGCACCTCGTAAATATCCCTGTATCCAGATTTAGTGTCTTTGGTTCAATGGAATATCCCAATTCATGGGTTATTCAATGCAAAATCAACTCTTATAGATGAATAGTAGCGATTTAATCCAATGCTGAAAAGATAAATGGATCCATTAAATTTCCCAAGATTTTTAGTCAGAAAGTGTAAATGGTGTTCGAACACACTGAATACTTCGTCGCAGTCCATCATATTATCCACTATGCTACGGGGATTTCACCTCCAGCTTATAGTGTCAGCTGTCAATCAAGTGACCATGTCATACATAATATCATAACCCCCACGTTTACAAAGCCGGTGTTATTACGTAAATATTTATTGATATATAATCAGTTTGTATATTTACTCCGTCTTTCTGTGATGGTATGAGGCGAAACAATATAATTTATAAATTATATGTCTCACCCGTGATAGTCATATATCATCAAGACTTCAGGGTATATAATATATTGATGCGAATGAAGAAGACCCGACCTGATGGCCGAATTAGTTGTATACTTCCTTAATGGCACCATTTCTCAATTAATGGCCTGCATTTCAAATCCAATTCAAGAATGTAGAGAGACTTTATATAGACGATAGGCTAAATATCGTCTTTCTATTCCATATACAGTTTTGTGGGAGACTAATTTAACCTTCATAAATATTTGTATATATACATGTGTAATATATACATATATATATGTGTGTGTCTGTGTGTGTGTGATTCTGAGTGTGTGAATGGGTGTATATTTTGTGCATATATATAATTTAAACTTTTAATCCTAAATGATTGTAGTCAATCATCTATTTTTTTTTCTTTTCTCTTTTATTTACACCAAAATACTTGCTTTATGTGCTGAGATGTACATTTTTTTCGGTATCTGATACAGATTCAGGTATTTTCTTACCAGCCAATCTCACCTTGCCGAGGTATGATTTATTTCAGCCGCTATCTCTATAAATATTTGCGCTCTTAACTTACGTAAGTGTCACAGATTAGAAATGAAGTAAAAAAAGTATTTTCCCTAAAATCGGCCACGAATAAATCTATCCAAGCGTCCGGAAGCTGTTAAACGTTATGGCGGATCAAGTGAGAGTATGTCTCCTGATATCAATAGCATTATCACAGCAAATTTACTAAACAGTTAAAACAATCGACCATAGTTCCAGCTCTTCTTTAGATCTGAATTCCTTTCAATATCAACTCTTTGCTTTATTCTTAGTACCCCACATCTTATTGGCACCACCCTCATGTTAATCATCATGAATTCTCAAGGAAGATCAAACAATTTTTTTCAGTTTTTCGCATTATTTAGCTTGAAATGAAACTGTTTTTAGAAAACGAAAATTATTATTATTGTTACTCCTTTTTTAGTTTTTCACACCAGAGGTAACCGATGGTTTCTAACTGGAGTTTGAGTGACAGCAAGCCTCCTATATTATTATCATTGTTATTTTTCTAGCAGCAGCAGCAGCAGCAACAACAACAACTACAGTAGTAGTAGTAGTAGTAGTAGTAGTAGTTGTAAAGAATGTATTCGCTGTTCACACACATTATTGTAAAATTTTGATAATAATGTATGATGAATATATAAATAAAAGGATGTTTCAGATTTGGAGGGAACTTGCTTTACTCTCTAAGTTTTAGAGCATTGAATGACATTGATATTTTTTGACAACATATGAAGATTGGATGATTAAAAAGAATCGATAAACATTCAATTTCGATTTTGAGAGTAAACATTTTTAGATATAACATAAAATTACAATGTTAATTCTAATTAAATCTAAGCTGGAAATTTAAAACTGAAATTTAAAAAAATTCTTTTTAATCACAAAGGAAAAAATGAAAACGTGATTTCCAGATGGCATTCACATTTTCCAAAACTAAATTTGGGAGGAATCTTCCTTAACATGCAAGCAAGATATTTTATTTTCCGTATTGATCCGTAGTTTTGAGCCAAGGTTCACATGTCCGCCATTCTTTTTCCAAACAGAAATTTTTCATACGCTTCAAACAACAAAATCGTCTTGCTTAAAATAACTCAGTACTGTATTCCAAGATGTAATATATTTGTTTATGAGGATCATGACCTGAAATGACATCAAATGTGTAAGTCTGATTTTGACACTAGTTTTACCCGGAGATCAGCATACGAGTTCATTGTATTATATTGTTTAACGGTCGCTTTATAGTTTGCTTGCTTGTCACCCGCCAGTCCCCTGCATCTTATCAAAACGAAAGAAGCAGGTGACAGAAGTGTAGGCGAATAAATAAATGCAAGAGCTTAAATTAGGTAAATGTAGCCAACGTCGTCACAAGGGCTTGTGGCGCAATGGATAACGCGTCTGACTACGGATCAGAAGATTCCAGGTTCGAATCCTGGCAAGCTCGTAATTTTTTTTTATACAAAGTGTATCAATAATTGTTCAAACTAATGATTTATAAAAACTTTTCTTTTCGAATTATTTTCAGATGTATTCACTCATGTACGTGGCATTATTTTAGAAGTTCACTAAAACTAACTGATTTAGTAAAATCATGATGTGCTTTTACTGCTGACAAATTTCTGAGAATAATCCTGCTGGAACATAAAACAAAACATGACGTTTGAACGCGTCTGTTACTAAATTGTGATGTTAGAAAGAATATCTTTACAAAAAGAATATTTATATATTCATAATAAATATTTCTATTAAAGACGCTAAAGAAGTCATAAAAAGAAAAGTTTCAGTTAACTTTTTTTGTTTACGTAGAAGAGAACACATGTCAATATTTAGTAAGTAGAAGTATTTTTCAAACATAGGCTTAAGCAGCTCACGACTATTGCATTTGTTTGTTATGTTGATGCCATGCCCGAATTGACAGACTCGCGAAATTATTTCGATGGTTAAAGTGTCATTCGTTCAAATATTTATAAACTCTATTTAAAAATGTTATCAAAAAAATGTTTACAAAGCAAATATATTGCCCAGTCGGTTGGAGCTGTAGAATACACCGACTTCTTCTCTGCAGAGGGGTAAGACCTCCCCATAAAGAGTGTCCTAATATGACACTAAATAAACTTTGGGAATGTAGATTACCCCTTTATTGCTATCGCTCCCAGGTCCACTCAGGCCCGGAGTGGTAGAACCAGATAAGGGTCATATCTACGGGATAAATAGAAATAAACCGTGGTTTCTTGAGTTGACTGTTTTTTGCATTTAAACTGCGTATTTATGCTAAACTGAATTGTTCAAAATAGAACTGTTTTGACATTTAAACTGCGTATTTATGCTAAACAGAATAGCTCAAAATAGAACTGTCTTGGCATCTAAACTGTGTACTTATGCTAAACTAAATTATCTGATATAAAACTGTTTTGACATTTAACTCAGTGCCGGACACCTCTGCAGAGGGGTAAGACCCTCCCCGCAACGAATGTCCTGATATGGCACTCAACGATCTGATGGTGAGGTTCCAGGGATGCTAAGTCTTTGGGCAATGCGGAGCACCCCTTCATTGCCATTGCTTCCAGATCCACTTTGGCCCGGAATGGTACCACCTGATAGGGCCCTATCAATGGGTTAAATAGAACTAAACGGCATACTTATGCAGAACTAAATTGTTTGAATAAGAACTGTTTGAAAAAACTGAATAGCTTGAAATAGAAATGGTTTTTAAACTGTGTACTTACATTTAAACTGCGTAATTATACTAAACTGAATTGTTTGAAATGAAACTGTTTCTGACATTGAAATTGGACATATGCAAAATTGAATTGTTTAATATAGAACTGTTTTGACATTTAACTGTGAATAAACAAAATCTATACTTATACTAAACTGATTTAGCTGCATTAGAACTGTTTAACTAGACTGAATTACTTGAAATAGAAATGTTTTTGCCAATTAAACTCTGTACTCATGCTAAACTGAATTGTTTGAAATAGAACTGATTGTTTGTTTAAATAACCTACAAATGTTGATATGCCATAAAACCAACCAACCAACCAACCAAAGCAAATATACTAATATACGTAAAAAATGTACGTGGTATTAAATAACCAACAACGGTTGATATGACTTATAACCCCCCCCCAAAAAAAAACTAAATCTATCTATTTATCTATGTGAATTGTTTATCTTTTATTGATTTAAGAAAATTTCCTTCTATTTCTCCCTTATCTGTATATGTCAGCCTCAGTCTGATGAGAAATGTTCATCTATCTATCAATCTATCTTTTCATATATTTATTATTCATAACTTAATGACGCAGTAATTAATCCATCCCACTTTTTGCTTATTTTTTTCGTCTTCTTCGAGCTCATTTATGAAAAATCATGATGGATGTTTGAGGCATTTCCTTATATCAATTATAAATGACACAAAACTGAATTTAATGGTCTTTAAAAATATTGCTTCTGAAATAACGACAGTGACTGTTGGCATGAATATATATATCGGACTCAACAATTGCACAAAAATACCTGGAATCATTTGCCGAATAGGTTTTTGAGACGCGAACCTACCCACTGAGAAATCCGCACTCCGAGGTACAAGAATATATTTCATTTACTATCATCGCGACCGGTTATAATACGAAATGAAGTAAATTATTAAGCTGTTTGTGTGTTTTTTCATAACTATTTATATAAATGTTAAATTAATTAAGAAATTATAGAAGTTCAAGCTGAAAGTCAAGGTTTGCATCTTTTGAAAGGGTTAATTGCTTTAAAACCTCTGGCATTAAACAATGAGCTTAGACTTGAAGCTAAAACACATTGTCTGCATTTTTCTAAATCCTATTTACAAAGCGAAATTAAAGGGAAATGCTTCATTTTGATAAATTTACATGTCTACCATATATTAAAAATCCATGCGTAAAAAAATAAAGAAATTCAAATTGTTCTGGATGACAGACAAAAAGACAAGAAAGATTATTGGTGGATAATTGTACAGGTATAAATTTGAATGCATTTTCTCTATCTGAATGCTGACGATTATTTACAAAGGAAGACAATTTTTTCCAGGATATGAGATTCGAAAGCCCATTTCACCGAATACTTTCTATCGGATCTATTTGACTGATTAAAGATCTTATTAATTGGAAAGATCTGGAAGTTTCAATAAAATTAAGATGAAAGAAATACGAGTAATAAAAATAAGAAACGTACTTCAAGAAATGGAGTGAAATTTTTTTCATAAAATCGGTAAATTTCTTACTTTGTTCTTTTTTCTCTTCTTTTTTTTTCTTCTTTTTCTTTTGTCTATAATTATCAACTGTAATTTTAAAAAACGTGATATGTAAAAATTTATTTTGTTGTCAGTAATTTCACACAATTCTCAGTAAGAATCATGTATGATTTATCTCGAAACCTTTAACTGGTAAAAGGTGACTAATATTATTTGCAGCTACAAGTTTCTAAATGAAAAATACGGCAAAAACATTGAGATTGGTTTCAAAATTAGGAGAGACTTCTAAATAAAATTCTTGCTCCGAATGAAAAATATAGACCAGTGAATGGAAGATGGTATGACATTCAATTACAATTGCGCTTGGCTTAGCGCTTTAAGAATTCATCTCTATACGATGGTAAAAGAGTTCAAATTAATTTTGTCATGGCGAAATAGTCTTAAATGATGTTTTGTAACTATCGAGAATCAGTAAAAAAATAAAAAAAAATAAAAAAAAATGGTTCTAATCCCTCAAAAAATTCAATAAATTAAAGAATGCCTGAAGTATGAACAAACAACAATTATGCTATCTACAAATGAATGGTGAATACTTGACTGAACAATTATAGACAAAAAATAACTGGCGCTCAAACTATCACACTTTATAGTGCATCAGAGTCGTCTGTTAAGATATTAATAATTTCTTAGTAACGAGTAGTCAAGTAAAATGTTCTGATTACACTGGAAAAAAATGGAAGAGTTATACTCAAGGCCAAGATGTGCATTCACAAACTTGTATAATGTTTTTTAATCTATAAATGCGAAAACATTACACATATGTGCAAATATATATTGTTAAAAAATCTTAGGAAGTTGTTGGTTGCCGGTCGCAAAAATCGATAGTCGGTGCTTGAAACGCTTGATTGATTAGCGAATTTCATTATGATTCGATTATATTTCAATTCGAGCAAAAATAAGAAGACGACGACGCGAAAAAGAAGTGAACTTTGAAGCGGAAAAATTACTGCGTCGTCAGGTCAACAATAATTAATATGCAAATAGATAGATAGGTAGATAGATAGATAGATTTCACATACTTATTTCTTTATTCGTGCAGAAAATTTGAAATGGAAAGCAATCGAAAACAGGAAACTTTATGCTTATTCTCTTCGATGTTCGATTATATCTCAATAACCATAATCACATTATTAGTCAAGTTGTGCAATTATATATATATATATATGTGTGTGTGTGTGTGTGTGTGTGTGTGTGTGTGTGTGTGTGTGTGTGTGTGTGTGTGTATCGATATAAATCTATGCATGCGTTTACTTGTATTAATTATGGTGTCTCTTCCGCAGTTTTCTTTACTACAATTCAATATTTGCCTGTTAAAATGTGCAAATTTAAAAAGCTTTTCTATATAAGTATCATTATTTGAATGAGTGCATTCAAAATTGTCTGAAGTATTCCAAATATATTGCTGATTCCCGCCACAAAATATATCTTCTCGCAACTTCTACTACTACTACTACTACTACTACTACTACTGTTTATTTTATCTTGTTTTCCTCTTTCCCTTTTACTCATTCATTTAAATGTACATTCTTCTTCTTCTTCTTCTTCTTCTTCTTCTTCTTCTTCTTCTTCTTCTTCTTCTTCTTCAGTTTATTTTCCGATGAGTTTTCACTTTCTACTTTTTTTCTACTTTTGATTCTTAAGGTTTCTTTATTTTTCTCTATCTCTTCTGACGTTTTAGCTTTCAAAATCTTTAGACACTTCCACAACGACTTTGAATCATCTAATATTTTATATCATCGTGTCCTGTTATATTTCCTTCTATTCACAAATAATAATCAACCATATATGAATATATTTCTTCAATGATAAAATCTACTTCCTTGATTTTGTTTTGCTCGTCTCTCAATGACATAATTTTTGACTTGCAAAGGAATCAAGTGACAAGCGTCTACATAAATCTAAGACACACCACAGAATTGGGACTGATTTTCGTATTTTGTTTTCGCCAGCCTAAATTCTGACCATTCTTCTCCATTTTCTAATTCTTCCAAACTCATCTTATGGTTCATCTCAATTATTGTAAACGCTTTATGTTCCTAAAATTCTTTTATTTCTTCATTAATACCAAGATATTTATCAAGCTTTTCACTTTCTTTCAATTTCGACATGTGCTCTGTGAGAAGAGAAACCACGATTATGCGATATTTTCCCATTCTTTACTATGGCCAAATACGATCTTTAATTTTGATTAGATGTTGAGCTAGAGATACGGGTTGCTACTATTGCGGGATATCTAATGGTGATCAATGATCACTTTGTGAAAAAACGGAAACGTTTGGATAAATTTTCTAAACAATTGTAGAACATTTATTATTTCCAGAGACTGGTTGGTGATAGGAATGGCGGGTTTTCAGGCCAATTGTCAAGTGCTTATTCTCCCTTAAGTCGTTCTGTTTCTTGGATTTCGTTCTTTCCCGGGTAGCACATGAATCTTCTTTCCTGATGTTATGTGAGTGATTCTTTCTCGCAAACACATTAGGCCTATATTCATGCCCACTCAGTTTCCGGTTTGGAATATTTGTCTACTCTGTATCTCTTCTGAAAATGTCTTCAGTTACGCCAAAACTTTTTCAAACTGCACCGGTATACATCGAGGTCATTTTCATTTCATCGCATTATACACCTTCTTCCAAAGATCCCCGATAACACTTGTTTCCTGTGAAATCGAGTCACCATATTACAAGAGATAGTTATGAATCCGTCTGTTTTATTCCCTTAGCTACGGGTTAAAAACAGAATTCTTTCGCCTTAGTTGGTAACCAATCAAGGAAAAGAATAAGTCAAGTTTCAAATGCCATTGCAGTCATACCCACTTAGAGAGAAAGTGTTTTCAGGCAATCCGACTTTATATTTTCTTTCAAGAAAATTCTGCAACGACTACATCGATGCCTTGGAGAGAGTAAACTTGAAGAAGTCTGTAACAAAATGATTCAAAGGGTAAGATGGAAACTAAGTGTTAGAGCAAGTAAGTTTGGCATGGTTAAATTTCCTGTAATTTTTGTTAGCAAAATGGAGATTGGCAGATGAGGATAAATTTAGAACATAGATAGAGAGATAGATATGGAAAGAAAGAAAGAAAGAAAGAAAGAAAGAAAGAAAGAAAGAAAGAAAGAAGCTGAGATAGAGAAATAGGATTACTCGCATTGATATATTATATTCCGTGTATCATCAGAGTGACGTCACTACAAATTCACCGGAAATGTCAGCCATACTCATCGCGACTATCATGCTAATAACGCAGAATCTTTTAGAGGGTTTCCGTTCCGAATTCCGGAAAACCCTAAGCTTCCATGTACAACTGTTACTTCTTGCTCACTTGTATTACTACAATTACTACTACCACTACTACTACTCTTTCTATTATAACAAGAGACACAGCAATTACCATTATTTTCTCTAATTCTATTGTTACATCTTCAAATGATGTTGTTACTAAGAATAAACTCCGACTAATGCTTCATTTACATTTAGTTTTATTACGTCGGTTATATGCGTCATCGTATTTCTTTCTTTATATTCTGTGATATTATCTGTTTGCTTTTCTATTTCTAATTTTCTTTCTTTACTTTTCTTCTTTTTCTCGCCAGCATTCATATTTGTTTGTCATTGCTTTTCTGCTTTTATTTACTTCTTATGATATCGATCTTCTAGTTCTCATTTCTGTATTGTTCGCTCCCTTCCTTTCTTCTTCTTCTTCTTCTTCTTCTTCTTCTTCTTCTTCTTCTTCTTCTTCTTCTTCTTCTTCTTCTTTATACGTAGTGCTGCTGTTGTTTATCGTTCTTTTTACTGCTTTTAACCCTTCCTTTTTCTTTTTGTTCTTAATTTTCATCATCTTCCAGCTATATTCTTTTGTCTTTCTTTTTGTCTTTTTCCCCTTCTTTTCAACTTGTTTTTGATCTGCATTAATCCCTTTATAATGACCGTTGTCATTCTCTTTTCTTTATTCCCTCATATTCGTTGTTGCCCTTTATTTCATTCTGTCCAATTTTACCTTTTTTTCAGTTTCACTTCTTCTTCTTCTTCTTCTTCTTCTTCTTCTTCTTCTTCTTCTTCTTCTTCTTTCAATATTACTTATTTTTTTATTTGTTTTCCTTCTCTTTCTTTTTGTATATCATAATGATCATATTGCCTTTCCTATTATTTCCTATACCTCCGACTACTCCCACTATTGCAGTCTCTACGACAACGTCTATTCCCTCTCTCCATCTTTTATATTCTGTCTGATAACTTCACTTTTGTCTTGTAATCCTTCAGTTCTTTCATTTGTCTCCATTAGCGCCTACAACTTTTACAAAATATGCGGAAATACTTGTTTAAATAAATAAACAGGAAATTCTATTCACACGTCGCCATTTAGCCGTCGTTGGCGTTAGTAAAGATTTTTTTTAGCAAAAATCCTACTTTAATTATGCAACATCTATCTTAATATTTTTATGAGATTTATATAATTTTACATCTAATACTGTTCCAGACCCTTTTTACACATGTAGTATCCATTATTGCAATTTTCATTAAGAAATAAAACAAATGTGTATTTTTGTGAGACATCTTACCGTGTTAGTCGGATTTCTCGTACATGCGTGCTTAGGCGTGCATTTGACATAAAGGTTTTGGCTAGGTTTATAATCTATTTTCCTCTTTTATTTTCAATACATTTTAGAAATTTTAAAAATTGAAAAGAAATCTTAACCTAAACTGATACTTGTTATTTATTAAATTTTGTTTCGTCTGGCAAACAGTTGTTTACTAAAACACATCGAGCAATCTGCTTGGTTCCTAAACCAAAAATTTATCTCATGGTTAAGATTTGATAATGTGGAAGATATTTAAAAAAATACGACGGTAAAAATTTATATCATATCAAATATTTATTTTCCCAGGTGCTAAAGAAATAAGCATATTGAGTACCCAGAAGAAAATCAAAGTTTCAATTATTGTTTATTTCTTTTGTTGGTTAATGAAGATTCTGTTTCGATTCTATTTGAAAACACTTCCAAAGTAAAGTAAAATTAGTTTAATTCTATGTTAAATGTGAATAAAAGGAAAACTTTGCCGATTTTGTTTTTTCTTATGATTTAGTTTTGTAACGTCCCTCAAACATTAAATTGCTTATTCAGGTTTGAAGTTTATGGTATTGATTTGTTTTATTTAGAAATGAATACCAGAAGCTGCTGTTACAAAAGGGTCGCTCACCAGGATATTAATCAGGTTTATTGATGTTTAAATTCTGTAATCTATTTAACAGTTCATTATCCTATTTTTTTTCATTTCATTTTTATTTAGTCTAGTATACATATCTTAGATTGCTTATGGTGCCTACTGTTCTCAGTTAATTATCTATATAAGTCATGAAAAAATTCTGTGCAGTCAACTGCTATGATCTAGAACCAGTGCTTTCAGTGGAACTTGACAGCTAGGGATATTTTTAACGTACCAATTGCTTCAACTGTTAAAAAAAAATATTTAGCAGGTGTCAAGCTTTTCTAATACTTATTCCAGGAGAGAATGATATTTATATATCTATGATGTATTTTCCTAAAAGGTAAAAGAAAGAAAAAAAAGTAGATAAGATACCTGACTTTCAATACTTGATACAACACTCTCTGTAGGCTAATTGCTTCATGATTTCATGGATGAAAACAACACTAATCAACACACTATTGTAAATAAGGAATCCTTCTACACTCGTTTTATCCAGCTGTGGTCCAATCTTGAATTCTGATCCATCGTACACAGATATTTCAGCTAGAATTAAAAAAAACGTAGAAAATCCATTTTCACCATTCAAGATATCTATTATGCTCAAAATGCATATCATTGATTTTACCAATAAAAAGTTTATTCTATTCTTTAATATTCAATAAATACTGATAAATAAATTGATTATTAAACAAAAACGAAGTAAATTAGATATTTGTGAACAAAGAATCATGAAAAACAAAAAAGAAATTCTTCAGCTTCTTGTTGTTATCCTTTATCACATCGTGTAGCATAAACCCAATGCCCTATTAATTTGGTAATATAAACAATAACGGAAGCTTGTATGTGGCTAAATACAGGCTAGTATGTGGGATAAGACATAGAAGTTATCATGCTACGTAGAATACTGTTTATGCCAGCATTCACTGTATGCTGAATTCCACGAAGAATACACACACACACACACACACACACACACACACACACACACATACACACACACACACACACACACACACACACACACACATATATATATATATATATATAGGGGAGGAGTTATGAATAGAAAATTTTTACACAAATACTTATAATTCTAAAAAGAATACCAGCTAAAACTCAATTTCCATGTTCAATATACATATTAGAAATTGATTATCAATGTGGTTTTTCCTTCTCTTAAGTTTTTAACAGAAATAATTGCCACGAATCATAAAAGAAATACATATGATAGATGAAAATAGTTATCGTAATCTATTAAATTCTTTATTTAGTAAAACTTTCTCATTTACTTCACCAGTGATGTCAAAATCTGTGTTTGAGATACGACAGACGGGAGATCAGGTACATCTTAAAATAACACCATTTCTTTCTTCCCCAGCATTATACGGAAACATGTAAAGTAAAAAAAATTAAAGAGAAAAACAAAAAAAAATTAATACTATCAATACTAAACAAGGATTATCATAAGTACTACAGCCAAAGTAATAAAGAAAAACATGGAAACGATGAAGTTGGTTAGTGAGGACAAAAAATCATTTTTAAAAATATGAGAACCATAAAAAACTGACTCAGAATATCAATAAAACTAATCGAAATAAGCAAGTTCTTAAGTAATTTGGCTTTTATGCTAGAAAATTTAAACGAAATGTTCATTTCCGTTTGAAGAAAGATGTTGAATAAAAGATAATTATAGGAAGAGACTGAAGATAGATGAGTTGAATAAAAATTGTGTGGGAGATTCTTATTTACATTTACAACAGACATGTTTTACAAAATCTCTCATCAAAGTGTTCTCTCTTACTCTCTATCTTTTTCTGTGAATCTCCCTTTCTCTCCTCTCACTATTTATTCCCCACTTTTATTCTCTTTCTATCGACCACTAACTTTTACTTCTGGTGTGAGATTTTACGTTCATAAAGAGAAATAGAGAATCTACCAATATATGTTTGCGCATCAGCTTATCTATCGAATAGAAACTGATATATATATATATATATATATATATATATATATATATATATATA
Source organism: Sepioteuthis lessoniana (assembly GCA_963585895.1). NCBI lineage: Eukaryota > Metazoa > Mollusca > Cephalopoda > Myopsida > Loliginidae > Sepioteuthis > Sepioteuthis lessoniana. The sequence continues at coordinate 69,451,209 of OY757929.1, read as the reverse complement.
TATATATATATATATATATATATATATATATATATATATATATAGTACTAAAGGTACTGATATTATTATTATACTGATAAGTACTAATATATATATATATATATATATATATATATACGTGTGTGTGTGTGTGTGTGTGTGTACAAGTATACAAGTTCACTGGGGTTCAATCCCTGGTCAAGTCGTTCCAAAGAATCCAAAAATGATACTTGATACTGACTTGCTTAACACTCAGCCTTATATGGTACAGATAAAGGGTAATGTTTTTCAATAGCTAATACACCGAGGTGTAGTAGCAATTGATAAAGGACCCTTCGTGTCACTCTCGGCAAAAGTCGACTAAAAGTATTGAAGATTGCAAAGTTTGCTTTAATTTGTTATAAATAATCTTTTAAGGTTTTTTAATTGTTTTCGCGCAAAAGAAAATGAAACTAGAGAAAAAGATTTCTGAAAACTAAACTCAATTGTAGTCTTCACTATAGCCCACTTATATTTGTTTATAGATTATTAAAAAGAGTTAATATTTTCTCAATAAACCACTGAGAAGTTTGTGGTAGAATTAACATTTACTGCATATATTCTTATTAGACCTAAAATAATTATTCCCAATTAATTAAACATCGCTAACTAGTTTTATAGGAAGTTCCTTAATTTAGAGACGCAAAATAACTAAATAACATAATTAGTAGTAACTTACGACGTGGTTGCATTTTTTTAGGTGAGAATGAATGTAAAGTCTTCCCCAATGGTCAATAGGCTTTCCGAGTGTCATCCAAATTTTCACGCGACTGTTAAGTAAATAATGCCATATACATATGCTGATATAAAAAACAAAATCAAACAAAGGACGTGCTGCTAAGAAAGACCTTATCAGATGAAATCATCATCATCATCATCATCTCTCTCTCTCTCTCTCTCTCTATATATATATATATATATATATATATATATATATAAGCGTTGAAATGTTTCATTAAATGCATCAGACTACATTTTCCAAAAACAAAACTGTGTGATTTTAGATGAATATAGATATGTAAGTGTAAATTTACACAAGTAGGTAAGTATGTAGGTTGGTAGGTGGTTAAGCAGGTAGAAAATGAATTATTTATTGATACTGTTAATCGATATGCATTCATTTTCTTGTCCTAAAAATTGATTTTTGTGTTTCTTCATAAATACATTTATATGGCGCCGGTCAAAGTTCAATAAATCTACTTATTTCATGATGAATGAAGTATCGACTCAACACATGGCTAGATATTTCGGCTCTACAGTTAACTCTCCAAATTCAAATCCAAATAAAAGACTAAAATTTACAAATTCTAGGCCGGCATATTAGATCTGAAGGAAATTAACTGTAAGTATTTTCCCAGTCTCTCAATCAAGTCACAATATTAGCTTACTTTTAAAAAGAATGTAAATTGCTACTAACGTTTTACTAATATTTGTATTGTTATATTCAGCGAGTTATCTTTCGCCTTATTGTGGCTTTTTATGTCAACTCTTTCTGTTGATACACCGCACCATCGGCTGAGGCTGTAGAATAGGCTGACAGCACAACTGGTATTGGGGTTGGACCCCGTCACTCAGCAAGGACACCAGTTTGTTATGGTTGGTAACACATAATGCCTTAGGAAAGAATCCTGGAGACATAGAGGTCTTTGACCCGGTTACCGAATGATCAAATGATTTACAATACTCCACTTGGGCCTTTTCTGGGATAGATGGGCGGTTGGCCCGATCCGATCAAACGGCTGGTAATATTAAACCCTAGCACATAATATAATTTTCCCTGTTACATTTTTCCATTAATTTTTATGGAAAACATGTGTCTAACGCTATTCTCTCTTAAAGGGGGATAGAAATACTACTCTCGACTCGAGTATATTGGTAGTGTATACACGTCTCAACCAAGGCAAATGGGCTTCCCTCATGATAAATTCCCAACACATGGTGATTGGTAGAACACAGGACCAGCAAAAAAAAAAAAAAAAACAGTTCTTATGGCTTTTTCAAACTAAAAAAAAATGAATTTTTCTGGATCTGATTGAGAAAATGAAGCAACAGAATTTCCAAGATTGAATCATTGGAAGAAACTTGTTGGGCTAAATGTTTTCCATTTTTAATAGAAAATCGTCTCGATAGAGAAAACCCACAAACTGTTTAATAGATAAGAAATGGCAATTTATTAATGAAAGAGGACAGAATACTGAAACCTTTCCATAATATAGTGCAAAGTTTACCAGCATGATAAAGTCAACACATCAAAAAGATTTATAAGAAGCAGAGAAGTTTCTCTAGAAGAAATAAAAGCACCCTTAGGTAATCCAGAGGTCACAGACTACAAAAAGAAGGGGTGGGGAAGCAAAATAAACACACATACATTCAAAAATTCTATAAATACCTAAGTGTTGTGTTCTGGTTAGTGAACACAAGTAGTAGTAATAATAAGACAAACCAAGATGTGTGAGGAAAATAGTTATATTTACAGGAAAGAGTATTTACAAGAGAGAGACTGTTAGTAATAAGAACATAGGATTAGTGATAGAGTAATGATATACTTCAACAATAGGAACGGCTCTTCTGGTCTGATTCATAGGCTTATTCTCAGCCTGATCTCTGCTACTGCCATATATGGCAGATGGAACAGCTCATTATGCTGAAAACGTAGGTGATACCCAACACTAAGGACATTGAAATAGGATATCAGCAAGAAAGAGTAGAACAGTATATCCTCGCATAATCACATAAAACATAAACTTTTCCTGAAATGCAACGGCACAGAAACATTCACGTCATAAATTTTGTTTTATTATTTTACTCATTTGAGAGTTCTTCACATCATCGTTAACTGATGATTTATCTTTGGAGTCTGATTGACAACAAGTCTCCTAAAGTCTTCAGGACTCTTCTTAGTATTCTAGCCGATCTCAACAATGCTTTGGTTTGGATGGTCGCCACCCGCCCTCCAAGTCCTCCAATCCTTTGGAAACTTTGCTGATCGAGCCAATTACAATTAATATCACCGTCACATATTATTACTATCTTAATTATCATCATCATTATTATCATTATTATTGTTATTATTAGCAGTAGTAGTGAGTGCTTGCGGAAGCTATTTGAATAATAATTTGCAACATTTTCATCATTAATTGTTTTAGTAGATTTTCTTTTATCAGGTTCTTGACATTTTTTTTCTGAACGCTCAAGGTAGATGCACTCTTCGACCTTTAAATTAGCCGCGAAAATCATCATGAAGATGATGATACTGTCGATAAAAGTTAATAGAATTTCTTTCTCTGGTTGATATCTTTGATTTTACCAATTGATATCTCTTTAGTGCTATCTCAATGTTTCCACGAGTATACCACAATTTGTTCTTGTATCTATCTATCTATCTATCTATCTTAATCTGTTTGTATTTTTCACCAAATTGTTGGAATTGTGATTCACCTTATTCTATACTCTTTCCTAAAATACGCCAGCACATACATAAGTTCGTGCTCTTTTTTCAGGAATATATTGACATACATTTAAATTAATGCACACAGAAATACGTTCACATCCACACTAGGTACATTTAATATATTAACAAAAAAGGTTCTTATTGACAGATTTTGAGAGATGAATGAAAAAGAAGTGGAGAATGTGAAGCCGTGAAATTGCGATCAAAACAGAAAAAATACTTAGCAAAGTTCAAATTTTGATTAACGCTGCTTAGGTTCATGTAGCACTAAATCTCTTGAAAAAGGCAAGGAAGTAATAAATAGATGGCGTGGCATTTTTTTTCTATCCTCACAAATGCAGAAAAAATGTCTTGTTACTAGCATGCCACTACGACATAGAAGACAGCGAAGTAATGAGCTTTTGCACTGCCACTTGTTACATTAAAGATAGCTAAGATCAATCATTGACATGTAGTGTACGTGATTTAAATAAGTTCCATGTTAAGCAGGCGGAAAGATAACGCAGCTGGTCACTCAGTGTGATCGACAAACGATAACCTTAGGCATGATTTGAATCCATGGCTATAGCTGGGGTAAGACAACGTGTGATCAAACGACACTGATTAAATAGTTTGGACACTTTGTTGGCTTCAAGACGGCGACTGGAACACAGTTATAATAATGGGTGAGCATAATTTTTTTTATCCATAGAACCACTCCCCTATGTGCACAAGTATTATGCATAGAAAAAATAATCAATTAGGATGTGTACTAAATTAGAGTGTTCTTTCTTCTTGCAGGTAATAAATATTTCCGGAATTACAGCATGGGTTATCGAATACAACGTGGCAGATCGGTCAAAACGATAAAATAGCATCGTACGAAAAAGTGACTTTAGAATCTAACACAAATATGTAGCATATAAAGGGAAATATCTATTTACTTAAAATAATACTCTAGCCAAGTTCAAGCGGCAGGAAGCATTGGCCTCTGGGTGAATGCAAATAAAACAAAATTCATGTGTTTTAAACAAGAGTTTCCCACTTTAAGCGGAAGGCCTGTGAAATTAGTAGACCTGTTAACTTACCTCGGTAGCAATATCTCATCTACTGAAAGCTATGTCAACACACACTTAGGAAAGGCGTGGATTGCTTTTGACAGGTGGTCGATCGCAGGGAAATGTGATCTTTCTGATAAAACAAAATGGGATTTCGTCCAAGCTGAGGCCGTGTTGGTACTACTGTGAAGCTACACCACCCGGACTTTCACAAAACACATGGATCAAAAGCTACCTGGGAATAACATAAGAATGCTACGAGCTGTTTTGAACAAACCTTAGGTGTAGCACCCCACGAAACAACAGCAGTTCAGCCACTTAACTTTCATCTCATAATCGATTCAAGTATGACGATAAACACACACTGGGTAAAGTAAGGTGAAGTAAGGACGAAATCAAATGCGATGTTCACTAATAGATTCCTACACATGGACATGACAGTCATGCCGGACCAGCAAAGACTCCCCAAATCAGATCTGATCAGACACAGGATAGAGTCTTGAGAATCGGTCAGAAGCGATCGACGATAGTGATGGATGGCAAAAGAGATTTATGGTTCTTTGTGCGAACACAATGTACAAATTATTGCATATTATAAGTTGTAACAATTTGCTACGAAAAAAATGAACTTATTTTTGAACGAAACAAAAGTTCTAGAAAAAATACTTTGATATATCAAAGATTTTTCTGAATTCAAAAACAGCAAAAGCACCCATTTAATCTTGAAAATTTTCGGTGATAATTTGAAGCGGTCAGGAAAGAAATTGACAACTTCTCTACAAGCTAGAACCTAGCACGTGTATTCTTGCTCATATTTACGAAATTTATATTTATCTTTTAAATAGGTAATTGATACACAAACATCAACAGATTGCTTGAAATAAATAATTATATACACAAGTAAAAAAGCTATCACGACAGATAGATAGATATGATCGGTCTGAGATAGATAGATAGATAGATAGATAGATAGATAGTGAGTCCAAGTATATCTTTCTAAAAAAATGATATAGTGCCTTTTGCTTTTAGCATTAGGTTACATTTCAGCAATTCATCTTTTATTTTGACTGGACATTATTCCATAATTCTTCCTTTGTAAATACTTTTTATTCCCATCTTTTGTGTATTCTTCTTCTTCTTCTTCTTCTTCTTCTTCTTCTTCTTCTTCTTCTTCTTCTTCTTCCTTTTTTTTATTTACTTATAGTGATTTATTGGCCTTGTCGTAGTAGTAATAAGAAACCTGAACAAGAGCAACAGATTTCTCGCATAGTTGCGTGATTACAAATGAACGAACATCCGGCATTTTAGCTTAATAGCCTCCTCTTTTAAAGTCGAGCCCATTATATGATTATGGAACGTTAATTTTTAAAAAGCAAGGTCAGTCAGTTTTAGCTGGATTAAAATGGCTTCATCCTTTTCTTATAATTCTATTTTTCACTTTTGGGATTTAAGAAGTTGAGGTATTTATATGGATTTGTGGGATTGCAGGTGAAAGAAAATTAAAGTTTTACGATCAAACATAGAATAAAATAAAGTCAGATGAGTAACTTCATCTTACTTTTGTTAAAAAAATTTTTCTGCTTTTATCAGGCATCATCATTATAATTGAAACACTCTGATGTGCCTCAATTATAAACTACCATAATACATGTCTGAAAAATTATAAGATTGAATGTGCTGTGTGATATTTGGGCAAAAAGAAGGATAAAGAACAATGCGTTACCTTCTAACATGATATCTTGGGTGCATATAAATATTTCATCAGCTTTCTGCCACCATCACATTTTCTTTTTCATATACTTTTTTACTCTTCCTCGTTTCCATGTCTTTCAACTACAAGCACTGAGGAACGAATAAATCTGGAATTTTGGATCTGTTTGGGGAAATTTGTCCCAAGCACCCTAAATTCTCTAGTAAGTGTATGGAGATAACACCATATTGTGCACACGCCTTTTTGAGTGGCACAAGAGGTTCAAAGAGAGGCATGAGGAGGTGAAAGATGACTCCAGGAGCAGGAGGCCTTCAATAAGCAGGGCAGGGGTTGACGTCTAGCAGGTAAGGCAAGTGGTGTGAAACGATCGTCGGTTCGAAAGATCGAAGGTCAGCAAAACAGGAAAAAGGACCGTGTCTGAAAAATTATCACCGGAGATTAGGGTATGTCTAAAAAGTAACGGAACTAAGTATCCGTCAGTTCCCGACTAAGAGGAATAACCTTATCCACCTGATCTTGCTCAGTGGGCCTTTATTCTTTTCCTCAAGCCCAAAGAAGAGACCAACAAGAGGAACCGTTTTGAAGGCATGGAGGCCATCAAAAGGGGTCGCCCTTAGTCAAGAGTGACTCAATGGCTCCTTTTTCAATACCTACAACACTGAGGTGAGGGTGCTACTTCTTTCCCTGGATTGTTCCATTTTACCCTTGAAACATACTTTATGATGCAGAGTGTTAAGCAAGGCGGCATCAAGTACTATTTTTTGAATCTTTGGTTCGACTCGAGCTGGGATTGAACCCAGGTCTCCAATGGCAAACATTCTACTCATTAGGCCATTGGTAAACACATCGTATCTAATCGCAATGTCAATGTTTTAAGAGCTAATGTATAAATGTTGTTCAAAATTATTTTAAACATTAGGAATTATATCTTTTTTACATATATGAAATACATTAAGTGCAATGCACACACACACACACACACACACACACACATAGATAACCCCACGAAGATACAAACACATACATACATAAGCACACACAAAAACTGACTCACACACCCGTATATATATATATATATGTGTGTGTGTGTGTGTGTACATATATATATATATATATATATATATATATATATAAATATATATATATAACACTTTTCTGTGTAATCAGAAGAGTTCACTATGAAAAAAGGGATGTCATCTATCATTTCTATTTACGTAGAAATAAAATTTTAAGTTGCATCAAACTTGGACAATAAAATTCACTAACCATTCAATAGCGAACAGAATGTTATTTGTCAATTCTTTTTGTTGATTTGTTGAAAGATTTTGTCTGAGAAGCTGACTAATGTTTATACGTATATCTGTGTGTGAGAGAGAGAGAGGGATAGAGAAAGAAAGAGAGAGAGAGAGAGAGATTTGAAACTTGGAAGATTTTTTAATCGTAGGGTATAAAAATCATTTTTTAATTACTTTAATTGCAACTTGAGAGAACAGATGAACAGTTATTATATTTCTTAATTCTGTCTTCAGTTTAGTGAAGAAATTAATAAATATAAACAATAAATTGCAGAGCAAATGTGATTTTTTGAAAATATTTTAGAAGTACAATATAACTATACATTTTTAAATATGGTTGTTATTTTTTAAGAAGGCCGCCATGCTAGTAAATCAATATTCATCTTCTGTTTTATCATTCCACTTGGTCAATTTACAAACAGGTTTTCTGAATCTCAGAAAAAATGGTGTGAGAAATTGTTTCGTTTTTTCAATACTTATAAATACGTAGGGATTTTCTGAAGAAGAATACTTAGTTACAATGAAAAATCCAGCATTTTTACTGAAAATAAACTTTTCTATATGTTGTAAAGTGCTTTTACATTTCAATCAAATAATATTTGTAAGCAAAAATTGTAACCTTTACACAATTACTTCAAGTCTCTTTAAAAAAATAATTGTTTTTCTGTTTTTAAATAATGACAGATTCCATCAACAGTATGTTTAGAAGATCCTTATTCTGTTAAACAGACAAGAAAAATCTTGCAATGTCGGATATGCGATAAAAGTTTCTAATGAATAACTAAATCCAGTAGATTTTAAGCTGGTTCCTGAGCAAGGCTGAAATGTGGTCTTCAGCTTTTAAATGTGGACTTCAGCTTTTAAGATCAGGAATTATAGTTATGTATTTTTTTCATTTTATCTCACGTAAAAACCTAGAAGAACATAAAGTCATTTAAATAAAATATATTCTCGTAAAGATTTCAAAAAAGACTTTATTGAAAACTTTTCTGTGGGGGTGGACATGTACGTTTTAGAAAATCAAGACTTTAAATTTTTTTTTTCTTTTTGTGAAAAATGGAAAATCTAATATCTGAAAACTTTTGAATATTTAAAAAAATTCCATAGAATTCCTTATGTCACATACAAACATTGAATTCCAAACACACATTATTTGTATCTATGTCAATTTTTTTTCCTTCAGTTAAATGTTATGTTATCTCTTTTTCTCATAAATAGTCCAGAAGTCAATATTAATGCTTTCGCTGGCTGTAACTGTTCCAGTCCTTAAATTATGTAATCACTGACATTAGGTCACTTATAGTAGTAGTAATAGTATATATATATATATATATATATATATATATATATATATATATATATATATATATATATCATTACTAATATATATATATATATATGGGAGGCAGGGGTTGTGTGTGTATAAGAGAGAGAGAAGAGAGAGAGGGAGAGATTGAGAGAGAGAGAGAGAGAGAGAAAGAAAGAAAGAGTAACGCTACATGTGTGTCTGTTCATAAATATGTATTTATATACTTAAGATTAATATTTTCTATGGTCGTTATAAACATAACTCTAAGTAAGAAAAGGAACATAAAAATGTACAAAATTTGCTCGTTATTATCTCAGATGGTATACATATATATATACGTATATAAATTTAGATTTTGTACTTGTGATGAAGTGCTTTCACTTCATTTTAGCTTATGAATATTATTTAATTGAAATTCGAAAGCACTTTATCTATATATACACACACACAGACACACACACACACACACACACACACACACACACACACACACACACACACACACACACACATATATATATATATATATATATATATATATATATATATATATATATAAGTGACCTAATGTCAGTGATTACATGTATATATATAATGTGTCACAAAACCATCTGATGGTAAGTCTCCAGTTCTGGAGCTTTAGGGAATGTGGAGTACTCCTTCATTACTATACTCCCAGGTCTATTCTGACACTGAGTAGTAGTACCTGTTAGGGTCCCATCTATGGTTAAAAATAGAACTAGTGTCCTGGATATGACTCTAAAATACATCTTAGATGAAGCTCCAATCCTGGAGGATTAAGGAATGTGGAGTACCATTTCATTGCTATTACTCTTAGGTCCACTCTCTACGGAGTGGTTGTACCAGTTTGGGTCCAATCTTTGGGTCGAAAAGACTTATTTAAACATTTAACTGTGTGCAAGTAAATGACAGATGTTTGAATGAAAGATTGATACTAATTAGAATTATTCGTGTTAGATAGTCAATACTTGAAACCGTTTAGCTTGTGAAAACAAATGAGCTCTGGCTTATTTAAAATGTCACCTACAAAGTATACGCCTTATAAATTTTATTCATATATGTATATATATATAGGATTTGGCATTAAATAACCCACAAGCGATGATACGCCATAAAAACCAACCAGCCATCCAACCATTACTTCTTGTGTTTATTCATCTTTAAAATTCATTGTACTTTTTACTTAAATCGAATTCAGTTTTCATTATCCCATCACTCACTCTTTTATTTCGCCAACTCTATCATCCTTTTCTTTCTTCTTCTTTCTTTCTTTCTTTCTTTCTGTCTTCTTCTTCTTTCTCATTTCTTAATACCCTGGTAATTTAATATGTACAAAATAATACGGACTTACGAAACAAAACACCACACACACACACACACACACACACACACACACACACACACATATATATATATATATATATATATATATATATATATATATATATATATATATATATATATATCCACGCACTCATATTGTTATGGAAATTTTATATTTCACATTTGCACACATACGCACACTGATCGGGATGAAAAAGAATCCACATGAAAAAATGAAAATAAGCAAAAAATCACGTCTAAATAAATAAATATATCTTAACAATATTTCAAAGAGTCTGTCGACGTATAAGTCTCGTTTGTCATCTGAACTCTGATCTGTTCCAATTAATTCATGAACGCGTTATATTTATGATGACTTAAGAAAAAATCGATCTTGTTAATCGATTTCGCCATAGTGTAGACGGTCGGTGTCCGGTGACAACGGCCTTAAAAAATGGCGGTTTATTGCAGAATGACGAACGTGTGCACATGCATACGTGTTTGGTGGGTGTCGAGAAGTATTAATGGATGGGAGTTATTTTTATGCTGATCAAAGGTGGTAATCCTGCTGGTACAAATAGTGTTGATATTAACGAGGACAAGTCGTAATTCGCCTGCAATTTTGGCTAATAAGTATTTGAACTTTAATTTATACCGTTAATGATATGAGGACATAGTCAGGATATTCTCAAGAGATGCAGGTGGTTCTAAGAAGAAAAGAAATGAGAGAAATATGTACAAGGAAAAAAAAGAGATGTCGTTGGCAAAAGAGAAAACTTTAGATGTACTGAGATAAAACGATAAATTTGAGACAAAAAGTTCAATGAAGGAGAAAGAAAGAAAAAAAGAAAGGAAAGAAAGAAAGAAAGAAGAAGAAGAGAAGAGAAGAGAAGAGAAGAGAAGGAAAATAAAGAGACGAAAAAGAAAGAAAACTGGTGAAGGAAAAAGAAAGACAGCATCCAAATAAGAAATCAGTGATAGAAAGGGGGAGCTAAAAATACTGATTGGTTATATGAACAAGTGAAGAAATTATGCAAAGATAATTGAATAAATAAATAAGTAGATAAAAAGGCCAAAAGAAAGAGTGAAGAAAGAAAGCATCAGGAAAGTAACGAAAAAGAATAAAGAAATGAAACAATAAAAAATCGAGGGAAAGAAAAAGTTGTGAAATAAGAAATAACGGAAGTAAAGCAAAACAAATCAAAGAAAGAAAGAAAGAAAGAAAGAAAGAACAGATAAATATTTCAAATAAAAGATAAAAGAGAATGGAGAAAGAAAACATCAAAATAGTGAAAACAGGGAAAAAATAAACAACGAAACAAGAACTATAACAAAGGAGGAAGGAAACATTTCAAGAAAAAGAAACAAGTCGAAAATGCAAAAGTTAGAAAGAAAGAAAGAAAGAAAGAAAGAAAGAAAGAAAGAAAGAAAGAAAGAAGATTGAATTGAAAGTAATTCGTAAGAAGAGAAGTATGAACGCGTTTAAGAGAGGGGGCAGAAAAGGAATATAAGGACAGAAAGCTGAAAAGAAGAAAAGATGAAGAAGAGAGAGAGGAATACAAAATAGTAAAGCAGTCAATATCTCCAAGAGAAAAGATGAAAGATAGGACAGTGTATTAGAAATAGATCTAGAATATAAGGAAAAAAAGACAAAAACAATAAACAGTTATATTAAAAAAAGAGAGAGGGGGGAAAGAGAGAAAGAGAGTATAAGAAAGAATGAATATGACATAAAAATAAAGATGGATGTACGAAGAAACGTAGAGAAAAAGAGAGTCATGAGTGAATGTTACCGTAAGAGAAAGAGACCTGATCAAAAGACAGAGAGAGATGAAAAGAGAGGAAGAGGAAGAAAAAAAAATGAAGAAATGACGTATGGAAATTAAGAAAAAGTTGAGAAAGATAAATGAAAATAACTTTTATTTCTGAAGAAAATTAACTGGCAAAAATTATGAGGGACTCATACATAGAAAGTTCATGTACTAAGTTTAGTTTGGTACAAGGCCAAAGGTATTGAGTACTCATTGACTATCTAACACTCTAGCAGTGGACTGAGAAACATACAACTCGATGCACGCATATACTAAAATATACACGCATATATACATATATTTACACATACACACACACATGATCATAGACACATATTTACACATACATACACACATGGTCACAGACAGGAACACACACACACACACACACACACACATATATATATATATATATATATATATATATATAAATATATATATATATATAAATCCAGATGCACGTATACCCACAAGCATAAATGTATGCAAATTAGCGAAGGGATAGGTTTCTGTATATATATATATATATATATATATATATATATATATATATATATATATATATATATATATATATATATATATATATATATATATAAGGGTACCTAAGTGTATAAGATTACAAGTGTGTGAATGTATTTGAGACAGCTGAGCATAGAAACGCACACACACACACACACACACACACACACATATATATATATATATATATATGTCCAAATGTATTAGTAAATAACTTCACGCACATCCAGAGTTACACTTAACTGAATAAATATATTGAAACAGACTTATATATGTCCTTGTATGTAAATTCTAAATTTGAATGATGCTTGTGTGTGTGTGTGTGTGTGTGTGTGTGTGTGTGTGTGTGTGTGTGTGTGTGTGTGTGTGTGTGTGTGTGTGTGTGTGTGTTTAATGTCTGAGAAATCGTAGTATTGTAATGTATGCACTAAATTGAATACGTTCGTGTATGCGCATATGGACACATTGGTATATCTGAGTGAGAGTGAATGGTGTTGAATTAAAAAACGAATAGAAATGACGTCATTTCTTTCAGAGATTTTCATTGGCCAAACTTCATTGGATTGTAACAAACAACGGATATTCTCTTAAAATACATCTTTATATAGTAATGTATTCAACACTCTCTCACTCTTTCTTCATATATATATATATATATATATATATATATATATATATATATATATATATATATATATATATTGTGATATGAATTTATATATCTACATAATTTATATATCCGCACTTACATTTCGGTTACTGTTTCATATATGAAATTGGCTACTTCTCATCGAATCGAACTTCCATGTATACACACGTCTATTTATAATGATGTTTTATTTTTTATTTTTCCATTTTTCTAAGCACAATATATCAGGTATCGATTTATCAATTCGATTTGCCAGATATTTTCGAGCTAAAAACGAGCGGATAACTTCTTGAACTTGTCATCATTTCTCGTTCTTTTAAAAAAACGATAAAATGCGTATTCATTTTATTTTTCAGTATACATATTTAGACTCGTTTAAAACTGATAATATGCCCGAGGCCAGATGGAAAATATGCTCGTCCTTGATTTTTTATACAATTAACATTCTTTATAAAATGGTACTCCTTCACCTATGTCTGGCAGAGTAAGTCCCCTCAAAATCGATGACCCGTGTAAACTGGTTCCCTTTGCCTCAATTCTATTTTGGTCTGTAGGTGGTACAAGGCCAAAAGCATAGAGCACCCAGTAATTTGGCACGAGTTCAAATGAGAAGGAAAAATGAGTTTTGTGAATTTTTGTAGTAAAAAAGGATCATTATTCGATCATTGACCACTGACATTGTTTATCTCAATCAGTATTGTGGGCTCATTTATATCAACAATATAATTTTGACTAAGATGTAACCTGTGCCAGCAATCCGTCTGGAATTGCTCTTCTCCATTGTACTAAAAGGATGTAGTTGGGAATAATTTCGATACGATTTTTACAGAAGCTGCAACGACGACGCAACTTTGCCGTTATCCACATACATGCATGTTATGTCCGTTCCACTTTAAACACAATTAGCTGTTACAGTGGATCTCGAGATATAAACGAATACTCAGTCAAATAGGAAGTTGAAAAACCTGGTATGTCATAACATATGTGGAATTGAGAAGTACTTACATTACCTTCCCTGTGATGAGGTCTGGATTATTGAAAGGGAGAACAGCTGTAGAATGATAAATATTTGGCAAGGTGAATTAGTACTGACTAGTGTTATATTCATGCATTGTAATGCAGAGGAGGAGATAAAGAGAGAGTGGAAGAGGGACAACTCACTGACTCGGATGACCTACTATTAGCTATATTGAAGTTGGGAAAAATAGTGAGCAATCAATTAAGGATTAAAGAAATGGGAGGATTTCTTTTCCTTATATTAGTTCAACCGGTCCACTGGACTAGCGGTTACAATGTTCGCCAATGTCCCGCGAGACTGGGGTTCAATCCCAGGTCGAGTCATACCAAAGACTCAAAAAATGGTACTCGATACCTCCTTGCTTAACACTCAGCATTATAAGGTGTGGATCAAGGGTAAAGTGGAGCAGTCCAGGGAAAGAAGTAGCGCCCTCCCCAACACCTCGGTGTAGTAGCTATTGAAAAGGGAGCCTTCGGGTCACCCTCGACTAAGGTCGCCAACTTTACTTACTTATATTAGTTTAGAGAGCTTACAAAGAGGCTGAGTTGTTAAATGTCCGTTTTATGAAGTGGAGTTATTGGTAATATCATGTTGTTTTGGGCCATGCTTTGGTGTCTATGGAAGATAAAGCTGCTTGGTTGTAAAAGGATATGATCTGAGTGTTATCTGTGCCTGGCCGTTGAGGCGAGTTAAAGAACTACCGTCTGTCGAATTAAAAACGGGTGATCCAGTAATGTTTTTGATGAGATGAAAAATATGTTCACGCGATTAGTGTGCGGTTGCTTCATATTGGCTTTAAAAAGACCTTTAATTCCAAGTCACATTATTGCGTGCCATTACGTCTGCTTGATAGCCATTGACCTCGAACGGCTTGAACGTTCTTCTATTTTTCGACTGGAATCTTATTACAAGATTTTATTTAGATTACTAGTATTACACTCTAAGTCAAATCTCTATATGATTCCTAAACTCTATACTGCAGTCAAAAAGCAGAACAGCTTCTCGGCTGTTTGATGACTCTGTTTAACTGACAGACGTAGTGGTGAGCAATTTTAGTAGTACGTAGTTTTCTTTTCTTGAGAAACATGCTGTTAACGAAACTCCTTTTATAGATTGTAAAATCTCCTCGGTACATAGCTGGCTGGTTGGTTTTCTCTGTTTATCTAGGATCACTGAAATCGACTGATCCTTCTAGCATATTATCTAACAGTTTTTCTGTCATTTTCTGAAGAAGTATTTTTCATTTATTCTTAATTTATAATAATCACAACAGTGTGGTAAGTTCACGAAGAAAAAGTTTAAATACTTGTATATAATATTAAAAAATTGATATTGATATCAGTTATTTCAATTAAAATGATGTCATTATTTTAATCGCAAATGCTGCTAATATTTCAGATATATCTATATATCTAATTTATTTATCCATTAATTTTCTCTCACGAATCTTGTCGCTTGTTCAAAGAATGAAAGATATATGGCTATTTTCCCTATATAGAATGTCAATGACAAATTAGACAAATTAGCAATCATAAAACTCGAAGTTCTTGTCTTAAAAACACGGGTGTCCCTAATTCATTCTTTTGTTATATATATATATATATATATATTATGAAAAGAATTACTCGTCAAAGAAAGTGAGAAAATAAAAGAACGAACGAGTCACAATGCTGACTTCGTCGGAAAAATAAAAAGAAAACCGAGTGAGAAATAATACCACAAATATTGAAAAAGTGTTCAATACGTATATAGAACCAGTTAGTGAACCGAATAAGTAACGGAAACTTTCAACCCAGATTTTACCGAAAAAGATATTCATGGAAACTCTGCCCGAAAGTTTTGGGGACAAACGAATAAATATATACTGGAACACGGTAGAATTTCTATTGAGAGGGAACAAAACATATAAATCGGTATTTCACGATTAAGCAGCCATTTATTTTTGTACCAACATCCGTTCAATATCTCAGACCTTTGATTTACCAATTCTTCAGATTGGAGGACGTGGCAATAGCCAGCCTCTCCTCCATACAGATAAGGCAAAATTTATCACCCGCCTTGTAGTTACGAGCTCTCTCTTAACAGTGATGTCCTACTTCAAAATAAATTCTGCGCCATTTTTGCCTTTAATGTCCCAGTTGTATTAAGGTTTGGTTTAGTTTCTTTGTTTAATATCATATAAACCTTTGTGGGTTATTTGATGCCAAGGTCATCCTTGTTTACGAACAACAGTAATACTATTTCATCGATAATTGAGCAGATAGACAGGTTCTTACCTTTCGTAAGGGTCTGAAAATGAACGTTATAACATGACAAGATTTCGAACAGATATGCTTATAGAGAAAGGTTCTATGCGTATATTTTTGTATATAAATCTG
Source organism: Sepioteuthis lessoniana (assembly GCA_963585895.1). Lineage (NCBI taxonomy): Eukaryota > Metazoa > Mollusca > Cephalopoda > Myopsida > Loliginidae > Sepioteuthis > Sepioteuthis lessoniana. Next base: position 69,434,666 of record OY757929.1, on the reverse strand, counting down.
GTTTTCTGGTTAAAAACATTTTTATAAGTGCCCTGTATACATTTTAAAGATTTTTTTCCATCAATTTGCATATTAACTTAGTACGCAATATATATATATATATATATATATATATATATATATATATATATATATATGTGTGTGTGTGTGTGTGTGTGTGTGTGTGTGTGCTTATTCAATAAATAAGAGGAATATTTTTGAAAAAAGCAAAATATTTTTTTTTTCAAAATTTCTTTCAGTGAGTACAAACTCTGAATTGTTTGGAATTGGTTCATTGCAGAAATTATTTCAATTTCACAAAAATGTCTTTTGGTAATTCAAAATAGTGGTAAATCAAACAGAGTGCAGGGGACTTGAACAGAGGTCTGTTATAAAATTTTTGGAGGCTGAGAAGTGAAAACCAAGTGAGAAGTGAAATTTGTGGAGGAATGTTTGATTTATTCAGTCCAGTGAGTCACGTGTACGGAGAAGCATGTTTTTATTAAAAATGTTTATAGATAGGCTATACACGGTTTTTGCCACAACGAGCATGAGTAGAAAAGATATTCCATGGATTTGAAACACTGACTCTCCGATTAAGAAAACGCTACGGGCACAGCGTTCAAGAAAGGTCATATGAATGAGATATAAAGGACCCTTAATTTCCTTGAAAAAGACGCAGTTGTAAATAATGGTTCCAATTGTCAACGCCTTAAGCAACATTTTTATTATTAATTGAAGTATCCTTCGATGGATGCAAATGAGCTCATTTATTAACTCGGAAAAAATGTAACAAATAACCTAAAAATACCACAATAGCAATCGGAAATATTTGTCAACAGGGATTCGGTGCAACCACATAATTTTTTAATTAAAACAATGTGTCCAACATGAGCCATGGATCATCTTGAAAGCAATTTTGATATTGAAATGATACTTTATATCAAGTATTTTTGTAATAAAAAACAAAACTGCAAGAAAAGAAAAAATGTTGGTGTCGGTTAAGTACAAGAGACCAGGAAATCGCTTCGGACGTCCGACAGAATGGCCGGCACCAACATTGATGTCTTTGTCTTCTTTCCTGTCATGTAGAAACAAAGACAGGCGCTAGAACAAAGGTAGCGCTTCGACATTGTAATATAATCTAATAGTACATAGATTCTCTGCCAATGCTATTTCTTGAGATGGTAACTTGGACTTTTTCCCCGAGTTTTGGTCGTCTTGAGTTTATCACATTTATATAGCATTTTTTATTCTCTCAGTCACCCATATTTCTTTCTCTTTCCTTGTTCTCCCTGCTTTCTATCCCCATCTCTCTCACTCTCTCTTCTACCAAGACGCAGATCTATTTTATTAAGATATGGGTTGTACTAAAGAATAATGTAAAAAAATGGAAGTGAGTTGAGGAGAGGAAGACAATCGGCTAGGTACAACGCGAAATATTTCCAAAAAAAAATTGGCTTCATAAATATAGAAGGTGACTGCGATTAATTCTTTCTTTTCTCTTTTAAGCGACACTTCTATTATTTGTTTTTTGATTTCTTTCATGTGAAGTCTTTACATTATCTTTTTTTTTTTCTCTTTCATTTCACTTTTTTTAGGCCTTGTCTTCTGATTCTCTCTCACAGAATATGCTTCAGTTCTTTTTTTTGGTCAATTTGTCTTTCTTTGGCCTTGTCGTCTGATTCTCTCTCACAGAATATGCTTCAGTTCTTTTTTTGGTCAAATTGTCTTTCTTTGGTCTTGTCGTCTGATTCTCTCTCACAGAATATGCTTCAGTTCTTTTTTTGGTCAAATTGTCTTTCTTTGGCCTTGTCTTCTGATTCTCTCTCACAGAATATGCTTCAGTTCTTTTTTTGGTCAAATTGTCTTTCTTTGGCCTTGTCTTCTGATTCTCTCTCACAGAATATGCTTCAGTTCTTTTTTTGGTCAAACTGTCTTTCTTTGGTCTTGTCTTCTGATTCTCTCTCACAGAATATGCTTCAGTTCTTTTTTTGGTCAAATTGTCTTTCTTTGGCCTTGTCTTCTGATTCTCTCTCACAGAATATGCTTCAGTTCATTTTTTGGTCAATTTGTCTTTCTTTGGTCTTGTCTTCTGATTCTCTCTCACAGAATATGCTTCAGTTCATTTTTTGGTCAGATTGTCTTTCTTTGGTCTTGTCTTCTGATTCTCTCTCACAGAATATGCTTCAGTTCTTTTTTTGGTCAAATTGTCTTTCTTTGGTCTTGTCGTCTGATTCTCTCTCACAGAATATGCTTCAGTTCATTTTTTGGTCAATTTGTCTTTCTTTGGTCTTGTCTTCTGATTCTCTCTCACAGAATATGCTTCAGTTCTTTTTTTTGGTCAAATTGTCTTTCTTTTGTCTTGTCTTCTGATTCTCTCTCACAGAATATGCTTCAGTTCATTTTTTGGTCAATTTGTCTTTCTTTTGTCTTGTCTTCTGATTCTCTCTCACAGAATATGCTTCAGTTCATTTTTGGTCAAATTGTCTTTCTTTGGCCTTGTCTTCTGATTCTCACTCACAGAATATGCTTCAGTTCTTTTTTTTGGTCAGATAGTCTTTCTTTGGCCTTGTCTTCTGATTCTCACTCACAGAATATGCTTCAGTTCTTTTTTTTGGTCAAATAGTCTTTCTTTGGCCTTGTCTTCTGATTCTCACTCACAGAATATGCCTCAATTCTTTTTTAGGTCAATTCTTTAAAGATATCTAACTCATTTTCTTTCTCTCTATTATCGTTTCATTCTTATGTTTCTGAACTTCTACCTTTTTTCAGGCTCTTTTCTCCATCAGCCGACTCAGCCTAAGTTGGAGGATACGCCGACAGCATCTCTGAAAAATGGCAAGACCTCATCCCAGTAAGTAATCTGAGTATGACACTGAAGTACATCAGATGGTAACGTTCCAGTTTGGGAGTTTCGGAAATGTGAAGAACCTCTTTATTGCGCTTACTTCTGAATCGGAGTGTTATTACCCGTTAGTGGTGTCCCATCCGAGTCAAATGGAATTTGTTTAATCGTTCACTTTCTCTGAAACAAATGACAGTTAAATTGAATTACTGGTATTACTATGTAATACCAAGTAAATATTTTTTCTATATGCTATCTAACACTATTAGTGTTAGATAGCAACCATTTAATGAAACTATTTAACTGTTTCGAAAATGATCTTTTAGAATTAAAGTTACCTTCAGGCTATTTATTTAAAATCATATACAATATATATATGAATAACCAAGATTAGGCATTAAATGAACTACGAGAGTTGACATGTCATTAGACCAATTAACCTAACCTATCTTTTCCTTCTTTTTCCTTTCATTTTATTTCTATTATTTGTCTTTCAGTTATCCTTCATTCAATTTCTTTCACTCCCCAAATTTCTTACCCAAAACTTCTTTTCTTTTATTCTTTCTTTTATATCATTTCATCATTTTCGCTTTCTTCTTACCGATCAATCTTTTTCTTCCTCGTTTTTATTTTTCTTCATTTCATTGTATTTATTTATTTTCATTAGTTTCTTTATTTCGTTATATTTTCTTTGTTCTAATTTTTTGAATATTTCTTTCTTTCTTTTTTTCCTTTCTTTCTTTCTTAAGAATTTGTAACTTGTTTTTCTTTTCTTCTCTATTTTGCTTCGATTTCTATGGTTTTTTTTAATGTCTTTCCATTGATTTCTATGATATTATACATTTTCTTCCATCGCTTTTCTTATTTTCTTAGTTCCTCTTGATCTTGCTTCATTTTCTTCTCTCTTTGCAATGCTTTCACATTTTTTTCTTTCTATTCTTTCCTTTCTGAGTGTGGTTTTATGCATTCATTTATTCATTTTTTTATGCATTTTTAAAAACATTTTTCACTTTCTTTCTTTCTTTCTATAGCATTATACAATATCCATGTAATTCTTTTCTAGGTTTAATTTATTTCATTTTTCTTCTCTCTTTTATTCTTTTGTTTTCAAAATCATTTACACTGTTTGTTTGTTCGTTTGTTTCTTTCTTTTAAGCATCTGTTCGTTCGTTCGTTCGTTCGTTCTTTTGATCTCATTTCGTAGTTGATTGGTCTTTTCTTCTTCCTTTCGGAGTGCCTTTCTTTTTTTTTCTTTTTTTATTCTTTAAACATTACTTTGTTTTTTCTGTTTTTCTTTCTTCAGTTTCTTATTTCGGAGCTTTATTCATAACTCTTTATTTTTCTTTTTCATTCCAACTATCAGATATCTAACCGATTCATTAATTCATTGAACTAATATTTTCTTTCTTTCTTTCTTTCTTTCTTTCTTTCTTTCTTTCTTTCAATATTCATCCACCTAAGACCATTCCCACATTCGCAGCTATTACCCACTCCCTCTCTCAGTTTCTCTCTCTCTCTCCTCCCCTCTCTCTCTCTCTCTAACATTTTCTCTTTTTCTTTTCATCATCGTTTTCTTTTTCTTTTGTTATTGCGTTTTTACCATCCAAAAGTTTCCGACGCCATCTTGTTCTTTCTTTAGCCGAAAATTGCGGACGCTCTGCGCGGGAAATTAAAAACGATCAGGAAATTAGGACGCTGATCAGTTTTCAGACAAGAGAAGCAAAACACGGATTTGATAGAGGCGGAAAAGACAAAAGGACGATGAATAAACAATTGAGATAAGTACTCAAAGATGATTCATCCAGATTGATAGCTTGATAGATAGATCGATAGATATTTACTATGTTGCTATATTTGACATAAAACATGAGGCTTTTTTTATTCCTTTTTTTTACCTTCAACTGTGAATTTCAAGACATTTATTAGTATAGGAATTCATTTATTTGTCACTCCGTTTTGTTCTTTCAGTTTATCCCGTAACACACACACACACACACACACACACACATATATATATATATATATATATATATATATAATCTTTTTTTTACTCTTTTTGATTCTCATAAATGTTTAATGTTGACGAAGATAAACGAATGGAATAACAAAACAGATTTGACCACGGCAATCAAGTAAAAAAAGAAAAAGAAATGATGTAGCGGCGAATTATTAGAAAAAAAGAAAAGAAACGCTTTTGGAAAGAAAAACAAAACCGTAAGTCTAAAAAGCAATGTCTAGGAAACAAACAAATCTCTCATGAAGGGAGTTTAATACAAACCAATTGATCTATTACGGGATGAGGGGAGAAGCAAGGTTACATTTATCAAAAATGAAATTTAGGGAAAAAATCTCTCAAAAGCTTGGGTTAGGATTAAGGATTTGGTCAAAATATGATCTAATATTAGTTGAACCCCACCAAATTAAATACAGCAGTATATCAAATGGCTTCACTCTCACTTTAATTTCTTTCGTTTCTTTATTGAATGGCATATTAACTTTTGTGGGGTATTTAATGTCAAAGCCTTCCCTGTAGAAGAACAATAGTGATACTATTTAACACAAAGTCGGGGCGGGTCAAAAGATTTCATACCTTTCCCAAAGGTATTGGTCCGAAAGTGAAAGGAATTGCGCAGCTGGAGTGCGATCTCGTTTACTATGATGTTGCAGTCTGGCACATTAGCTGCTACACACAAGACTTCCCATTCTCTCTCACTCTCACTCTTCCTCTATCTCTCTAACACACACACACACACACACACACACACACACACACACACACACACACACACACACACACACATGTTTATATCATAGGGGTGTAACAATGATGGTAATCGCAAAGGGGAACATTGCATAAAATCATATTCCAGCTCAACTCTGTGTGTGTGTGTGTGTGTGTGTGTGTTATGATGTCTGTATCTTGTAGAGACATTGTCACATTAGTTAGTCCCTGTTATTTCAATGCCTAAATACAACTCACACCTTCTAATATATATATATATATATATATATATATATATATATATATATATATTACTATCATCGTATGAACTGTGACCGTTACACGAGGTCAAACAACGGTTCAATGCCCAACGCCTACTTACTTTAAAACATATATATAACCTCATTTCACAACCCTCTTTATAAGGAAAATTATCTTTGTTTAAATTCTATAAAGATCAACCTTCATTCTTTAAAATGATAGGAGATAAAACTGAAATCACTCAAAACCCTGAATCTTTAGAATTTATTCGATCTGCACGTATTTCACCTTGTTCGTAAATAAGAGAAACTTTATAAAAATGCATGCATTCAATTCTTTTTAACCAAACATACACACATACATAAATAGCTGTTTGTGTGTGTGTGTGTGTGTGAGAGAGAGAGAGAGAGAGATAGAGAGAGACATAGAGAGACAGAGACAGAGACAATGTTAAATATCCAGAGTATTTATTCGAAGCAAATATTGTTAAATATAACAAAATTTAGGACATTTTAAATTATTTCTTACCGCTGAAATATCCAGCATAAATAAATAATTTCTCGAAGGCCAGTTAAAAACGTATATGTCAGTATACTTTATTAACATCAAGTAGAATGTATCTGGAAAGCACACAATATGATTGCCTCCAGCAAGATGCGTTATTGAAAGTTTATATGAATTTCATGACTTGACTTCAAGGCTTTAATCTAAGATGATGAAGAGAGAGAGAGAGAGAGAGAGAGGTGGGGGAGAGAGAAGCGCTCTTACCTAAATGGAAACTTGTTCATCTTATATTATAAAAGTTACAGTGAAGGGTTGAACAGTCGTTCCCTAGGAGACTAATACCGCTCCCTATGACTTGGAAAGATTCAAGGTGGTAGTAAGCAAAAGAAGACTGGGAGACTGTAGAGTGCTACCATATACAAGGGAGCGTTTTTTGTTTTTTTAGGGGTTTCTTTTGTTTGTTTTCTGTTTTTTCGTGTTTTGTTTTGTTTTGTTTTTGCTTTTTTGCAAAATCTCTATGACCAAACCTGAATCACAACTTATTAAGTAATTCGTGTGAAAGAATGAACTTGCATTGTTATTTATTAAGCTTTTCTAAGTCTGGCACACAGTCTTCCACCTGCTTACAGAACCTACTTTTATCAAGTGGGTACTCATATAACGACTGAGCAACTACAATGCTGCTTAACTTTGGTAATCGAACAGAATATTTTGTTTTTAACGTAAGTTGACAATAAGACACGAATATAAAGTTATACCGGAAAATTATATTTTGAGAATCGAAGTCAGGATTAAAATTGATAACAAGCCCTGAAATACAAGCCAGCCAGATCAGAGTGCAGACCCTGGAAAGACTGATGATCACATTTGGACGATCAAAATGTTCAAAGCCCAAGGTTGATATGGTCATGGATTAGTTTTAGATTAGGTGTTTTAATGTCTTAATGGAAATTTGCAGAATACCAAATGCGTTCTTTGTATGTGTGTGAATCGCTAGTGATGTGGCTTAGAAGCCGAGATTGGAAATTTTATATTGTAAAGAAATGAGAATAACCTTGTCAATTTCGCTATAAAACACACAAACACGAGCACATGAACAACTACAAATGCTCACCAACAGACGCGCGCGCACACACACACACATATGTATATATATATATATATATTGGGGCATACATACATATATGTTAGCAAAAACTACGCATGTATTCACACACATATATAGAAATGCTAGCATACAGCAACACATGCACATAAATTCACACAGACTCAGGTACATATACGAGGATCATTAGATAAGCTTCCAGACTTTTTTCGTATGGGCACTTTTATTGATAGTACACACATGAAACTCAAGTCCCCTGGAAGCCCCCATGGAAGTCCTCTGGTGGAAGCGTGTCAACGACCTTCGTTACAGCCTCTTTCATCTCCTTAATTATCTCATAACGACAGCCTCTGAGCTTAGGGAATATCCAAATGTCACAGGGAGCAAGGTCTGGATGAAAAGGGAGGCCGAGGAACTGTCTTGATGCCCATCTTGGTCAAATATTCTGTGACAAGGATTGAGTTGTGGACTGGTGTATTGTCCTGGTGGAAATGCCACAGACCCGATTTGAAGAGTGCTTACCTCTTCCGGCGGAATCTCTTCCTGATCTCCCTTAAAACCTCAACATAGTAACCCTAACCCTAACCCTTTGGCCAATCAGTTCTGGTGTTCTGACTTCCTTACTCCTCCCACACCTCTCATCATCCCTCACAAACACCCTGCCTTCCTTGAATCTCTTATGCCACTCAAAAACTGATCCTCGATTTATACAAGATGGTCCAAAATCAGTCTGAAGCATCCCATACTTTTCTGCAACATTTTTTCCAAGTTTAAAACAGAATTTTATTGCATATCGTTCTTCTAAAGTGTCCTCACGTCCACATTGCATTTTTGAAATTCACCATCTGTGACAATCAGGCTTTAGTAGGGTGTATTCCTATTGCTGCTGTAGCTGTACATTTAACCTGAAATCGTAAAAATTGGTCAGTCATCTCATAAGATGTATAGAAATAACATACTTAATTTTTAAGAGTCTACGACAATTTTAAATGCTTATACAAAAACAGTCCGGAATCTTCTTGAAGACACCACGTATATATATATATATATATATATATACCATGATGTATATAAACACGTCAACGTTCAGTGATATGAGGGTATGCAATTGGTTATTTTCAGTTCTTTCTCCCATATGTATAGTGGGCAACCAGTTCATGCATACGAACTGAATTTATTTTAATTATATTCCAAAACAGAATATTTCGATAGATATTTTTCTACTGATAATCACGTAATTAGTTAAGTACGTTTCAGGCACTTTTTATTCCAGGTATGTGTGACAGAATATCTGAAGTGTGAGTAATTATTTGTCTCGGTGAAGCAAAGCTTCATTTTGCTCAGTAGGTAAGTGAATTTTGAAAAGAAAAACTGATTGACGCTAGATCGGACGTGAGTCAAACAGGCAATTGCCTCTTCCATGACTAAATTTGATTATGTCGGATAATTTACTGCAGAGTATAGAAAAAGTTTAAAGTTTACAACTTCTGCTTAGAATATTTGAAAAAACGAAAACGGTTATAAAGATTGTTCGAATAATGATCATCAACGATGAAGAGGTACCAGAGAACAAATAGCAAAATGGAAGGTTGTACCGAAAACGGAAGACAACATACAGACATAGAAAATCAATTTAACTCGGAGATTTTGTACTCGCATTTTACAGGCCATAAAAATAAAATAATGTCTAAAATTAGAGGAAAACAAAGCAGGTTCTATTTTCATTTGTTTTTGTTTTGTTTTTTCTTTTTAGCAATTTCTTATGTTAATACATCTTAAATGACTAAGTCGTTTTGCAATTTACAAAATCTGACCGTTGAACCAAGTTGAAACTATACGAAAATGGCTCAGCAAATCTAGACAAGTCGATACACGCCGGTTTAGGAAGGCGTTCGTGCGAATTAACGAGAAGCAACAAACTGAGTAAACATGGCTTTTCCTAAAGTTAGAGATAAAGGATGAAAAAATCTAGAAATAATAACTGTATGCCAGTTAAATATATATATATATATATATATATATATATATATATATATATATATACATATATATATTGTGTGTGTGTGTGTGTGTGTGTGTGTGTGTGTGTGTGTGTGTGTATTTCTGTTTCTGTTAAATATGTAAGTAATTGATTGAATTCTGTCAACGTTTACTATGAAAGGAATAGATTTTTGCGGCTAGGTTAGGAAGGTAATTGTCCAGTAGTCGATTGAACCACAATTTTTTGTCCACCGTTGTTCTTTATGAGCAAGACTTAGAATATACTGAATGTGTCCCATGTTGAGGGGTTAGACCCTACCCACAGAAAAGTATGTTTTGCTTATGATACCCAGCTACATCTGACGATGAGGCAACAGTTCTGGAGCTCAGGGCAGATTGAACAACTCATTCATTGTTATTACTCCCAGATCCACTCTGACACAGAGTTGTAGTACTAATTTAAATCCTATCTTTGGGCCAAATAGATCCGTTTAAAAATCATTCGTATTCGATAGAACCATGTGCAAAATAGCTTTTAGGAAACAAGTACACAAAAAATGTAACCATGAATATACAATGAACGTTATTCCCAAAACCTCTAGACATAACTAACCCTAAGATTAGTAGATACGTTAAAAGCTCTCTCTCTCTCTCTCTCTCTCTCTCTCTCTCTCTCCATATATATATATAGGGTGCATCAACGAATTTTCGATCACTTCGTACAAAGTATTTCCCACTGAAATTTGTTTTTAAAGTGAAAATTATATTTGTTATTTTTATTTTTTCGCTTTGATAAAAAAATGTATTGATATAAAGAGTATAAACAATTATTCAATTCAGATGGCTACTTTGTTCTCATTTCATTTATCAAGCTTAACGAATGTATTCACTTAAGACCGTGTGTCCCGCAGGAAACTCAGCTTCAAGAATAAAATAATTCGCTTATGTGAATCTATGACTTGAATTAAGCAAAAATGTCATGTATTTTGGTTCAGTGGAAGAAACGAAATAATTAAATCTCAAGGACAACAAAATTAAGGTAAAAAAATTCTCACATCTTTGATGGAATCAAAATGGAGAAATTTACTAAATCTAATTTTATCGTCAGCAAATAATTCAGTTATTGCTAAAGACTGACACAAGGTAATGGTTCGACTTACAGACGTATCTTCAAGAATATAATCGATACCACCTCTACAATAACAAACGTACTCCTCAGTAGGCTCTATCTTTTATAGAGTTGTGAAAGTGAAGTGTGATTTTTATCTTTTCATTTTGGAAAACAAGTGCATATGAATTCTAAAGTATATTTTACTCATATATTTAGGACTGCCTTCTCTTTTATTCTCTATGCTCCTTTAAAAAGTTCAGGTGTAATCCTTGTATGTAGGGCCTTTGAATTGTTGTTGATTTGAAATGCAAAACTAAACACTTCTTCGTTCATTAGTATTTAACACATATGAATGATTGTAAATTTCACTGTTTTTCGTTCTTAAGTTCATTGTAAGTTAGGAAAACGTTACGTTTTTAAAATAAATTCCAAATTTTCATCACACAGTTTTGAAACAGAACATCACTAACGGAAATAAAATATTAATAACGTTCTGGTTTTCTCGTTTCATTTAGAAAAAAAATAATTTAAATGAAATTCAGAAGATCCAATATCATATTTTAAATTACCTGATGAAGGTTTAAAGTAAAAAAAAAGTCGAAACGTTTATCGTTGACAAATAATCCAGCTATAAACAAAAATCATGTTCTGTAGATGGTTATGTTTTCTTACATTTGTACATTTTCTTAAAGTCGGATTCATTTCAATTTTCCGATAAGTATATTTACCAACCACTTAGCACAAGCAGGATGAGACACAAGGACAGTTCTCCTGCTCTTAGGCCGGTTGCCATACATACCAAGGGTAAAAAACCAAGTCTGTCCTACTATTTACCCATAGCTGGAAATAGGAATAGTTAGATTCATACCTTTCTCAAAGGTTTTTACCCAAATAGATATATATGTATATGTGTGTGTTTTGTCTTACACTGAAACACACGCACACACACACACACACACACACACACATATATATATATATATATATAGAGAGAGAGAGAGGGAGAGAGAGTGAGTGAGTGAGAGAGAAATTTGCCAAAAAATTAGTTGCTCTTTTGTATTTCGATGACTGAGTGACATGCCATGAAATATACGTTGTATCAGAGTTGTTTATCCAAGGCGCATAAAATGAGTTGTGTATGTTGAGTGTAGTTCATGGGAATTAAATGATATGCAACATGTTCTTCCCACATTCAATGGGTTTTAAATCTGGCAAATACCGGGACGAGCCAATTGTTCCTGGAATCAGTTTTGTTTCATGACAATGAGTTTTGTTCCGTGATAGAGCAAGACAGGTGCTTGCGCTATCTTTATTTATTCCTTTATATATTTATTCCTATTTTTATCTATTTATTTATGTATTGGGAATTCATCCTTCACTGGGATATAGGATGGGGAGAAAACGATACAAAACGTCATACATGTCAAAACAAATAATCGAGAAATATTTAGTAAGTACAGCATATAAGTTTTTTAAAAAGCTCAAGGATTTATTATTATTATTTTCTAATTTTTAAATTTAATCTTTTTCTCTCTTTTCGAAAAATTTCTGAAACCTTACTTGAATTCGGTTCATTAATTGTTTTTCCTGTTGGTAACAATTACGCCTTCCTTCAGTGGGATAGATAGATAGATAGATAGATAGATGAAGATAGATAGATAGATAGATAGATATTTATATACAAGAGAGGGCTGATGAGTTCATTGGCTTCAAACGTCATATGATGACGTCATATCAACTGTTGATAACTTTTTTTAGCCGTGGGATCCAATTGCTGCAGCTGTAATGAAAGATGTGAGTGGACTGCTAAGGAGACTATGTTGAAAAATAAATATTATTTCTATGTGAGTATCTTGGTAAGCTTAGGAACATTTTAGCCGACTAACTTATATATATATATATATATATATATATATATATATATATATGCAGAGAGAGAGAGAGAGAGAGAGAGAGGGGGAATAGAATTGATTAAAATGGATGCAGTGATGGATACGAATTGAATTTGGGATAGATAGATAGATAGATAGATAGATTATAAACTGCTAAAGTAAAATAAGTAAACTGAGAAATTACAAATAAATGAATAGCCAAAGGAAGATATGAATAGCCTGAAATAAATAATGAGGTCGATGAACATTGTATATCTTTCTTTTGTTAGTAATGAATAAGTGCTTCTGCTTCAGTAATTCGTTCGTCAACATCTCAGTTGTATGTAACATTCAAGAAGACGCCTCCTGCATTTTAACAAACCGCTTTTTCACCTTTATAATCATTTTGGTTACGCATACATACGTAGATAAAAAGTTAAATAGTATATATATATATATATATATATATATATATATATATATATATATATATATATATATATATATATATATATATACAAGCACTTAATGTAGATGCTGTGATGAGAGATAAGTTTTTGAGATTATTCTAATAGAGAAGGTGTCCTGCCCAGTACAAAACAAGCATAAGTACTCTGTAATCTTCTTATACGTTTTTTTTAAATATTTATTGAGCTTAACTTACTTCACTGCAATATATATATGTATAATGCACTGAAATTTCACGTAAAGAATCTTTTTAATTTGAAAATCAGTACATACAATCCTGGGTTTCCATGAACAGAAAACAACTACCCCGAATTAAACGTGACTAACAAACCACGGGATATGCAAAATTTCTCGTCTGAGACAAAGTTATGTTTGTTGGATATCTTGTGAGAATTAAAATTACTGCCCTAATAATCATTTTGAATAGAAGGTAGGACTCTCCATGTTGTAGTGACTTAGATGCTGGACATGCGACGTCCTAGTAACTGAGTTCAAGCTCAGGTCACGGTATTACGATCACTTTCGAACTAATTCCTTTGGGAAATGTATCAATCGCTACAACTCCCATTGCTCCGTGTTAAATAGTGCCACTACTGTTTTGTAAAAAGAATCATTATGGCATTATGCAACCCACGAAGGTTGATATGTCATAAAACAAAGAAAGTGCTTTGGTCGTAATCAGTATGTTTTGAACAACGTCTAATTCTCTTTGGGGATTTCGTTGATTTCAGAAGATAGACGCAACAGGAGACTGTGCCACAAAATCTACTCACTAACCCTCGAAATAACTTCTAGAATAAATTCCAGGAATCTTTTCTTTAAATAGATAAAAGAAACGATATATCAGGGGCGCAGAAGATTCTTTTGAAGAAAACAAGTCTCATTAAGTAAAGTGATAATTTTGTTTAAGCAAAATGTCTATTTCTGTAAATTCATCATATTCATCTAAACTATCGTAAAACAAAAGAGCTATTTATACTTACAGTTCCCTAAATTCTTCACAAAATTTTCTATACACAAAAAAATGAAACCACATATATATTTTTTCGGTCAAGTGATCATAATTAATTATCAATAATGTGTGTGAATGCATTATTTAGTTTTAATCTAATGTAAACGCACCAAAAATATTAAAGTAAATAGTGTTTACTAAATATATTAATGCTGATATCATTTTTTCGTTCGACCATTATTTTTCCAACATTATTTTTGTTTCTTCTTATCACAACCGGATGCATAATCCTTATTTCCTATCTGAATAATTTTTTAACGACAGTCGATGATAAAAAGCAGCTTAAATCAATGAGAAAGTGATACGAGTTGAAATAATAATAAAAATTGACAGTGTTTCATTTAAAATTTAGACTTAACCTGAAGTAAACTTAATCCGTAGGGTACTACATTTCGCAAGTACGTTTTGATAAGTAAAATTCGATTTCTATGAATTCAACTAAATCGAATAAACTCTAATGATTAAAATTCTATTTCATTCAAATTCCCTTGAAACAAAAGATTATTATCCCTCGCTCTGGAAACATGGTTCAAAAAGAGTGTTCCTGGTGCAAACACTGCAATTAACTAGAAAATCATTACGTGTAAGGTGGGTGATATTCATAAAGTCACCCAGAAACTGTTCCAAAACCTGGTTGTGTTATTCTGATGATTTTATTAATAAAGTTCTTCATTGTTTGTTGGCTCGGTTAACGGTACGAACTTTTACAAGGTTGAATTAAAAAAACAAAACATGACTAACAATCATCATCAAGGCAGGGCAACATCACGGATCGATTTGTGTCTCTCTTGACATCCCTTCCAAACAAACATCACGCTTATTTGGTTCTCTAGGCGGTATCCATTGTCCTCAGATGATAAATGTAAGTTTTTGCTGACCAGCCAACATTGTAGGTCAATGCGTAGGAGTGCATAGTAGGACGTCCTTATTCTACTAGCTGTATCCAGCAGGTCTTCATCGTCTTACTTGGAGGATTTATGAGATGGGAGGTAAATGGCCGTATAAATGCTGTATTGTAGGTTGCTGCTTCCTGGATGCAACATTGATATGTAGTACCAGTTAAGTTGGGTTTTTTTTATAAAGGTTGGGTGGTAAATTAAGTCATACGCCTTGATCTGCAACTTTACTATAATCAGCAAGGCAACTGTAATAAGGAAAATGGATACGAGTTTAAATCTGTGTGGTTTATTAATGAACTGAACATGATGGTTTCGAGAGTTTCATATAAAAATCAATTGAAAAACTTACTCAAATATTCTGTACGAACGCTGATTATGTGCCATTCAGTGTAAATATTGAAGGATTTGGAGGATCATACCAAAAACTTTGCCTCTCTCTCTCTCTCTCTCTCTCTCTCTCTCTCTCTCTCTCTTAGTACGTGGGTGTGGGTTTTGGTATTCGAAATTGATGCTCTGCTGTGCTTATAAATTAGCAACTTATCGCTTGTGCTGATAATAACCTGATCGCTCTAGTTTCAGATTCCAATTAGGTCGATCTATTTTTTCCCCGACGCGAATCAAAGGTGGGTGGAATATATAGAACAAATTATTTGCGTTCAACTCCTGACCTTCTTTTAGAACAGGACAGAAGGAGCGCTTCGCCGTGAAGAAAATGTTTGCCAACTAGTCTTGCAGATCATTACTACGATGCACTGAGTTCATTTCCCGCTAGGTGTCCGCAAAATATTAGCCTTGTGCCAGATTAAGATTAGTTTGGATAACTTTTCTCTCCCTTCCTTCCTCTCTGTCTGTCTGTCTGTCTCTCTCTTTCTTTTTCTGAATTGTATTCTTTCTCAATACAGTTTTAAAGAATTTTATTGGTATATTATATCTATACTTTGAATATATCTAAAATTACACACACACACACATACACACACACACACACACATATATATATATATATATATATATATATATATATATATAGGTGCGTGCGTATTTGGCCAATTTTTTCGAATTCATTGAAGTCAGTAAATTTAACGGCATAAATTATTCAGATTATTTACTGTAGAGGAAGTAAGATCTTCGATCAAAATACTTCTTTTTAAACTTGATCAGAAGCTTGAACGCAAAGTAAAACACATGAAATACGAAGTGTTCATATTTTAAGACCATGAAAATCTGAGAGAATTTTTCAGAACTCATATTTATTGAAATTGCATTTCACTTCACAATACAAATATTTTGTGACTTCTGCCAACCATTACAACCTTTTATTTTTTTTTATCTTTGCTAAAAACTTTCTATGTTTGTATTAAACATCAATAAGAACAATTAAATCCATTGGTCAGTTACTTTCAATAGGAAACAACTCAAATTTAGCAAAATCTCGATGTGTTTCTTTACAATTTGGGGCCATTTTGGACATCGTCTCCAGTTTGCAATCATTTAATTTATAACATCTAACCTAGTCTATTATACAATTCCAACCCTCGCAAAAAGTAATTAAGATTCATTAGCTAAGGGACATCCCAGAGATAACCAAAAGACAAGTTAAGTTTCCTTTATTTTGTATTTTTAAATTCTATTCCTTGATAAAATGTTACACTTTAACGACAATTTTTCTCAAGAAAGGAAAAAGTTCTATGTAGATTTTTGGAAATCTCAAACAATATCCTCCCTCCATTTATAAAAACTTTGCCGCTAAAATTTCTTCAGGGGTTAAAATTGACTTCAAAGTGTGTTATTGTAAAAATTGCGTACGACGAATGACGTCAACTTGATATCTCAATGAGATCAAACAATTTTTTCTTACAGTTTAAACCAAAATCTAGAAACCCTCTGGTTGAAAAAAAAAAATGTATCCTCCCTGCATTTTTGGAAATACGTCCCTTCAATTAATTGAAAATTAATTTAAAAAAATCACTGGTAATGATGTTAGGTCAATACACTTTCAAATTTGTGTTAATTCCGTGCCCTAGCTGTACGATTAAATTGAATTTTTTTTAGATTTAGAGACACATTCTGAGGCTTAGTATAGTGGTATTAGATTACTGCATCTTTTCCAAGTCACAGTCTACTAATAGCATTCCACTAAACTTTTAAGAGTATGTTGAGATCACTTTCAGTCGGTGATCGTTTTATTACAATTGTATGGATGCACCACATGCGCTTTAACGAAACGCATGAAAAATAGATAGACGAAAACTACACAATAAGGGGTCCTGGAGTTTTAAAAAAACCCTGGAAACAGCACCCCATAATAAAATACGTACGGCCACTTGCTTCCTATCTCACAAACAATCCAAGTGAAACGAGGGAAACATGCTGGGAACTAAGGAGAGACTCTCAAGCGACATTTTCATAATGACTCCTATATATGGACACACCAGTGTAGGTTGACCACCTACACCATCAGCACAGGACCTCCAGAGAGCAATGAGTGATGAGAACTGAAGGCAATGGAGCGTCAAGAGACAATGTGCCTCTGCAAGACTCGATGAAGATTGTAAATTATGTATATAAAATAAGCCCATCCACAGACAGACTGTTTCGTTTGATCACAACTCATCAGGGTGGCTAGACTAATGAAATGCTTCAAGCTGGGATCGAAACCCAGCTGAATTTACGCCAGTCGGATATCTTACTGCACACCATCAGCAACCTCAGCATGAGCGAAGGGATTTAACATGCATGTATTATTTTTCTTTTTTGTTTGCATATACACTTAACAGCTAACGAGTGCTTAATTCATTAGAAGAGCCTAGCATTACGCGAATGACAAACAGTAATTCCTTTGCGAGAGTGCTCAACGCCCCAGGGGGGGTATATATATATATATATATATACTGATGGGAAATGAAATTGCAATACTCAGGATAGGATGATGAAAAAAATCTGTATGTTAATATGCTATCAGAATACTATTGATGAACGCTTTACTTTTAAACTTTTTACATCCACGCATAGAAATGTTATCTTAGCAGGACAATTCAAGTTTGTCGGTATATTTTACTGATAGATCTTTCGGATAATCGACGAGATTGTTGGCTATCTTAAGTGTGTTAATCAATGTTTAGATAGATAAAATATCTGAATAGATTCATTTTTGTGCTTTAAGACAATTTTCATACTCAAGAAAATGACCTGAATATCTACTTGGGAATAGTCAGACTTGGCAAGGCTATTGATCGTGGTGGGACTACTCACCTCTTGGTTTATTTTCCTTGGTTAGAATATTGCATCCAACGGTCTATAAATACAGAAGAATCAGGAAGTACTACATCAGCTTATGAAATGACAGTAGTTGGTTCAATTTCATGACTAGGTAGTGTTATAGCAGTCTGAAAAGTAACTTGACGCCAAATAATTGTTTGAAATACATGAAACCATATAACTCTTTGCAGATTATAAGTATAAGATAGGAATACTTGAAACTATCTGTGAGCAAGTACATTATCATTATTATTATTCACTCATTAGAGTTTTCACATCAGCGTTAGCCGATGGATTTTCACTGGAGTCTGAGTGACAGCAAATATCCTCAAGTCTCCTGGACTCTTCTCAGTATCCTGGCCGTTCTCAATAATGCTGTCGTTTGGATGGTCTCCATCCGCCTGCAAACTTCCAAGTACTCTAGTCCCTATAGTAATCCTTTAGTTACTGTTCTAAACACACCAATTACCACGAGATTAGGTGATTCGTGTGTATTTCAAAGTCCCATAGGAGTTTATGTGTGTCATTTTCTAAGACAGGCGCTGGCTTGTGCATATACCATTTGTTAGTATGGTCAAATATAAATTTCTTGCACATCTCCCAGTGGATCACTTTGCCAACCCAATCATGTCTAGTTTTATATTCCTTCTGCGCTAATTTACTGCATTCGCTTATTATGTGATTGATGGTTTCATCTCTGTCACCACATAGCCTACATTTGCTGTTTTGTTGAGTCTCATCTATTTTCGCTTTGATATGATCGGTTCTTACGGCGTTGTCTTGTGCTGCTATTACGAGAGATTCTGTTTCATTTCTTATCCATGTCCGGGTTTTGTCGTGTGAGATGTTCTTTATTAGTTGTTTAAACCGCCCATAGAGTTGTTTATTGTCATTCTGTCATCCATCGTGTTATCAGTATCGTTTCTGATGGCTGTAATGAGTCCTCCATCGTGTTTTTGTATATAGTGTTCGAGTCGTTATATCGATGCGTCAACGCTGTCTTCAATGCTGGCAAGTACTTTTCCTCCCTCTTTTCTTGAAACATATACGTCGTCTCTGGGATGTAAAGCCTTATGCATTGTCATTAGTTTTCTTCTTCTTTGGTCCATTTGTTTAAGTTCGTCTCTGGTCCACTTGAGAAAGGGTCCGGAATATCTAACGAGGGGTACAGCCCAGTTATTTATTCCTTTGATAAGTTTTCTGCTATTGAGTTTTGCCTCGAGTAGTTTTCTAGTTCTCCTGGGATATTATTTTTGAATTTTTTTTTTCATTTCCACTTGTTTGATGGTGTCAGTCCAAGATGCCCAAGTATTTGTAGGTTTCGTTTTCTGCGAGCGTTTTAATCTTATCTTGGTCTGGTAGTTCCATTCCGTCAATTAGCGGTCGTTTGCCACTTTTCATTACAAGCATTGCACACTTTTCTGTGCCAAATTCCATTCCTATGTCCCGACTGTATATTCTAACTGTGTGTATTAGAGTTTTCAGTTCTTTTTCATTTTTTGCAAATAGTTTGATGTCATCCATGTACATTAAGTGATTGACTTTTTCCTGCGATCTACTGAGTTTGTATCCAGCTGTGCATTTTCTGAGTGTGTGGTTAAGTGGCATCATGGCAATTATGAATAGTAAGGGTGATTGAGCATCTCTTTGGCAAATACCTCTTTGGATCTTTGCTTCAGCTGATCTTCTTCCTCCCGATGTCAATTCCACTCTCCAGGTTTCCATGGTTTTGTCGATGAAGTTTATTTCAACTGATATTTTGTACATTTTGAGGCTATTTATTATCCAGCTATGCCGAACCATATCATATGCTTTTTTGTCGTCAATCCAACCCGTAGCTAGATCTTTCTATCTGGTTTTGCTCTCATTTAGAATGTGTTGATTTATTATTATTATTATTATTTTCTCCTTGAGCGTTTTTCACATCAGCATCAGCTGATGATGTTTCACAGAAGTTTCAGTGGCAGTAAGTCTCCAGGACTCTTCTCAGTATTCTGGCCGTTCTCGGTAATGCTGTAGTTTGGATGGTCTCAGTTACTTGAAACCATATTACTGCACAGAAAAAAAACTAAGTTCAGCATTAAATAAGCCAACAAAGATAGACATGCCATAAAATAAATGCAACACATACCCAAAATATAGGTATCATGTAGGTATCGTATGTTTTGTTCATAAATGAATGTTTAAATGGTTTTAGGTGGTACTATATATATATATATATATATATACGTGTGTGTGTGTGTGTGTGTGTGTGTGCGTGTGTGTGCGTGTGTGTGTCTTTTCGATATCCTAGTCTGTTTCTTAGCCTCTGATGATGGTCTTTGTGTAAAGAATATTGACAAACGTCGAAGATATATTCCGTTGGGTTAAATCTTCAAAATAAGCTTTGATAAAGATAAACATTTTAGTTTAATTTGAGACAGAATTTGTTTTGTCGAATAAGAGTTGTTTGCTCCAATCTTTCAACAAATGAAGTAATGATAAGAGACAGAAAAAAGCAAAGAAAAAGAAAGAACAAGGTATATTGTCATTGTGTAAAGATTAGTGATATAGTTTAGCAGCAAATTACAATTGTACTGTAATTTCTATCCTGACTAGGTGCTTTATACTTACCTCCTTGTTCCAAATCAATGATTAGTTTAGCTTTTGTTTTTTTGTTTGTATTTTTTTTTTTACAGTCAGTCACTCTGAAAGCTCCTGTTCCTGTTAGATCAGCAAATTCAAGCAGCAATGAACATGATCTGTGTTTGAATGAGTAAATAGAAAAAATCGGAACCCGATATCTTATACTTATTAAATTTGGTAAATTAGAAAGAAAGAAAGAAAGAAAGAAAGAAAGAAAGAACAGAGTAATAAATGATCCGAACCAGGAAAGATAGCAATGATTTGAAAAGAAGAAAGATAAGCAAAGAAACAAGTTGAAAGTAGAAACATACAAAAAGAAGAAAGAAAGAAAACTGAAAAATAAACTACAAAACAAAACAATATTAAGAAATTAACAAAGTTTAATGAAAGAAAAGAAGAAGAAAAATAAATATTGCACGTCGAAAAAGAAAAAGAATTGAGGGTTTAAGCAAGAAAGAGAAAATTGGAGAGGAATTAGCAGAGATCAACTAAAGAAAGTATAAGAGAAAGAAAAGTTTTTCTTAAAGAATGAAGAGAAGACTAAAGCGAAATTTGGAAAAATAATGCAGAAATTAATGAAGAAATAAAGGGAAAATAAGGAAATTACTGAAAGGAAATGAATTTGGAGGATTTGGCAAACTGCGAAAGAAGTTAATCCCAACATAAATAAAAAAGGATTGAAAGGCTTACGAATAATGAAAATAAATAAAGAAAACTTTGGAAAAAGATAGAAATGCAAAATTTGAAGACAAACAGTGATAATAATCTTTAAACATCGATATCGATTATGACCATTAAATCAAGCCCGGCCACAGTAAATGAACTAACAGTTGATTTTTGTTTATAGTGCTTGTGAAGAGCCAGCCACGCGTTTTGGATTATCTGATAAAAGAATTTTACTCTGATATACCACAGATTCTTCAAATAACACGCGTTAGGTTTTAAATTCAAGATACAAAAGAAAATGAAAGAAATAATCAAAGGCAATATGAAAGAAAGTAAATGAAAAAATATCGATACACAGGTAATGAATGTGAAAAGAAAAAAATGAGAAAATTAAAAAATTAAATAGGAGTGAAAGAAAAGGAAGGAAGGAAGGAAGGAAGGAAGGAAGGAAGGAAATATTCATTCCTTTCATATTTAAGGAAAACTTAGATAAGACTGAGAAAAAGAGGAGGATGAAGAGAATCATAAAAGTAGAAGGAGATGAAAGACGGAGAATAGAGAAACAAGAGACATGAAAAAAACATTCGTAAAAGCTGTAACCGTTAATATAAGTCAACAAAAAAAGAATATGTGAACTGTAAGAAATTAAAATTGTCGATGTCATTTGATCCGTTCTCTTGAATGGGCGCATAATTTATTTACCAACAAATGAAGTAAATATCAGAGAAGCTCCAAGTATTAAGTAGGAAAAAGTAAGTCCTGCAACAAGAGAGAATTGGAAACAATATAGACAGTGAGAATATAATGGCAAGATATAGGAAAAGCATTTGGTAGAGAAATACGCGCCATACTAGTAATGAAAACCTGGAAACGACACATAACTAAAGGAATGGAACTGCCAACTCAAGAAAAATCAAAACGTTCAAAGAAAAGGAAACTTTCAAATACTTGGGAATTTTGGAAGCTTATAGCATCAAACAAGTGGAGTTGAAAGAAAAAATTAAGAATGGGTATTTTAGGAGAACCAGAAAGCTACTCGAGACAAAACTATATAGCAGTAAACTTATCAAAAGGATAAATAACTAGGCTCGTAAGATATTTGGGACCAGAGAAAAACTTAAACAAATGGACCAGATAACAAGAAAACAAATGACCATGCATAAAGCCTTGCATCCCCGAAATGATGTTGACAGACATAGTGTCAAGAAAAGAAGGAGGAAGAAGACTTGCCAACATTGAAGACAGCGTTGATGCATCGAGACAACGACTCGAAGACTACATAGAAAAATGCAGTGGAATACTAATCACAGCCACCAGAAACAATACTGACGACACGTAGACCAGCTGATCAAAATAAGCAGAAAACAAAAATGAGAAGAAAAGCAAGTCTATGGACGTTTTAAGCAACATAACAAGTGACATCTCACACGAGAAAATGTAAGCATGGCTAAGAAAGGGAAACCTTAAGAGAGAAACTGAATCTTTTCTAATAGCAGCACAAAACAATCATATCAAAGCAAGAGTAGATAATATGCAGCAAAATAGCAAATGTAAGTCATGTGATGATAGAGACGAAACGATCGATTACATAATAAGCAAATGCTGTAAATTAGCACTGAAAGAATATAAGACTAGACACGACTAGATGGGCAAGATGATCCACTTGGAATTGTGCAAGAAATTTAAATTTGACCATATGAATAAATGGTATATGCACAACCCAGAATCTGTCCGGGAGAATGACACGCATAAAGTCCACTGGGATTTTTAGATACAAACGGATCACTTAATCTCGGTCAGACAACCAGACCTTATAATAATCAACAACAACAAAAAAAGAGAACTTGCAGAATTGTGGACTTAGCTGTTCTGGCTGAAGGACTGGAGGACTTGGAAATAAGAGGACGAGTGGAGACCATAAAAACTACTGCATTATTGAGATCGATCAGAATACTGTGAACATTCCTGGAGACTTGCTGTCACTCAAACTCTAATGAAAAACAATCAGTTAACGCTAATGTTTAAACCCAGAAGGAATAACTATGATAATAATATGAAGAAAAAAAAGCTTTTAAATTTGCTTAATTCAATTTTAAACTTAACATTGATAAGAAATCCAATTAGGGCGTATGCTCCTCTAATTTGCAATGATTTCTATTATATATATTACAAATACGTAAATAATTTAGATTCATTCAACAAATGTATTTATGTTTACTCGCGTATAATACATCAATTGATGTGTTTAGTTACGCATTTTAACACACACACACACACACACACACACACAACGCACATATATGTGGTATATTTAGATAAGTGTTAACTTAAGAATATTTAGTTAAAAATTTATTGACAACTTTTCTTTTTGCTCATTTTTAGTGATATTTTTCTTGTTATTTTCCTAGTTTTCTAAGGTTGGTTAATGTGTGTGTATGTGTGTGTGTGTGTGTGTGTGTACTGTTTAAAACAAATTCAAATTCTGACCGGATCTGATCTCTGTCAACCTGGTAATGCAACGGATCAAAGAGAAGGTCAATTCAGAATTCAAATCCTTTTCGCCACCAACAGACCATGGTATAGAGTGACCGGGTAAAACTCATTTTTCTAACTGACTTAAAGTGAAAGTCTGGATTCTGCAATAATTTGAAAAACAACTGATAGGATATAAAATATTTCCAGAAAACATTCATGCTCCGAATATTCACCTAAATAATCCAATTAGAGCAATTAAAATACTCAATTTGCAATCTCACACATTTAACCCAGCATCCATTCCATAATTCAAAACATTGTGGAACGCCTTTAATCCTGATCCCAACATTTGTCTTGTCACATTCTCCCTAATTAAGTGCGATATGAAATCAATTTCTTCATGCAGCAATTTCACTTTTGGAATCCGTCTTCTATTGTTGATCGTATTTCACATGATGAAGCTTGATTCAAAATGAGAGACGTTGCAAACTTTGTGATATGGCTATGGAAGTTGATCTCTCAAAACCGGTGAACCCTGAAAATGTCCACGAGAAGTTGGGATACCGAAAACTGTCTTCTGACAAGATCCCAAACATATAACTGAAACAGTGGCACATGAAATCCGGTGAATACTACGAAGAAAAATAACATTGTGCACGTGCTAAAATATGCATAATGTTTCCTTTGTTTAGTAATTACAGTATCAGTTACATATAATAAAAATAAGAATAGAATTCGACAAACATATCTAATAAGTGGTTTACAATTGGAGTGCTAATATATATTAATATTTTGTTATACAAAGTTTCTATGCGGTAAAGTAATAAAAAATGACTAATTCGTTTTTTGTTTTTTTTTTTGATAAAATGTTTCAATAAAAATAAAATCTTGGCAGTTGAGAAAAAATAAGCTTATTTTAAAAAGGTTAGGAGTTATTTATTGATGATTATCTATCTATCTATCTATCTATCTCAGACTTGAACTATATGTTTATTTGAGTATAAAGCAGAAGTTATATCTATGTTTATATGTGCCTTTATTAGTATTTACACATACATTGATGAACAATGCGAAAATAGTCAAAGTATATGCATTTAATAGGTGGGCTTTGTAGTATATCTTTTATATAAACAAGTACTTATGTTATTGTAATGTTACAAATGTATCTGTATAAACTATATATTATATACTTTACTGCATATATATATATATATATATATATATATATATATATATGGTGGGTATGAAAGTAAGGTATGTATGTGCATGCTCACGTGTGTCTTTGTGTCTATGTAAATGCGTGCAAGTGTAAGTATATATGTGTGTGTGATTTAATGTCTTTGTACTCGACATAGTCGCTTAGTATTTCGTTATTCTTTAACCTGACGCTTATTATTACACCTTTTTATCAAGATTTTTTTTTTTTTTCGTTTTTCAGCATTTCTCTTGTTTCTTCTCGCACTTTGGGTTTTCATTTTCATTTCGACACTTTTGTGCAAATTGAAGAGGCGAACTTCATCTGATATCCATACGACACCGCCATCTGCTATACAGCCTACCTTAACATCCCGACCCATCACAACATACATTGTCAATTAAAACTAGTCTGGCTGTAAATGTATATCTATCCAATAATTGTTTCGAATAATAATTCATCTGAGTACTTTGTCGTCGTTACTTATTGGGTTTGTTTTTTTATTAATAATATAAATTTATTTGCTTATTATTAATTACGATTAACTTTTAGCTGGTCATCTCTCTCTCTCTCTCTCTCTCTCTCTCTCTCTCTCTCTCTCTCTCTCTCTCTCTCTTGATATATATATATATATAGTTTTGCTCATGAATGAGCATACCCTAATAATTCTTCTAAAACTAAAGTAACACTATCTTAATATCAATAGTGAAAGGTTATTGAATACAGATGTCTAATATTAGGTATTACAGAACTCTACGGCGTAGAAACTCTGAAAATAGAGTTGATGTAATTTTGTGAGTGGTTAGTGTTTTTCAACACTGAAGAGTTTCGTTATGAATTATGACAAAAAACATTTTGGTTGAATATAAAAAAAACTCCTGGAGTTAGGAAAGAAATAACTTTCTTAAGTTATTATAAAAAGAATTGATGTTTAGTTAAGTTGGGGTGATATCACACACACACACACACACACACATATATATATATATATATATGTGTGTGTGTGTGTGTGTGTGTGTGTGTGTGTGTGTGTGTGTGTGTGTGTGTGTGTGTGTGTTAGACGTGATCAAATGATCAAATTTTATTGAGACTGATGTTTAATATTTAAATAAAGACCTATGCTCGGCTGAGCAGACAACTCGATGAGGTTTAAAGACAGTATCAATTCTCAATAATACTTTTCTGAATATCAATATCAGGTGAAATTTGGGAGAGTGCAAGTACACAGCAAATGTAGCGCTGTGTTACTTTTTTTTTTTTTTTTTGCTTCTTTCATTGAAAATTCATCTCTAAAATTTTATAGAATGCCGAGGACTTTTAAAAGCTGAATTCCAGAAGTTTTTCAATAGAAAACTCGACAGAATAATTATACTAATCAAAAATGAGTCTATTCTGACGAAATTCAACGAGTGATTCCTTGTTTATTATTATCCCAGTAAATTCAGTTTCAGTCTCATTACTTCTGATAATAGGTCTTTGTGGAAAGCCAAACAGTTTGATATAGAATTAGCAAAGGTCGTTCTCATTTGTATCAGATGTAAACTTCAAAAGAAATATATCTCCTATGAGAAAGAGATGTCTCTTTTCTCTTCCCCCAAAAAGGAGAACATATTGTGATAAGAAGTTACTAATTGTACAGAATTTGAATGGACAAACTTTAATAAAGGAACGAAGAAATTATTTGTTCTAATAAAATAATTATTCACTTTTAATTAAACATTACAAAGTTTTGAGGTACTTTTAGTTGAACATAGAATATATCTAAAACTAACAAAAAAGATATTTGAATTGATAAATTTCTTAAAGGTAAATCATTTGAATAATTCTCAACCAAACACCAGGAAATTTTCACTGAACTATATTAACTATATAAGATTATTTTAAAAGATTTTCTTGTTAAGTCTCTTTTCTGTTATGCGGATATTTATTTTAGAGTAACAAGTTTTGATTGTAATCATTCGATGGAAAATTTTATCGAATTACAATGATTGAAAAATGGACATCTTGGTTTGTATCAAACGATTAATGGCCAGAAAGTTTACCAATAAATGAATTATGAGAAATGCATTCAGTACTGCCATTAGCTCTCTGCTTTTACACCATCTTGTGACTAGCAAATATATAGATAATAAATTCAAACGTTATATTTTTTTTCGTCAAAGAGCGATTGGATGGAAATGTGTTTAATCACAAATTTAATTTATGGATTCAGCTATGTTTTTTCACTTTTTAGGATAAGCAAATCGACTGAAGATTATGAAGTTTATAGCAGTGACAAATGTATTTTTCGCTTGAGTTCCATAAAGATCAAATCTGTTTAATCATTGGTTTAATTAATGGTATCGTAAGAAACTCCATTTACTGAGTGGAAGAAAAATATTCCAGTCTGTGTCGGCTATATATCTACACGCGTAAGTCAATAGTGAAGAGTTGGTCAAATAATGGGTTGCGTCTTAAAATGTTAAGCGCTCGAAATAAGATTTGCCCGTTCGTTTCCCGGTCAACTTGTAACAACTATCATTAACATCTAGAGAAAATAAATGTGGCTGAGGGAACAAATATCACAAATCTCCCGAGAAAGTGATTGCGCTTGGGTCGAACTCAAACGGTAACCCGATGTGAATGGAAATATTTTATGTTTTTGACAGCCGAAACCATCAAGTCATTTCTTTACCTTTTTCTTTGAAACTAAGCCAATGACTTTATAGTTTCGACCTGTTGCAACCAAGAAAAAATCATAATGCAAGTCAATCAGTGGGTAAAAGATTTTTTAAGAGGCCCACGGTTAACAAAATGCTGGCACGAATAAATGCGATATGCGGAAGCTTGTTTCCGTGTTCTTTGATTCAGTCAATTTGATTGTAAATAATAATTTGTTAGATATTTGTTGGAAGGTTTGTGACGAAAA
Organism: Sepioteuthis lessoniana; assembly: GCA_963585895.1. NCBI lineage: Eukaryota > Metazoa > Mollusca > Cephalopoda > Myopsida > Loliginidae > Sepioteuthis > Sepioteuthis lessoniana. Next base: position 69,406,779 of record OY757929.1, on the reverse strand, counting down.
CTGTACAAGCAGAAAATACAAGATATTGATTCTTAGTGTTTATAACTCCATGCCAAAGTCTAATCAATTCATCCAGTGATGCAATGGATGATATGGTCAAACGGGAGTCGCTTTCCATTGTAGATGACCGATGGTCAATATTGGGGATTACCAGATCACCTTAACATCCAGAATAGGGATCCATTTGTTGATAGCTCAGTTATGTGATAGCAACACATATAACTGCAAAGTTAATCTTGCAACAGTACAAGACAACTGCAATGTGCAAAACTACTGTAAACAAATTCTTGAAAGAGATGTATTTTATTTTGATGAGTACTCACTAACATAGCATCCCATCCCAGTGCCTGACCTTACCAGAAGTATGATGCCTATTACAATATCCTGCGATCTTCAGGATATTCAATCTTAACCATACAGAACATTTGTTTGATATCTGTTGTTCGTAAAATGCGAGCTGAAGACATTTCCGCTTAAAAAATTACAAAACTTATACGGGTACTCTGGGAAGAAAGGCGTAATATTCACCAGTCGCGAATAGAAATAATCAATATGAAAAAATGGTAGAAAAGACAATTGTGGTTATATACAAAATCATCTTCTTCGCATACAAGTTTAATAATAACTAATAATCATGGTTACGTACACTGTACAGAAAAAAACAACTTGTTTTTCATATCATTGTGACATGGATTAGCTTCCTTCGAAGTTGCCTTTAAAATCCATATTTTCAGAATGTCATGTTATTTTTTTCTTATTTACCTGGGGCCACAATCGCACAAAATATACAGAAATCTATATTTAATCTTGCGAAAAAATTACTATAGCATTTAATGAATCAAGGCACCTTTGAATCTAGCGGGAAAACGGTTGTTTAAATGTTTATTTCACTCCAAAACACTGGGAAATTATATATATATATATATATATATATATATATATATATATATATATATATATATATATATATATGAAAGGTGGAAATCAAGGTCTAATAGCAATCAATAAAATATGTATCAAGATTTCCCCCTGTTTTCTGAGACGAGCCTAAACAACTAAACAGCTTTAAAATATCCTCAATTTCACTCAGATAATTCAAGTATAAAGTTTGTAAGTCGAAAACGTTTACACACACAGGCACGTGAACCCTCATGCACACGCAGAGAGACTCGGACATACACAGAAGTACATGAATATATATATATATATATATATATATATATATATATATATATATATATCAATCGCTACTATATATATATATATATATATATATATATATATGGTGGGGGGTAAATACTAATGTGTAAGAGTGTGTTTAGAAATGTGTGAATATATATTTCTCAAGATAAAGATATATTTGTGTATATATTATTCATTCGATATTAACGAAATATTGTCCTCAAAGTAGAAAGAAGCCTGAGAATGTAGAATTTGAGGAACTACTCTCATTGCCGAGCGTTAGTTTTCATTTTGGATATTAGGTTTACGGAAGGAGACACTGGCGCCGACCCGATCAAGGAAGGACAAGTAAAGTCCATTGTTTATTTGAAAATTGTCTGTGCTTCTCAGAGTTATCTCCCGTAATATTGATTTTTATGCCGAGCTGGAATTGTTTATACTGCTTGTGCAGATTATCCAAAAGTAGTGCTCACCCTTTGTTAATATGGCCATTTGTTCATATTTATATTGTATATATTTGTATGTATATGTGTGTGTGTATATAGGTGTGTATTGATTTGTTCGTATGTTTGATATGTTAACTTTGGCACCTGTAATAATACATTGTTTCCATAACGCCTTACGTTTAAATAATATTGAGATGTGTGTGTGTGTGTGTGTGTGTGTGTGTGTGTGTGTGTGTGTGTGTGCGATCGCATGTTTCTGTCTCTCTTTATACCTGTATATTATGGGGAATCTTTTCACGATCTTTACTGGTATATAAATCTTTAAAATACTTACATTTATGTAAAGAAATTTGTTTTTTAATGTTTTGTTTTAATATGAACCTACTCACCAACAAACAAACCCTCATCTAATTGTATATTGATACGTATATCATTCATAAACGTGTATTGAGACCATTATTTGAATGTAGAAATTAGCCCCTATTAAAGTTCACAGTGATATTATTTTTAAATGGAAACTGCAACTCCGATGAATTTCCGAAAGTATACTATCTTCAACTCACAAAGACGACTAATATCAACCTTCTACACACACACACACACACACACACACACACACATGTATGTACATATATAAATAAAGCTTTATGATTTTTATCTTTTATGAACGGTTTAGATTAGTATGCATACTTTTTAGACCCATTGAAAGTTTTCAATTTTTTTTTTTCTAAAGAAATGAGTCTGTCATTATAATCTTACTATAAACTCTGTGTAGCGGGATATCATCTACGGTATAACTAATCGTACAAATTACTAGTTTCGAAAATAATTTTTCTCATTTGCATAAGATTTTTGATAGCTCCTCAAGCTGGAACTGCAAAATAATTGCATTATTACGACTATCAACTTTTTTTTATCAACAAATATCTTAAATAATACAAATAAAATAATCATCAACAATTCTCCGTGAAAATTTAGGTCGAACGATAATTTCAAGAGATAACATACGCACATAAATGATAAATGCCTTATCGTTTACAGAGTTTTATATTTTAAAGTTACAACAAGAGTTTGTAACTGATCGATTTTTTTTAAAGTTTTAAACACAGATTAGATTGATAGAAACATCTGTCAAGAAGGAATATTAACAAACATATGTTAGTCTTGTCATGTTTGTGATTTAAGTATCAAACTTTAACCCTTTGAATTTATGTTATAATAGGATCAATTAATCATGCTTAGTGCGCTTGAAATTGTGGATAAGTTTTAAGTAATCTAAAAAGGTATTGCAAAATTGAATTTTTTTAAAGCTAAAAATGTTTTTGATAAAATCTTTTTGATATATTCACAAAGGTAAAAGTTTGATACTATCAAATTATCCTGGCTATATCTGTTGCGACTAGAAAATGAATAGAATAAGCCCCCATGATTTCAAAACCATAAAACGATGACCAGTTTTCTTTAATATATCGCCTTATCCAGCTAAAATAATACTAAAACTTGTGGTGCAAAATGGTTTCTCAGATTTTTAAAAATTCTCTTTGAGAAATTCAGTTGAAATATCTCTTTACTATACTTAATGTTTGTTATGCATCCATATAAAGTTTCAAGAAATTTTCATAGCGTTTTTATTATTTCAAAATCTTACCATTTATGTTAAGAAATGCTTGTTATACTGGAAATAAAACAATTTTACCCCAAGTTTTTGCTTTCAAATCTTTTGTGTCGGATATTATATCCAATAAAATCAACAACCTGAGTATTTATTATTTGACTCTAGTGTAAATGTATGACAGTAAATGAGATTATGTTGGAAAATGTATATTCCTGGTGTAAAAAATACTGTTTTATCATTATGCAATGGGCTCGCGCGCGCGCGTGTGTGCGTGCGTGTGTGTGTGTGCGTGTGTGAACTCGGTCTCTCTGTCTTGCAAACTTTACAACTCTGATAATAACCTATATTTACGCAGTCAGGTTGGTGAGTGATGTCGGTGTGTCGATGGGTAGACACTTATTGAAGACACCTGTGCAGGTATATAATTTCGTCTCGTATTTTCCTTTTATGAGTGTCTCTCCGAATTATCACCTGAAATATGAGAGGATTAATTAAGATGTCAAAGTCTAAATTATCCCTATATAATATACGCAATAATCACAGTGTACATTTATGTTGTATTTACAAGCAGATTTCTATTGACGTGTTCGCTTATTAATAAGACCACACACACACACACACACATTCTCATGCGTATGTGTGCGTGCTTGCGTGTGTGTATGTGCGAGTGTGATTATGAGCCAAAAGTTTTGTGTTGATGTTGATAAACATATGCTCGGTCGGTCGGTCAGTCGGTCTCTCTCTTTTTCACAAACTCATACTCACACTCACTCTCTCTTCTCCTTTATCGTGTCCCCTAAAAGCCGAAACGGATATATGCTAGCATTTTCCAAAATGTATATGCATTTATAATAAGGAAAAATTTGTAAACAATTGAAAAAAAAAAAATTTACTGTAGATCTAGCAAATTTGATAAATATACTGACTGGTTAGAGGATAAAGTTTTTATGGAAAAAATGTTCTTCACAAAAAAAAAACAAAAAAAACAGAATCTCATGGAAAATCGTTATCTAACAAGAGACAACAATCAGTTGGACATCACATGACTTCTAGACATGACTTACCCAGCACGATTTCGACTGGTTCACATTTAATCAACCATTATCAATAATTGTAATCGGCAGTTCTTAAGACTGCAACTGTAGTACAATATTTCATAGCACAAATACTCGAATTTAAAATGGTAAATCTCTTAAGTGTCTAAGCATCGAAATTTATACAGAGAACAATGTTTACTTATGAAGATGATAAAAATATAATTGATAAGTCCTTTTTTTTGTCATATATATATATATATGTATGTATGTATGTATGTATGTATGTTACCCAAGGTCTTCATTCGTACTCCAGTCACGCTATTACGTTCACTTTCGGTCAAATACCCTTGGGAAAGGTATGAACCCCCTTATACTCCCAGCTATGGGTTAAATAATACCACTACTGTTCTTGGAGAATGGCTTTGGCATTAAATAACCTAAAAAGAGTTGATATGCCATTAAACAAAGAAACCAAACCAAACCAAGATCTTCAGAGGATGATTTTATTTACAGAATTATTTTCCAACATTAAATGCTTTGGTTTTTATACGTTCGTCAAGATGTGTGAGTTATAAAATGAAACGAAAAACATGAGGTTTTAAAATATTATATTTCCATTAGTAACGTTCTGCTTCAAATGTGTGTGATGTAATAACTGTTTGAACATTCATTCTAAAGAAAACATATCACATCAGTTTATATATCGATATACGAGGTGCATACGATAAGTTTACAGACTTTTTCGTGTGGGCACTTTTATTGATAGTACACACATGAAACTCTAGTCTCCTTCGAAGTAGTCTCCTCCGGCTGCAATGCACTTGTACTGTTCCAACAACTTCTGGAATGCCTCATGGAAGTCCTCTGGTGTGAGCGTGTCAATGACCTTTATCACAACCTCTTTCATCCCCTCAATTGTCTCATAACGACAGGAAGCAAGGTCTGATGATAGGGAGGGTGAGGAACTGTCTTGGTCAAATAGTCTGTGACAAGGATGGAGTTGTGCACTGGTGTATTGTCCTGCTAGAAATGCCATTGACCCGATTTGAAGAGTGCTGGCATCTTCTGACGGAATCTCTTCCTGAACCCCCTTAAAACCTCAATATTGTAACCCTAACCATAACCCTAACCGTTTGGCCAATCAACTCTGGTGTATTGACTTCCTTACTAATCCTACACCTCTCACTATCCCTCACAGACTCCCTGCCTTCCATGAATATCTTATGCCACTCAAAAACTAATGCTTGATCCATGCAAGATGGTCTAAAATCAGTCTGAAGCATTCCATACGTTTCTGTGACATTTTTCCAAGTTTAAAACAGAATTTTATTGCATATCGATCTTCTAATGTGTCCTCACGTCCAGTTATATATATATATATATATATGTATATATAATAAATACAGATAAATATGTTAGGTAATTTTTGTAATCGACAGATATGATCTGAATAATATATATATATATATATATATATATATATATATATATATATTAACATACATGGTACATTCAATAAGTTTCCAGACTTTTTTGTACAGGCGTTCAGAATTATCGTAGACTCTTGAAAATTCAGTATATTATTGCTATACATCTTATGGGATGACTGACCAATTTTTATTATTTCGGGTACAAATGGACTGCTACAGCAGGAATTGGAATACACCCTGCTAAATCCTGATTGTCACAGCTGGTGAATTTCAAAAATGCAATCTGACACTTTAGAAGAACGATATGCAATGAAATTCTGAGATTACTTCGAAGGGGACTAGAGTTTCATGTGTGTACTACCAATAAAATGCCCACACGAAAAAAGTTTAGAAACCTATCGTATGCACCTCGTATATCTGATTAGATTGGTGTAAAAAGCACACCGAGAGCAAAATTAAAACCTCCTGGCCAAAATGAAAGACATTAGAAATGGAAAGAACGTTTAAAATATAATCTAAGAAACCCTGGGATCTAGGACAAACTTGCTGAAGAACTCATGACTAAATATCAATCTAGGATAGTTTATGGAAGAACTTAGCACATAAGTGGAAAAAACGGGGAAGCAGAAATATCTCCGAAAGTTTTGTTGTGGCCTTGATGGGCCAGAAAGGAATGACACAAAGAGATGTAAGGTTTACATCAGTATATACTTACGGAAATACAGACAGTAACAATTACTGGTAACTGACTAGACTCGCTGGCCTCGTTTATCGAGACAGTCACTATTTATAGAGTCGGAGAGGGTCCATGCAGTGACATCATGTGGTATATCAAAGTGCCCATACGAAAAAAGTCTGGAAACTAATTTAATGATCCTCGTACATATATATAAAAAGTGGTTAGAAATGTCAAAAACATCTGCTTCGTGGATCAATTGCATTACTTGTATAACAGATTAAGAATGTTTCTTATTTTATAGTAGTCAGTGATGTGCCAATTCATTGTTTGACCAGAGCATCTTCATGCCTTCGTCAATTGCATATCACTTTTTCTTTGTTTTAAGCATTAAAGTGTTTCATATTCAAGAATATATATTTTAGATGGTTCACTGAAATCATTAATTTTTTACTAATTTTTTTCATCTTAACGTAAAATATATTTTTTTGCAACATACACGGTTTGTTGGTCTTTGACAATGAGTGAGCATACAGATCAGAAATAATAAAACATAAGTTCTCGATGACATTCAAACCCACTTTCCTTTTACTGACTAAACCAGCGAGCAGTCATAATTTGGCAGAAGCCAAAATCAACACTTCCAAATTCATCCTTTCTTCTTTTCCCAAAATCTCTCGGCGTTTAACTTGATAGTATATTTACAATGTTTGTTTGGTTTGGTTGTTTAATGGCATATCAACCTTTGTAGGTTATTTAATTCCAAAGCCATTATCCTAGAAAAACAGCAGTGGTCCTATTTCACGCATAGCTGGGAAGTATATTTACAGTCGTCGTATTATTAGAATTTATCTTATTTTTTTTTATATAGTATTTTCAACCATTAATTTTGACAAGTATTTCTTTCATCTTGCTATTTGATTCTCGTTATTGTATCTTACTTAAATCGTCAATCTACGGCAAGGAGAAACTGCACCAACCATAAAGAATTGTGTGTTGCAATAAAACTAAAAGCAATAAAATTTAAGATGCATGACAATTCTTGTCCAAATTGATGATTGTTGTTATAATCATCTGAAAGAATGGTCAACGTTTAAAACAATATCTTATCTCCAAATTTTTACACAATATATCTACATCCATTTCCATTTATTTTGATTTTTTGATAAGAAAATATCTTACAAATATAAATTTTCATGTATTTTTTTTTATTGAGGGCTAGAATATTCATACTAAATCTTCTTGAATTACGGGCAATTTCACACTCGACGTGTATTGAAAATAACAAGTTTTCAATTTGAAACAAATTCTTTTATGAATGTAAATATTTGAACTATGGTCAAACCACGCGTTAACCAACGTTTGCCGCTAGATTACCGAGGTTAGAGGAAGCGTATTAGATGCGTAACTACTAAGTAGAGCAGGTTCTGTATGTCAGATGAAACAATGCACCTGTTGTACCGTTTCAGCAACTTCTGAAAGATCCCATGGAAGTCCTCTTGTGTGAGCGTGTCAATAACCTTCATCAGAGCCTCTTTCATCTCCTCAATTGTCTCATAACGACAGCCTCTGAGCAAAGGAATAAGCAAATGTCACAGGGAGCAAGGTCCGGACTATAGGGACGGTGAGGAACTGTCTTGATGCCCATCTTGGTCAAATAGTCTGTGACAAGAATGGAGTTATGGACTGGTGCATTGTCCTGGTTGAAATGCCACTGACCCGATTTGAAGAATGCTGGCCTCTTCCCTAGGAATCTCTTGCTGAACCCCTTAAAACCTCAACATAGTAACCCTAACTCTAACCGTTTGGCCTATCAACTCTGGTGTATTGACTTCCTTACTCCTCCCATACCAGTCCAAAAGCAGCCTGAGGCATTCCATACGTTTCTGTGGCATTTTTTCCAAGTTTAAAACAGAATTTTATTGCATATCGTTCTTCTAAAGTGCCCTCACGTCCAGATTGCGTTTTTGAAATTCACCAGCTGTGACAATTAGGCTTTAGTAGGGTGTATTCCAATTCCTGCTGTAGCAGTCCAATTAACCTGAAATCATAAAAATTGGTAAGTCATCCCATAAGATGTATAGCAATAACATACTGAATGATCAAGATTCTACAACAATTTTAAACGCTCATACGAAAAAAGTCTGGAAGCTTATCGTATGCACCTCGTATTTTCCATTCTAATCGTGATTGTTTATCTTCAACTGAATGTCTGATTATATTTGTTTGGCTTTGTTGTTCTATTTAATATGTTTTATTTAGTTTCCTCTGAGGTTTCTTAAGTTCCTGCTCATTGACTTTCCTTAAATTTTTTTATTAAGCAAGGATTCTCTTTTCATATTATCGTTTTCGCTTATTTGTTGACTCTGAAAGAACTGTACATTTGGCTCTTGACTTAGTTTGTGATAACAAAGTTTTCATATACGTCATTCAGAGTATGTCTTGCAGATGCCTCATGAAGAGTATTAAACTATTTTTACAGCTACATAATATCGCTTGCTGAGCCTAATGAGATGAGGGTTCAACAATGATCTAAGTTCCAGGGGTTCAATCCCTAGACATGTCATTCCAAAGACTCAAAAATGGTACTTGATGCTGCCTTGCTTAACACTCAGCATTATAAAGTAAGGATCAAGGGTGAAGTGAAGCAATCTTGAGAAAGGAGTAGCGTCCTCCTCTACACCTTGGTGTAATAACTATTGAAAAGGGAGACTTCAGGTAACCCTCGACCAAGGTCACCAACTTTACTTACATGTGAGGATCAGCCATATTGAGAATCTTTTCTTATGTGTTACTTATTTCAGCCTAGAATCAGTCGAATCGTAGCTGAGACAATTCTGTGGTCGGAAGATACATCTTCAAAGGAGGAGTATGTCTCAGAGTTTAAAGCGCCATTCATCCATTTCTTGTTTATTAATACATAATGTAGTGTGCTTTTGGGTTATTTGGGTTGGTCAAATTCCATAGCTTTCCCTTCATTTTTTACTTTAGTCTTTAGGCATATCAGCCTGTTCTCGAGAGAAAAAAAGTGTTATCTTTTTTATTTCCATTTGACTCGTTGAGAAAACACAATTTATTATATTTTTTTTGACTATATGACTATTTAAGTCTCCTTCAACGACCAGAAACTGTGTTTGGGAATGTGTCAGACAAGGGAATATATATATATATATATATATATATATATATATATATATATATATATATGTGTGTGTGTGTGTGTGTGTGTGTGTGTGTGTGTGCTTTCTTTATCAATACTCTTTGAGTTAACTTGATTCATTCTACCTGCTTTCCACATTATCTTGTGCCAAAGTAAATAAAGCATTGTAAAATCCCATTAAACCAGCATGTTCTTTTCTTTTTCTTTTTCATTCGTCAGTTCAAATTGCACATCGAAAATTAATGGATAAAATAAACTTGTCTAGACTTTAAAAAAGTGGAAAGCGCCAAAAATTTCATAAAATGGTTACCTGATCTAAGCCCAAACCATAATTATTTTGTATGGTAAAAAGATTACAAATGAAGAAACGAATTTCCATTTGAGAACCACGAACGCTTCCAAAAGGGCGGATGCTACGTACTATGTCACTGAAGGGCTTAAATCGTCAGTAGTCTTTTTTTTGTTTATGTTGATGAAAGGAGATAATGACGAACGAGGTTTTTGTAGTTTGATGGGAACCCGTGGAGAAGGGATTATTTTCAAAAATATTTTCTTAAATTATCAGATGGATTTACTTTGTTGCTTTTTAGTGCTGGATGGAAAAATGATTGGATATTCAATAGGATAAAAGAAATTGGCATTTACTTCTCCAGTCTATTACCACCGCCAAAAATTCCAGACTAATTAATTTTGGCAAAATCAACACTCTTGGCATAAAAAAGATCATCTCTCTCCTTTCGTCGTTTTTTATCTATTTTTTAAATTGATTTTTTCAATATTTCTGCTGTTTAGTAAGTTTTTCACTGTAATTATTTTTGTATACTTCCGACAATGAAAATTCAATGTTTCGCTTTCATTAAATTTTGCGTGTAATTTTCTTATTTATATCATTTATAAACTGATACCTTGATTAAATCATTTCCCTTAGGCCTTTAACAGGAATTTGGTAACTTTTGCATATTAATCGAATTCACCTTTTTTACCATAATCGAACTACGAATGAAATCAACATGATATATTTCAAGATAATCATATATATTCTTATTAACCATAATTCTGTTCTCCATAATTTGAGTTTATATAAGCTTAAAGTGAGTAGGCAATATGTTTATGATTTATTGTTATTCACTCTATAATTGAGGAAAGTTTTCATTCAAGCATTCTATTGATAAAAACAATGAACTTCCTAAGGATATTAAGTTCATATTCGTTGAAAGGATTTCACCTATTTCTTGTCCATTTAACGATAAAAAGGGCTGAGGGAAGAGAAAAATCCTCCCTTCAGAAAATGGCAACCTAAAACTAGTCATTAGACGAATGAATTCAATGCAAAAACGTTATGTACATCAACTACCAAGGCGATTCCAAAAAATAAACTGGGAGGTAGGTGCATCTACTAACCATTTTACTAAGCAAAGACAATGACATAGTTTTGAAATCGGTGCAAATCAAAATGATAAAGTTGGTTAACAAATTGATTAATACAATCTCTTTCAATTTCCTTCTATATCAATAATGATCCTTGTAATTTATTAGTGTATCTCATCCTCGTGTGTTTTTTTTATGAATGCTTTAAGTGGGCAGCTGATTTTACTCTTATTTCGATAAATGCGTGGGATATTAAAAATGGGATATAAATGCGTGGGATATTACAAATAAACACGTTCTGGCTTCGTGGGGAGCAAAATAAATGCTGCATATTTAGTGTATATATTCTGCCAAGTACATGTTGGCTGGTTGTTTTCAGGTTGACTTCTTCATTTCGTCCAAAACTTTAATAGTAAACTCTCTAATCCGACCACAGACAGTACTTATTTGAACTAAGGTGAAATCCTCACAAATATACGCTGATTTCTGCTAGAAAGTTGCAAGTTATTTTTTAGCCACCGTCGGGTTAGACTTCAAAGATCCAATACAATCCCATCTTGATTCAGAACCAGAAGCCCAAATTAAAATTTGGTATCCTTCTTCAGCGACTATACAGTAATCTTGAACAAATCTTATTACGATAAATAACTGAAGAAACTTGGTATTTAGTTACAACTGTTCTACTTTGTTTGTTCCAGAAAGAAGGATACATAAAAGTTGCTCGTTGTTGTTTTCCTCTCGTTATTATGTGTTCATTGGCTAATGTCAGTGCAAAATTTGTTTACTTTTTAAGAGCCCTAGTCTTTTTACGCGGCGCTCCTTTGTCTTGTCAACTTATAAGCAATTCCCCAAACAGTAAAATCTTTAAAAGAAAAGGGCCTTTCATTCTTGGCACGTAACATTCCAAGCTGAAGTTTATCTTGTAAGGGCTGATTTCTAGTGTTTGAGACTTTTGCAATGTTGAATACTTCATTGTTTGTTACAAAGCTGCCTTAATGGTTAGAGAGAATTGTAACGCTAATTGAAGCATGAATTTACTTGGCAGATGCGTCACGATTTGGCTTCAAATAAGATATTGGTTAATCCCTCACTTTTATAAATTTTTACTATCGAGTTTTACCGGAAGTTTAATTTTCTATACATGTTCATACTGACTACTTAAATGTACAAGGATTGCCTTGACAAATCTATGGACATCTTAGTTCTATTTTAACGTAAAATAACCAACTCTATCTCTTCCATTGCGTGGATCTCTTTTTTATTCCAAGAATTACCGTTTTTCTCTGATTGATGTAAATTTTTAATAGTCAGTGAGATAGCAAAATTGGTATCGTTTAGAAAAATAAAATTATTTGAGGGGTATTGAAGCTTAGATTAAGAAATGGTGTATTTGTGGTTATTTTTGGGATTGATGAACGATACATCTTATGAATTGGAAACAATAATGATGAAAATTATTCTCGGTGTGACTTAAGTTTTTTCTTTTTCTTTTTTATCACCTATTACTTATTTTCCACCTTGTTTCTTTACTTTTTTTTTCTCTTTCATCTTTCCTTATTTATATTTTCCTTCTTAAATATTTAAAACAATAATATACTTAAATCAGTGGTCAATAATATTCATCCAGTCACTCATACATTCACCCAATTTTACCCATCTCACTTTTTTCTCATTTAAAAAATATCTTTTTAATTTATTCTTTATCGTCTACCCATATTTCTCCTTAGTTTTCATGTTGGTGCCAAGGGTCGGTAACCTCAGTCTGCCATCAACTGACTGGCAAATATTAAACCCTGTCTTCTGATTCATACAAAAGTAAACAACGGAGGAAATATGAAACCAAAACAAACAAAAAGGATGCAGACAGAAATTCAAGGTTTTCTTTGTTCAAAAGCCGTCGAATATTTTCCTTCCTGTTTTTATCAAACGTATCGTCATTATTACAATTTTGGGCTGCGATTTTTTGCCACATAAATTTGATAGTTTTCTTCTCAATACAAAGTTTCAGGCATCTTTAGTCATGTCTAACTCACCCAAATCTTATGCCTAATTATAGATATTTATAATGAGAATTAGCGAAACTACTTCACTGTTGATGTTAGAATTAGTTTAGTTATCTATTTCACATGGTCCATGATTTTTTCATTCGAATTTATGTTAAGAAAAATGTTTTAGGTTATTTAAGCTAATAACATGTAATTAGGTTTATGTATAAAACCAAATAGTGGATAAGAGTGTGAAGTAAAAAGCTAATTTGCATATTGATATTTAAAATTTGATCTTAATAAATATTTGCTTAGTATTATTGATTTCTATGTTTGGTTTTATTCTTATAAATTTAAGAAAAAAATCAGTCAATAAATCTTAAAAGAAATCCATTAACAAAAGAAAATTACAATGAGTCAATTTTTTACTAACACAGTTAAATTATGAAAATTTATGAAATCTTGGAATGATACAAAAAGCAACCACCCTGGTTTTCTATTCTTCGATCATACTTCCCTGTTTGAAAAAATATAAAATAATCATTTAACTTTAAATATTATACCTTTCTTCTTAAATCATGCTTTGCTTTATAATAAAAATCTATGTTAAAAAATCCTATATAAAATCCATTGAAATAGAACAGAAATAAGCGTAATCTTTTTATCTACGTTCTTATTTAGTTTCGTTAGTCCTTAAAATTTAATATAGTTATTCATTAAAACTTTAATACTTGCGCCTGGAATGTGAGTATTTCACCACTGTTGATAAAAGAAAGATAAATTCCAACATGTATATTGTAAAAGTGTACGAATAAAAACGAGACTAAAAGACTATTGCCGAAAATTCCTTCTACTTATTTCATTTTACTAAACATTTTCTATTGTATGATATTTGTCAGTTAAGAAATTACAACGAACTGTTGCAAAAAAATCTCCCCAATAGAAACCGATAATATCTATAATTTAAATTTTATACACTCTTGAACAAAGTTTATATTTTTCTATTGAATATTTAGTAAGATTTGAAGAAAACTGTTTTTCTGTTCAATGGATTTATTGATTTAAATACGGGTGTTTTTGTTTTTATTAGAGCAGTTATTCCTAAGAAATGAATAATGTTGTGCAATTATTTTACGTGTCCAGCTTAAAAAGCTAAATATAAACCTAATTAGTAATGTTTAATTGAATTAGAATAATTATTTTAGTGGATCAAATGGTTCATTAATTTGTTTATACTGAACTTACGTAATTTAATTTCAGTACAATCATTTACGCTTTGCAACAAAATATATTCCCTTGGATTATTGTTTATCATTACTGAAAATTCTTTCCCCTCGAGGAAAATCTTTTAGCTGATAACTTTCGCTAGGTCCAATAAGAATGTATACTAAAACTTAAAGGTCTATATCAAATGTTTCCTTCTCACGTAAAGATCTTAGAAAGAAATTCTTCCTTATTATTATTATTTTTCTTCTCGCAACTTTTTTAGACCAACTCTAACTTGAGGTTTCCTCCAAAATGTAAATTCAAGCAGGTCACATCACGTCTTAAGGAGATGATTTTCGGATTGTTTTGGTCTGGAGGGTTTATATTCTTCTTCTGATTATCGGTTCATCCAGTCTATTTACCAGGTGATATAAGAATATTCCAAGGACTCTGACTATAATAGGTATTTATATAACGTAGATTTTTTAATTCTCCAGCAACGTTCAGGTACTTGTCCAGTTTTTCGATTTCTTTTATTTTCTTTTAGTGGTCTGCTCGAAAAGTTGTCTACATGGAAAGTTATTTTCTTTTTTAATAATTAACTGAGTTTGGTCCTGAACTGATTTATCCGTTTGTATCTAAATGTCCTTTAGAATTTTATGCATTTTATTTTCTAGGATGACTTCTGGTTTGTACGGTATATTCAAATTTCAATCTCTTGGAAAATTATAAGTTGATAACCTTTCCCACCCACACATGGCTGCTCTTGTATTCCGTTCGTGCTACTTTACTACATTCACGCATTTTGTGAGGAACTATTTCACCTCTATCACCACATAGCTCACACATGATATTCTACAGTGCATTATCTGTTTTTGCCTTGATATAGTTATCCCATATGCAATTATGTGTTGCTATGAAGAGACATTTAGTTTTTTCTTTTCTTCAGTTTTTTTTCTTCATAGGTCATACAAGTGTAATTTCCTTAGTTTGTCACCTGAAGTATCCATACAGTTGTTTTTCTTCCCATTTTCGTTTTCAAGATATTTTTATTGCTGTTTTTCTGTTTGTCCTTGAAATTTTTCCGTTTATATTGCTATTACTGCTTGCTGTAATCAATCTCTCATAGGTGTTTATTGCTACATTCGCAAACTCTCCAATTCTTGCAAATCTTCTTCCTACCTTCTTTTCTTTCCCCTCAGAGTATGTCTGCGTTATTTCTTGCAGTAAAGCCTTGTGCAAATTCTACACGTTATATATCTGAGTTCCTCCTTTCTACATTCCAGGAGTAAAGTAGACGACCTTTGACCTAATGAGTAGAGTGTTCACCAATGGCCAGGAAGAGTGGGGTTTAAGCCCGGGTCGAGTCATACCAGAATAAAAAAATAGTACTTAATGCTTCCTTGTTTAACACTCAACATTATAAGTATAGACCAAGCGTAAAGTGCAGCAATCAATTGAAAGGAGCAGCGCCCTCTCCTACACCGAGGGGTAGGAGAGAGCTTTTGAAAAAGGGAGCAATCGGGTCGCCCTCGACTACGGTCACCAAATTTACTTAACTCACATTCTTGAAAGGGTGCAAAGTATCTTATTAAGGAGACAGTCAAGGTGTTTTTCCTTTTATTAGATTTCCCCAGCAGAGTTCGGTTTCAAGAAGTTTTCTTGTTTTTCCAAGGGACTCATTTCTCACTTTTACTTTCATCACCATCTCCTTCATTTTATGCGCTCTGATTTTAACAGGTGTTTGTAGTTTTATTTTTCTCCAAGTATTCTGATTTTTTATGATTTGGCAGTTCTATTTCTTGAGTCGTATCTCTTTTTCCCTTTTCATCTTAAGCATGGCGCATTTATCAATTCAAAATCCCATTACAATATCTTGGCTGAATAAATAAAAATAAATAAGGGCAAATTAGTAAGTAAATGATTTCTAATTAGCATTTAATAGTTATCTTTCTCGATGAATTGTAGTGATCAAAATAAAAAAAATATGCTTACTTCTCGTTATTATCATTGAGTTGCTAATTGGATTGTAAATTGCTTTATTCCCCATAAGCATTTTTATATGATTGCGCTAGCGAAAATAGTTATGAAAAGTCGTTATGCTTCAGTGCAAAAACCTACATACGAAAATTTGCTCATATTCTTAACTCTCAAATTGCAGATTAGATTTTCAAGTTTTGTCTTTCTATCAGACCTTCGAAAACAAATGCTTTCGTGAAGCATTATTAACTTTCTTTACACTCTTGATTGTTTTCCTTCATTATTGTCCATTAATTTCCTCAAGCCGTCCACCTTTCTTTCCAGCTGCTGATTTCCTTTTTTCTTTTCTTAAAGAAGATTCAATTTTTCGGTGATGGGTTTGTTATTTTAATTTCTGAATTAATCAAAAGGATTCAACTAGGATCAAGACAAAATTCAACAAATGGACCAAGATTTACGAAAAGATAATCAAAATGATAATACGAACCCTAATCTGGCCTTTCCTAGATGCCTTCATTAACTCCGTACACCGGACATTTGTTAAAATTGCTATTTTATCTGTTTCCTATAAACTTCTTATTTGCAGACAAAGGAGATATATACATCTTTAGAGAGAACAATTTCCTTAGATAATTAGATTAAGATATACTGAATGTTTTGTATATAAAATTTCCGAAACATATTTTGCCATCATTTTGTTTTTACCATGGATCAATGAAGCAAGATTCGTAATTATCATATTTTATTGAGAGAATAGAGAAAATATTGCTCGTAACAATATTTTATTTCAACAAAGATACCATTATTTCCGATGGAAAATTATGAAACAAAAACGGATATCATTGGATATCATTTATTATCAAACTCTTTGAAAATGTTTAACAAAAAATAGACTTGCATTAACATGAAGTTGTTCTTATTTGGGGATTGCAAAGTATTCATATTTTTAATCACAAAGTTTGAAAGGTACAGAATTTAGTCAAAAAAATGATAGTCAATGACATCCATTTTTATTGAATAAATGTTCCATCGAAATGATAAAATCACGGTGATTTTGGTTTAGACGTGAATTAATTTTCTTATTAAGAGATGTTAGTGAGATGTTAAGAGATTTATTGACTATACTCTCTCTCTCTCTCTCTCTCTCTCTCTCTCTCTCTCTCATATGTGTGTGTTTATGTCTATGTGTGTATTTGTGTGTGTGTGTGTATTCAGGTTTGAGACTGAATATAGTAGCATCACATCTAACTTCTGTAATAATTACTCGGGTGGTAGCTATGGGAACGAGATTTTGCCTTTGTGCTCACTCCTTCGCTCTATTCTATGCAGCAGTGGCATATCAATGATGTGAGATTTTATATATCTGAAAATAGGAGAGAGTTACAGATATGTATATTCACACCTTTCTCAAAGTTTCAACTTTCAAACTTTGTCTTAGCTCGTTAATTCCTTACTTCGCGTGGATAAGCGTTATCCTATATCTATACAAAGTGAAAAATGCATGTTTAAGGGAGTTTGGCATAGAGGAAAAAGTATGACGTATGCATTGAAAATCGAACTCACGAACAATGTTTTTCTAATCTAGATTGCAACCCCATGCACTGCGACAAATAAGCAAAGATTTACTACGCTTAGACAAGCACAAAAGCCGTAGCTTGGATGCGATAACTGGTGCGACAAAGTGGTCATCCATCTAAGTAGTAAATAAGCTCATAATTGCTTAACTTTGGTGATCTAGAAGAAACTTTCTAATAATCATTAAGATGGATTTTAATTGCCCAGTAGTAATCAAAAGGAATTTTTAAAGATCCAAATTCAAGCGTTATTACTCATAACTACGCCCAAAAGCTACTTGTATGAATACGCAAAGGAAAATTTTGTTCATTTTAGCTGTTTCTTTCTCATAATTCTTTAGCCCTCCTGAAAATCTCAGTAATGTTATAAAAGAAAATACTTTTACCTTCTTAGTTAAAATGAACAGCGTAAGAAAATTAAAATCACACGATATTTATCATATATCTTAAATTGAATCTACTTATATTGACCATATATGGTGTGTATTGTAAACTTTTTGATTAATTCCTTTTTAACATAATTTCTCTTCACAATTAAATATATATATATATATTTTTTTTTTTTTTTTACTTCAATGAATATCTTCCTCTAATTTGTTTTTTCTCTGAGGACTTTCTATAATGCATCACTCAAGTTCCAATCAGGAACAATAAAAATTAACCACAATGGGTAATAATTAGATATTGTTATTTAGTATGAATATTTTTATAATTTAATAAATGCATCATACAAATGTAGTAATTTGTTTAATAGAATTGATATTTTGGTAACGTGCTCAGGGAAATGATGAATAGTTTGCATGGAAAGCTGCTCTACACCAGGTTTGCAATTACATTAAATATTAATGAACAAAAATATAATACTGAAATTATTTCTTGAATACATCCAAGCTGTTGATACTTTTTTAAAGTTTCAGTCATTCTCTGCTCTGAATTTCTTTGGTAGTCTTTCTAGTTTCACTGTGAAACTTAGTTCAACCGTTCGTGTCTGAACGAAGTGCTTAAAAGTTAATACGACTTTCCCCGAGAAATGGAAAATCCAATACTGAAAACGTAAATGTCATAACCAATATCATTGTGCTTTAGTGTCATTATTAATAAAACATATTTTCTGTAATTAAGCTTATACGAAGGCATTGTGATACTGTGATAAATATTTCAGGCTGTGCGCTATTTTACTCAAGACGTCAGGCCTATTTTACGACAAAGTAGACACAGTTCCTTCGACACAAAGAATTATATGTGGATTATATGGCAACCAATTGACAAAATGAAATGATCTTGGATTAAAAACATTTCAAAAATCAATCAACATTTTTTATAACTTCTGCTTTTCCGCATATTTTGATGCATAAATTTGATTCATTTTTTTTTTTTCATATTTTCAGATTATTATAATTATTACCCCTTGGAGAGTTTTTCACACCAGCGTTAGTTGATGGTTTTACCCTGTAGTTTGAGTAACAGCAAGTCTCCTCAAGTCTCCAGGACTCTTCTCAGTATTCTGATCGATCGTAATAATACTGTAGTCTGGATGGTCCGCTTATTTTCAAGTCTTCCATTTCCTTTACCAAACCGAAAGGAATGTTCAAAGTGAACCAATTGTTCCATAGATTTTAAGTTCTCTAGCAAGGTTTAGATATTTATTGCTCTTTTCGCTTTCTTTTAATTTTACTCTGTGGTCTGTCGGAACGGCAAAGTCCACTACTGAGAAGTTTTTTTTTTTTTCGTTAACAATCACAAAGTCTTGTAATCTGGCCGAGATGAGTCGATCTGTTTTTATCTCGAAACCCCAGAGAATTTTGTGCGTCTTATTCTTCAGCTGGGATTCTGTATTGTGTTTATGCCAGTTGCTCGTATGGCCAAATTTAAATTTCTTGAACGATTCCCAGTGGGTCACCTTTTCTAACTAGTAGTGCCTTGTCGTCTACTCTTTTTGCGCTAATTTATTGCATTCACTTATTATGTGATTCAGCGTTTCGTCTCTATCACCACAAAACCTGCATTTGCTATTTCATTTCATCTTATCTATTTTTATTTTCTAGATCCATATGGTCTGTCTATCTCATTTCTAGGATGTAAGGCCTTATGCATCGTCATTAATTTTGTTGTTCACTGATCCATTTATTGAAGATCCTCCCTCGTCCAATTCCAGAATTGTCCTGAGTATCTTGCACGGGAACAGCCCTGATGTTCGTCATTTTGATGAGTTTTATTCCATATAGTTTGGTTTCCAATAGTTTTCTCGCTTTACTGATATATTCTTTTTGCTTTTTTTTTATTTTTTTCATCTCCCCTTGTTTGATGATGTCCGCTTTTAATATTCTGAAGTACTTGTATGTACGAGGATCATTAAATAGATTTCCATACGTTTTTTCGTATGGACACTTTTATTGATAGTATACACTAGAAACTCTAGTCCCCTTCGAAGTAGTCTCCTCCGGCTGCAATGCATTGTTGTACGGTTCCAACAACTTCTGGAATGCCCCATGGAAGTCCTCTTGTGTGAGCATGTCAATGACCTTCGTCACAGCCTCTTTAATCTCCTCAATTGTCTCATAACGACAGCCTATGAGCTTAGGGAATTAGCAAAAGTCACAGGGAGCAAGGTCAGGACTATAGGGAGGGCGAGGAACTGTCGTGATGCCCATCTTTCTCAAATAGTCTGTAACAAGAATGGAGTTATGCACTGGTTATTGTCCTGATAGAAATGCCACTGGCTCTATTTAAAGAGTGCAGGCCTCTTCCATAGGAATCTCTTCCTAAACTCCCTTAAAATCTCAACATAGTAACTCTAGCCCTAACCCTTACCCTTTGGCCACTCAACTCTAGTGTATTGACTTCCTTACTCCTCCCACGCCTCTCATCATCCCTCACAGTGTCCTTGCCTTCCTTGAATCTCTTATGCCACTCAAAAACCGATGCACGATTCATGCAAGTTTGTCCAAACGCAGTCTGAAGCATTCCATACGTTTCTGTTACATTTTTTCCAAGTTTAAAACAGAATTTCATTGCATATCGTTCTTCTGAATTGTCCTCACGTCCAGATTACATTTTTGAAATTCACCAGCTGTGACAATCAGGCTTTAGTTGGGTGTATTCCAATTGCTGCTCTAGTTGTTCATTTGAATCTGAAATCATAAAAAATGGTCAGTCATCTCATAAAATGTATAGCAGTAACATACTGAATTTTCAACAGTCTACGACAATCTTAAATGCTTGAACAAAAAGTTCTGGCAACTTATTGAATTCACCACGTACTTTTCTCCGAGCATTCTGATGTTTTCATGATTTGGTAGTTCTATCACTATCATAATTTGCTGTTTTCTGTTTTTCATAATTAGCATAGCCCACATTAGAGTTCTGAATTCCATCCTTATATCCTATCTGTATATTCTTTCTGCCAATGTTAGGATGTCCAATTCTTTTTCATGTTTGCTAACAGGTTGATGTTGTTTATTTACATTTGGTGGTAATGATATTATTATTATCATTATTACATTACTCCTTGCTAGTTTTTCACACCAGATGTAGCTGATGATCTTTCCCTGGAGTCTGAGTGACAGCAAGTCTTCTCAAGTCTCCCAGACACTTCACAGTATTCTGGCTGATCCTATCTTTTCGATAGTCTCGGTTCATCCTGTGATTTCCACCCCTTCCATCCCTCTTATCCAGCCTTTGAGGACCGTTCCACGTGCACCGATTCAAACTGATATCACCGTCATCTTTATATTCCATAGCTCTTTTACTTCACTGGCAAGGTACAATGACTTATCTCTCTTTACGTTTTCTTTGATTTTCACTCTCTCATTTGCTGGGACAACAAAGTCCACTATTCAGCAGGTTCTCTTTTTCTTGTTGATTATTTCTTGGTCTTGCCTTCTGTCTTAGATCTGTTGATTTGTTTGATTTTCAAACTCCAAGAGAACTTAGTGTGTTTCATTCTCTAGGACAGATTCTGGTTTGTGAATATACTATTTTGTAGTATGGTCTTGTAGAAGTTGAACTTCTTGCACAGTTCAACGTGGGTCTCCTTCCTCACCCAATCATATCTAGTCTTGTACTCTTTTTGCTCTAATTCGCTGCATTCAAGTACATGATAAATCATTTGTTCCCAATCACTATATAACCGACATTTGTTATTCTATTGCTTCTTATCTTGTTCGCTTTATAAGTAGTCTCAAAGATGTGGTTTTGTGCTTTCACTCAAAGAGATTCAATTCCTTCCCTAAATTTTCCTTTTTTTAGCCATGTCCAGTTCTTCTCCCGAGATATTTCTTCAGTTTGTCGCTTGATATATCTACACAGTTTTTTTTCGTACCATTTCTGTTTCCAAGTTTTTGTTGTTCTGTTGATGTTTATGTCCTCAGTGCAGTTTTT
Source organism: Sepioteuthis lessoniana (assembly GCA_963585895.1). Classification (NCBI taxonomy): domain Eukaryota; kingdom Metazoa; phylum Mollusca; class Cephalopoda; order Myopsida; family Loliginidae; genus Sepioteuthis; species Sepioteuthis lessoniana. The sequence goes on along the minus strand of OY757929.1, from coordinate 69,384,740 downwards.
AGTCATTGTAATTAGTCTTTCTTTTCTCTTTTTTATAATGTCTTCGTGTTTTTGTATTGATCCGTCCATGCAATCTTCAATGCTAGCGAGTCCTTTTCCTCCTTCTTTACTTGACACAAATAGTTTGTTAATGTCATCTATCAAATGTAAGGTCTTGTGCATCTTCAATATCTTTCATATTCTCTAGTCAATTTGTTGAAGATTCCCCCTAGTCCGTTTTAAGAATGGTCCCGAATATCTTACAAGTGGGACAGCCTAGCTGTTTATCCCTTTGATGAGATCCTTGCCACCGAGCATGATCTCGAATTTTCTCTTCTATCAAAGGGATTCTTTTAAAAAAATTTCTTTTATCTTCATCAATTATTATTATTATTATTATTATTATTATTATAGTTTTTATTCATAAAATACTCATAAGTGAAAATGTGATTGACAACATAACTGATGTAATAACAAAGAAGGTTTTGAGGGTGTAAAAGTAACAATCTATATTCTAGGTTCATCTGGTTTCACAACAGTTCACACGCACGTGTTTGTGTGCGTGTAGTCTCTAACGTTTCTGTCCTTGTTTTTCAGTGTTTGTGCATATATATATATATATATATATAGAGAGAGAGAGAGAGAGGTGGGGGATTGATTGACAGATAGACTGCCTCATAGGACCAAGAAGTAAACGAGATAGCCTTTATGTAAAACAGAAAAATACTTATTATTCATATGCTAAACTGTGTGCATATACCTTATAACTCTTTGCACGTACTCATTCATGCATTCACACACACACACACACATACACACATACTTATATATATATATATATATATATATATATATATATATATATATATATATATATATATATGCAGGGGGATCATAGAAGCGTTTGTACATATGTGTATGTATTCAGTTGTATTTGTTGATATACGTATGTATAGTCGATGCTTTTTTCATTAGCTGCAACAACTTCACAGTAAAAACTCAGACAGATGTTTAAGGCGTCCCAGTACACTGAACAAAAACTCTTTACATGAAGTGCACTGACATGACTTGACATCATGCCCCGACCCAACACAACCAACACCATAAACCAACGACACCCCTTTTTCCCTAAATACCATACCAAACGTACCCCTATGTTATTAATCCGGGAATACCACTAACATTGCCACCATCCTTTTCTCCCCGCCCCATACTCTATGTTTCTTCAATTTCATATAACGACTAAACAATTCTTTCCTTTAAAATGATTCCCTGTCTCTGTTGGGTGACCAATTCAGCTACCTTTGACATTTTGTGCCCACTGTATCACAAGTGATTATCATCTGGCCTCATGGCGGCTGTCACAGTGACAAATAAAGATGGTGGCTTTTTTTTTCTTTCAAGTGCTTTTATTTCATGAACCGATCCCTACATTGTAACTAATTAGAACTCAGCCGGAAATCCAAATAATTAGACAAATTTGTTACACGTTTTCCTTGCTTTTATTAGAAGTATTTTTCGTTATGACAGCATTGTTTTCCAATTGTTCATTGACTTTAGTTTTTGTTCGTATCATATTGGTACGTATTTCTGTGTCAAGATAATGCGTAGGTTAAAGCTGTTTACGATGAGTCATCAGATAGAGTCTGTTTGTCTACTCTACTAGCTCAGGGTCATTTGAGAGAGAGAGCAAAACTATAAGATGAAGAGTTCAAATTCTGAAATATCCCAGCAAAGTAAAATAATAAATAATGTATATATAGAATTTTGTGTGTGTGTGTGTGTGCGTGTGTGTGTGGTGAATTCAATAAGTTCCCAAGCATTTTTTTACAGGCATTTAAAATTGTCGTATATTCTTGAAGATTCAGTATGTTATAGCCATATATTTTATGAGATGACTGACCTATTTTTATGATTTTAGGGTCAAATGAACAGCTACAGCAGGAATTGGAATACACCCAACTAAAGCCTGATTGTCACAGCTGGTGAATTTCAAAAATGCGATCTGGACGTGAGGACAATTCAGAAGAACGATATGCAATAAAATTGTGTTTTAAACTTGGAAAAAATGCCCCAGAAACGTATGGAATGCTTCAGACTGCTTTTCGACTATCTTGCATGAATCGATCATCAGTTTTTGAGTGGCATAAGAGATTCAAGGAAGGCAGGGACGCTGGGAGGGATGATGAGAGGTGTGGGAGGAGTAAGAAAGTCAATACACCAGAGTTGATTGGCCAAAGAGTAAGGGTTAAGGTTAGAGTTACTATGCTGAGGTTTTAAGGGAGTTTAGGAAGAGATTCCTTGGGAAGAGGCCTGCACTCTTTAAATAGAGCCAGTGGCATTTCCACCAGGACAATAACCAGTGCATAACTCCATTCTTGTTACAGACTATTTGAACAAGATGTGCATCACGACAGTTCCTCGCCCTCCCTATAGTCCTGACATTGCTCCCTGTGACTTTTAGTTATTCCCTAAGCTCATAGGCTGTCGTTATGAGACAATTGAGGAAAGGAAAGAGACAGTGACGAAGGTCATTGATACGCTCACACAAGAGGGCTTCCATGGGGCCTTCCAGAAGTGCATTGCAGCCGGAGGAGATTACTTCGAGTGGGACTAGAGTTTCATGTGTGTGCTATCAATAAAAGTGCCCATACGAAAAAAGTCTGGAAACCTATTTAATGATCCTCGTATATATATATATATATATATATATATATATATATTTCCGAATACCAATTGAATGAATGAAATAAAAATGGAAATTAGAAATTCGTATATAGGTTCACGGTTAGCATGCAACTGCAAAAATACGATGAATATGTACTCATCTTGCTCACTATTTACCGCTTCTAGGTTTTCGAGTTAAGAGATTTATTTCTAACCGTAAGTTTTATTTAACGGGCAAGTTTTGTCTATGTAGCCGAGACTTTACAGGCCAGGTGATTTTCCTGTCGCCAAACCCAACTTTAGTCTAGAGAGCCAAGTCTGCTCTAATATTTACCCATTACGGGAAGGAAAAGATATCGATTCATGTCTTTTCTAAGGGCGTTAATAAAATGCATATTGATTCGTACAGGATTTGAACTTGACTCGTCAAATTCATGTCCTACAAAGGTAAACTTTACGTCACCCTCAGCTCTGATGATGAAATAGTACCACTTTATTGTATTCAATTCCTCCTCAAAATTGCTAGCAGTAGCTTAAAAGCCGGCAATTAAACAACAGTGGCGGGAAAAATTAAGTTAAGTTTAGTTTAAAGATGACTAAACAGTAACAGTCATCAATATGAAAAAAATTTCAAAAAATACATTATATATATATACAGGTGTGTGTGCGTGCATGTGCACTACTAAGTTAAAACATTATGATCTCTGTTATAGCTTCTGTGCATTTCAGTGTCAGACCTTTACATATACATCAGCTTCGAAAACGGCAGAGGCTGATACAGAAACAAAGAGTTACATTCTCATATATGCGTTTATGTGGTCTCCAGTTGTAGTTTTAGATATTAGAATGGACTTTATTAAGCAAAGATCTTAACTTTGGGCCTTTAAACATGACCTTTATAGATCAAAAAATTAGGTAAGTATTATCAAGTAAAGATAATGATCGTTGTTGATCTAATGACAAACTCTCAAGTTGCAAGATTAATTCTATGAACAGGATTCCACAACTGGATTCATTAAACACACACACATACATCCATGCGCGCAGGCACACACACACACATACACAGAAATTTAAATAACTAGTCGTTTGGTCAAATCATGGCCTGAAAGACAATTTATTGTATTTTATTTATACTGGATGTTCTTTTTCTTTTCTCAAATAACAATCGGTCTATCAAACATCAGATATATGTTATCATTTCGACTAAATTTTCAACGTTGACAAAAAAATGATGTAAGAAATGTTGCCAAATATTTATCGAGTAATCATAATGACGTCAGGAGAAGGTATTTCAGAGAACTCATGTTTTATTACTTGAGCGAAACTAACGTAAAAATAACCATTAATTCTTTTTACATAACCAAATTGTGAATTTACACTCGGGTCAAAAAACGAAATAGGAAGAAAACATTTGATATTGATCTGAGATGAAGTACACAACCTGAGATATATATATATATATATATATATATATATATATATATATATATATAGAGAGAGAGAGAGAGAGGGAGAGAGAGAGAGAGAGATGGAAGTAAATAATGGAAATGAATCCGACAATATGGAAAAATTGGAAAAAACAAGATAATTCAAAGAGTAAGAATTTAATGTGAAAGAACGTCAACGTTATAACGTTTAGGTCCTAATGAATTTTCATCAGCTCTAGGAAGGATGAGATCGAGTGACGTTAGATCCCCGATGGATTTTTTATTAAAAAAATCCATTAAAAATCCATAGGGGATCTAACGTCACTTGAACTCATCCTTCCTAATCCTGATGAAGGCTCATTTGAACCGAAACGTCATAACGTGGACTTTCTTTTACACTAAATTGTCTCTTTGGATTACATTGTTTTTCCATTTCTATCCCCCCCATCTGTATATATATATATATATATATATATATATATATATATATATATATATATATATATTATATATATATATATGCATACGACGCGCATACGATAAGTTTCCAGACTTTTTTCGTATTGGCAATTTTATTGATAGTACACACTAGAAACTCTAGTCCCCTTCGAAGTAATCTCCTCCTGCTGCAATGTACTTGTTGTACCGTTCCAACAACTTCTGGAATGCCCCATGGAAGTCCCCTTATGTGAGCGTATCAATGACCTTCGTCGAAGCCTCTTTCATCTCCTCAATTGTATCATAACCGCAGCCTCTGAGCTTAGGGAATAAGCAAAAATCGCAGGGTGCAAGGTATGGACTATTGGGCGGGTGAGGAACTGTCTTGAGGCCCATCTTTCTCAAATAGTCTGTAACAAGGATGGAGTTATGGACTGGTGTATTCTTCTGGTGGAAATGCCACTGGCCCGATTTGGAGAGTGCGGTCCTCTTCCGACGGAATCTCTTGCTGAACTACCTTAAAACCTCAACATAATAACTCTAGCCCTAACCCTTACTATTTGGCCACTCAGCTCTAGTGTATTGACTTCCTAACTCCTCCCTCATCATCCCTCACAGTGTCCCTGCCTTCCTTGAATCTCTTATGCCACTTAAAAACTGATGATCGATTCATGCAAAATAGTCGAAAAGCAGTCTGAAGCATTCCATACGTTTCTGTGACATTTTTTCCAAGTTTAAAGCATAACTTTTTTGCATATCGTTCTGAAGTGTCCTCACGTCCAGATCGCATTTTTGAAATTCACCAGCTGTGACAATCAGTTGGGTGTATTCCAATTGCTGCCGTAGCTGTTCATTCGAACCTGAAATCATAAAAATAGGTCAGTAATCTCATAAGATGTATAGCAATAACATACTGAATTTTCAAGAGTATACGACAATTTTAAATGCCTGTACAAAAACAGTCCGGAATCTTTTTGAAGGCACCACGTATATATATATATATATATATATATATATATATATATTTACTATCACACATAAACGATTGCACTTCAAACAATTTACTTAAGAAAAAGTTAATTTTCTTCTCAACCAAAGATATCAAACTTTTCGTTTTTTTCATTTATAATGGAACATCATACAACCCAAATAAATATTTTAAAGAACTACTTATTATCAAAATCTACATAATTAAAACTCTACAATTAAAATTGAAATATTCAATTGTTAAAAAATAAGCCTAATTTTATATATCTTTATGTAATTTTATTTTTAACAATAAAATTTTAAAAGTAATAATTCAATTTGTTTTTCTTTTAATTATCGTTTATTTCTATAAAGCCTCTTTCAGCGAAAAAACAAAATATCACGTTAAAATCTTTCTCATAATCCATTTAGTATGTATACAAAGTAATATTGCTATTAACAACCTTAAGTGCACCTTTTTCCATACAAAACAACTCTGGGTTTTCGGAATCTGCCTTCAATATTTCGTTGACGATATTAAAAGGACTTGGCCGTCTTTTTTCATAGACAAACTCTTCTGAATTATTAACATAAGCAGTAATCTTCAATTATAGTTTTTCTTATTGTATTGTAAATGTATTAGCTTTTAATTCCAATAAAATGTTGAAATCTGTTCAAGAAAAGCATGTAATTCCTAATTCTTTACTTCTAGCTGGTTTTAAAAATACCATGAAATTAATTTTTGAACCTCAATACTTGTGTAATTAACACTTACTCAAAATCTTCTGCAAAATCCTAGAGCGATTAATCAAAATCAATATTTCCATCAAGAGTATCATTCATATAACTGCAGCTTCTACTGGATCTTTTGATAAAAGAATCAATGTTTTTCATAATTATCATGGGAAGTTTTTATTTAATATTCCCTTTAGAGAAAATCTTCTAGTTGGAATTTCGAAAGTGATAAGCTCACCATATGAAGTAAAACATGAATGATAGATGAGCTCATGTGACTTTATGATCAATAAGATTAAGGAATTGTAGATAGCATTAAGTATTCCGTAGATGAGTAGGTAATAATAAAAACTATTATTATATGCACTTGCTATTTGTTTCACCGATTTTTACTTCTTCATGACCATCGAACGATCGTTTCTCATTCGAAGTGCTTTTAATCAATCAAGAGAGATTTCTCTCAAATGACAATTCTCCCCAGTCAACTTTTGACACATTGAATAGTAAAAACATATATTTTGTCTGATACCCAGATAAATAATGTTGTACTTGGGTGAATCAAGTACACTGATATCGATTCTGTACACTCTCAAGTTCTTAAGATATACGTATAATTATGTATTAATATTGCATAAATAGCATATATATGTTCAAGGTAAATTTATTAACATAACATCCGTACTGTTAATAGCATATGTTCAAGGAAAATAATGTTAAAGGAAATAGTATATTTATGTTCAATAAAGATAAAAATGACGAACAAAAATAAGTGAATGTATATAAAATACTTATTTCGGATATAATCAGAAACATTTAACACTTGCTTATGAGTTGAGCTCATTTTCTGTACATACCAGAATTAGTCACGAATGTTTGAGCTCATGGATAGTCGCTAAGATAAATTATTGTGGACCGTCTTCTAATTTCAATTGCAATCAAAAATACAAATAGTATAGTCTAGTAGACATAAGTCATAACATTGTTTGATAAATTATATATTTTCTATTAAATCAGCATATATCCTCTCAATGTAACAAAGACACAACACGATTGAATTTCATGGCAGCCTAATTTTTCTTTTTACTTATTACCTGACATTAACTTTTTGATCTGGAGCTCAATAAAAAATATCTACTTTCAAAATTGCGTCACTTTTCCCTGTGTAAAGATCAATACTCAATGAGAGCTAAGAGTTTTATGAAGTTCTTCGTGAGGCCAAGGTTGATTTGAAGGGATTGAATGAAGGCTGTTTATAGGTCTACAAGTGCCATATACTATACATTATGAAAAATTCTGACATGCGAGAAAAACTCTAAGTACATATTCAAAATCAGTAAGCATAATTTAGTGTAAATACTTTATCTCCTGTTGCAAATTCTTTGTTATCCAATGTTATTTATCATGAAACACATTTATTATTTTAAATTATTAGCAAAGATTATTTAAGATTATTAGTAAAGAAAATGTTGTACTATTTAATCAATTACTTTATTTTCCGAAACATACATTTTTTACTACGCCTTGAATGACTGAAGGTGATAATCGTGTGATCTTACCTATCATTTGCGAACTGTTGTGATGAGCACAATAATTGACTGATAAATTAAGGAAACTTTGAAAAGTGAACATCTTTCTAAGCTGAACAAAAAGTGAGTTTGAAAATATGGCGTGCACGTTGAAGATAGAAGAATATGAAAAATGTTCTCCAGGCCGACCAGTCGTCACATCAAATAAAGCCGAGTGAATTTATTAAGGACATTGACCTGGCTGTTTGCTTGTTCACTCAGTGCTAGATTGAGGAAATGGAAATGTAAGCATGTCTATAATGACGACGAACTGACCAAGGAAAATCTTAATGTTATATATATGATAGGAACAATCTGAAAGAATGGGAAAAAGTTAGGAAGTAATTTTGGAGGCGTCAATGAAGTAGCAAGAGAGAGAAGATGGATTAAATTAAAAAAAAGTTCGCATGAAATCTACAAACTGAAGAACTGAGAAAGCAATAATAAAAACTTTTCAAGTTTGTAATAAAGATTTTCGTTGCGTACTATTTCTTATGTTGCTTCCAAACATATACTTACGCCACAACATAAGAACCAAACGTTATCTCTCCCTCCGAATCTTTCGTGGTTATTTCGCTAACGATCCAAGTCAAAAAAATATTTTACGGTTTTGAAGAAAGCATAATTCGACAAAATCTCTCTTCCTTTGCAACAGAAATTTTTCTGTTACCTAAGCAAACAAAAAATAGGGCTTACATAATAATAGCTTCGACTGATTCCTACTCTTAAAGTTAGTTTTTTATTCAAACGGTAATTGCTGTTATATTGAATTTTAAATGGAGATTTTTGAAGTGGCTAAAATAATATCCAGAATTCATCATGCTTATTTTAAAGGAAGCAAGAACACAGGCAATCTATATCTGTATAGTTTAAAAAATACATATTTTCAAAAAAAAACATACTGTTGAGTATTATCTAGTAATGTAATTTTTATTTCTCGCATTGAAATTGCCTTTACAACTGTAGCTCAGACATGAAATTTTATTGCTAATCCTTCAAACCATCCGTAAAATGGCTGTGCAAAACTTTTCGTTCACCTCACGTAAACCAGTTTTTATAAGTTGGAAGAACTGTTCCACAGCTAATGTGAAAGTGTTTTACTGCAGCAGCATCAATTTCTAATATAGTAAAGATTCTTACATCTAAAACCATATCGAAAATTTTCAATCAAATGATGATGAAGTGAGAGAAGATGGCCAAGAATACGAGCCAGTGAGCAATAGGGACTTGAATTTCAAGAAGCATCATCTCAGAAAACCTCTCAACGTTTCAAATCACCGAAAATGTTTTGGATCGACAACGATGTAATCACCCGCAAATGTTGCTGTACAGGAATGGTACGGAAACTGATGAGGACAGCAAAAGAAGACTGCAAGAAAAATGATGGATGATTGTGACTTCTTCAATTTCATGTCGGTTGATATCACTAAACCCCTCCTTCGAGAACATTAATTGAAAGGGTGCATTGCAGTTGAGAATGCAGCTTTACCCAAAAACATTTGAAAGTAATATTAATTTGGTCATATAGGTATGGGATGCAGATGCATGGAATAAAATCATATACATCGACGAAACCTGGATGAAACTGCATTCTACTAAGCAAGAACTTGTTAGAAGGATTCCAGAAAAGCGCAACGACACACATTACAAGACAAAAACCGTGAAGTTTGGGTGTAAGAATCTGATACTTTAGGGATACATAAAAGTGATGGTTCAAGAAATTTGGTTAAAATTGACGGTAACTTGAACAGTGTTAATCAAATACATCCAGTTGTTGAAGGACAATCTGATACCAGATTTGGCTGAAGGTGAGATTTTTCATTTTGATGGAACTTCTTCCAACAGATCGTGTACAATACAACAGATTTTGGCTGATGAAAGCGTTACCGTATTGAAAGACTGGCCAGCTACTAGTCTTGACTTAAATATCATCAAACAAATGTGAACAGAACTAAAAAGAAAAGTTCACTTGAAGAATCCACACAAAATTGAAGTGTTGAATGAGCCTCAAAGCATCTCCTAACTGTGAAGACGGTGAAGGATTTATATGGATCCTTTCTCAGGCTCACTGAAGCTATTATTCAAGCAAGAGAAACCACACCAAATATTAGCCATGTTAGGTAACATCTTGAAAGGAAAATTATGTAATAGATTCTCATTAGAGATACTTTGTCTCGTAAAACTTAAGACAGGTTTATGTGAGGTGACCGAAAACTTTTCTCGGGCATTTTTGGATGTGATCTCGAATCTTTCACTCTAATTCAGCATCTCTACTAAAATATATTCATTAGGTATGGAAATGACTTCAACAGAGCCAATGCTTTATCTGTAAAAAACGCAATGCAAAATATCCTCTTATACGTTAGCAATTTGTAGAAATTTTCAATAGTTTAAACTGACACATTACTGTAGTAATAACCAATGTTCTACTCCCAGCAATGCACGTAAAGTAGGCAATTCCGTGTTATAGTTTCTATCGTGTTTATTGTTTTCATCAAGCTATTCTTCTCATCTAGCTTTGTCTGATAAAGCTAACCTTCGTTATTATCTATAATAAATAATCAATATGATTATTCTTAAATTTATAAGTATCATTAGTTTCTTTCTTTCTTTATTTGGAAGTTTAAAACTATTCTACCAAATTCCAATCTTCATTTGTATTATTAATGCTATTTTATCGTTATCTTCATAATCTTGAGTCTGAGAGTGTTTAGGGTCTTGAGAAAAGGGCATGATCGGGGGATGACAATTAAAATGGACAGTGTGTGTTGCGTTTGATTCGGGTGTAATGGTGTGGATAGAAATGGAGCCATTGGAGCGATCGCAAGATGGATGACGCAACAATAGAAGAAAAATGAGGTTTGTGGATGAGCAAGCGAAAGAAAACATGGCTGTGATGAGGCAGGGGAAGAAGAGAATTGATAAAGAAATGACAGTTTATGTATGAAAAATAGGAGGGAAATTTTAAGAGAGGAAAAAAGAAGAGAAAATTTGCAAAGAAGAAAAAGACAGCAGCGATAGTAGAAAAGTGGACATAAGAAAATGGAGAAGGAAGAAGAAAGAAATAGAATCGAGAAGACAAACAAGCAAGAAAAATAACAGAATAAAAGGAAAATACAATTAAAATGAATGAACAAAATAAAAATTTGGTCAAAAGAAAAGAAGTAAAAAACAAAACTTTGAAGGAAAAAATAAGAAAAATGGTAAAAAATCATGAATGAAGGAATTGTGAGAATGAATGAATGAATGAAAAATATACACACAGAAAGTTAAAAAGTAAAAAAAATCAGAAGGATCAAGTATAAAGGGTAAAGAAAAAATGAGAACAAGAAAGAGGAAAAGGTAAGGTAAAAATCAGAAGAAAGATGAAAAATGAAAATAAAAATAAAAAACTAAATACTAAGCAAATACACAAATAAACAAATAAATGAAGAATAGGAAAGAAAACATCACATCTGATAGAAAAAGATATAAAAAACTACAAAATTGGGAAAAGAAAGAAAGAAAGAAAAAAGAAAAAAAGAAAGAAAAAGATTAATGAATAAGAAATTGATGCAAAAAGAAAAATAATGAGAAAGAAAGAAAGAAAGAAAGGTTAACAGATAACGGGAGAACTGTGCATATATTTGTATGCCTATAACTTTTGGAAAACTACTGTCAAAATAAAAGCACGGTTATTGGCAAAGTAAATCCGATAACTTCAATAACGGAAGTGAAACTGGAAGAAAGAAGAATAAAAAAAAGGCAAAAAATATTTCAGGTCAAAGCGGGTCAAAAGAAAAGGAGTAAAGGAAGCGGAAAGAAATACGACTAAAAGGTGGCAAAAGACACAGGAGAGATTGAACATAACAGGGAAAGGGGTTGAGTGGAGGATCTGTGAAAGACGGTGTTGGCAAGGAACGCTGAAGCTGCAGACTTAAAGAGACAAGATGAAACCGAGTCATCAGGGAAGAGTCTGGGGGTTTTCTTGCACATATTTGCTCGGATGTCGCTGGTGTGAGAAGTCGACTAGACAATCTTTTCGATATACGGCTTTTCGAGTCTGATATTATGGAAATGAGGCACAATGTGTTTGGTCGGGGTTGATAGTTTGAGGGTCATAGGAGACAGGGATGGATTAGGAAGAGAGGGTGTTTGTCACGGACACAAGGCTGGAAAAATGGAGGAGGATCTAGGTGAAAGGTGACTGCTTTAAATTTGACACACGCTTTAATCCTCAAATGACCGACATGGTCCGGCGGGCGGGACCCAGGTCGCTTGTATTCGACTGCAGGTTGCTCTGGCATCGATCTGCTAAAGGCTTCGGCCCACAAACTCGTTGGCTAGTCGTTTGCGAAAAATCCTGACTCATTTATCAAGAGACCTTTACTTGATCCCTTTCTACTATCCTTGATTTCAGGCCTACGATTATCGTTTATTTTTCCATTTATCTATTGATACCAGCTGGAAGAAATACATCTTCTGTTGTTCCTTTTGAGCTTTTCACACCTGCTTTAACTGGTGTTTTTTCACTGAAGTTTAAGTGACAGCAAGTATCCCTGGACCACCAGAACTCTTCTAACTTCATTAACCGATTAACAATGCAGTGGTTTCTAAGGTTTCGATTCTTTCTTTGATCTCTAAGTTCTTCAGTATATATTTTCAAACCTTTGGGGAACGTTTCAAGTTTGCCAACTACATTTGGTATTACCGTCACTTTCATGTTCCACTACTTTTTCAGCTATCTGGCAAAATCCAGGTATCTGTCATCTTTTTCATTTTCGTATATTTTCACTCGAATGAAAAAAATCAACTTGATGACATATCATTTACTTTTAGTTAAGAAACATTAGGCCTGGTCTTTTGACTGGGATGAGGTTATCCTTTTGTATCTCAGTGAGAGGTCCCAGAGGATTTTATGCGTTTCATTTTTAGGACAGCTTCTAGTTTGCATCTATGCCATTTGTTGGTATGGCCAAAATCTAATCTCTTACACAATTCTCAGTTATTTACCTTTCTTTACTCTGCTATGTCTTTCATTCCTTCAGTTTGCACCATTCACATATTACGTGGTTCATTCATTCACCTCATGTGCTATTCTTCTGTGTTTTATCAACTTTTGCTTTAACATAATTTGATCTCATGACATAAATTTTGTATTTCTATTGAAAACAGATTCAGTTTCTCTTTTCAGGTCTTCCCTTCTTAGACACGTCTGGGTCATCTTCTTTGAAATTTTCTTAGTTTGTCACTTGAAGTATCCATGCAGTTCCTTTTCTTCCCATTTGTTTTGTTTTCTAGAGTAGTTTTTTTATTCATATGTTCTTGTTTGTCATTAAGTTATTTCTGTTACTGGCTGCTGTAATCTGTCTTTCATTACACTTTTTTACTGTTCTTCGAGTCTAAATTCTTGCATCAACGCAGTCGTTAATGCTTATGAGTCCTATTCCCCCTTTTTCTCTTGATACATAGTGTCTATGTCATCCGTTGTATTTTAGGCCTTGTCCATCTTAAGAGTATCTTACAAAGAAGACAGCCCTGGTATTTATTCCTTTGATTAGATTTCTGCTACAGTATAATTTCCGGAAGTTTTCTATCAACTTCATTTTCTGAACGTTATCCGCTTCTAATATTCTCAGGTATTTTTTTTTCAAGTGTTTTTATGGTTTCCTGATTGAGTACTTCTAATCCTTCCGTTTTTTTTCTTTTTTCTGCTTTTTTTTTTCTTTTTCTCGTTATAAGCCTGACATATTTTTCAGTCGCATTCATATATTTTGGGTGTAGATGCTAATAGTCTGTATTAGGGTTCCTACTTTTTATTCTTGGCAAATATGTTAACATCATTAATATACATGAGATGGTTTATCTTTTATTGCGACTTGGTACATTTGTAGCCTCCTTTGCATTTTCTTTGTAAATTATTCAGTGGCATCGTTTCTATGACAAATAGTGGCGATAATGTGTCTCTGGATTTTTACCTCTAATTGAGTTTAACCTGCCTCTTGCTTGTTCCACTCTTTAATTTTACATAGCTATCGTGAGAAGGTTTACGACTTGCTTTGATATATGGAATATTTTCTGACATTTTATTATGAATGTTTGCAAGATCCTGTCATTTTCCTATCAGTACAAGCAGATGGTTTTCACTGAAGTCCAAGTGACAATCAATCTCAGCTCTCTCATTGTAATATTTTCGTCGATATCAACACTGCTTCCTCGGACCTTCACTGTTCCCAGTCCTTTTTCCTTGTTCTTTGAAATTTCTACTTCTAAAACTCCTATCACTGATTCATAATCTTTTCAGTTCTCTGACAAGATACAAGTATTTATTTACTTTTTCTCATTTTCGAAAACAGATCCTGGAAATGTACCATTGATTTGTTTTTTCAAAGATTTTCCAATTATCATTACTTTCTCATTTACGAGTTTTTCACATCAGCGTCAGCTGTTGGTTTTTCACAGGACTCTGAGTAACCGCAAGACTTCAGGACTATTCTCAGTATTCAGACAAACCTAAAAAATGCGGTAGTTTGGAGGGTCTCCCGTCGTCCTCTTATTTCCAAGTCCTCTAGTCCCTATAACAATCCTTTGGTGACTGTAACGAGCGTGTCAGTTACAATTGGTATCACCGTCACTTTCATGTTCCATGGATTTTAGTTCTCTAGAAAGGTTCCTTTACTTATCTCTTTTTTCACTTTCTTTCAGTTTTACCCTGTGGTCAGTTATAACGTCAAAGTCCACTATTCTTTTGTTGTTGTTGTTGTTGTTGACTATCACAAGTTCTGATCGTCTGGCCAAGATTAGGTGATTCGTTTGTATCTCAAAATTCCAGATAATTTTGTGCCTCTCATTTTCTGGGATAGATGCTAGGTTTTACACACACCACTTGTTCGTTATGGTCAAATTCAAACTTTTCGCACTATTCTCTGTGCATCACCTTCCTCACCCAATCGTGTTGTCTAGTCTTTTACTCTTTTTGCGTTAATTTAATGCATTCGTTTATTATCTCATTCATCATTGTATCTATATCACCACATAATCTACATCTGTTTTTTGCTGCGTTTTGTCTATTCTTGTTTTGGTATAGTTGGTCAGTATTGCATTGTTTTGTGCTGCTATCAATGAAGATTCACTTTTTCTCATTCGGTTTCCTTTTCTTAGCCATGTCCAAATTTTGTCGTGTGGGATTTCGTTTATTTGTCACTTGAAATGTCCATATTATTATTATTATTATTATCATTATTATTATTGCTATTGTTCCTGCTTTTGTTGTACGCACGCACGCACGCACACACGCGCACACGCACTCCCCCCCCTCTCTCTCTCTCTCTCTCTCCTACACACATGCACACCTACTCACAAATATGAGATAAGTATGTAATCATAAATACGTATGTAGTGTGCTAAAAAGTCCTAAAGACTTTCATAGAACTACCTTCTGAATAAGATCTTTTTCATTGCATTTAACCCAACTTTTCTTCGTTACTCATATTATGGAAAAAATATTTTGTGAGATACATCATATCAATATCCAAGTAACAGTTTTACTATTCACTCAAGTAAATGATTAGAATCAGTCTGCCAAGCTGATAATGCGTTTCTCTTCGAAATAGGAAACCCTTGTTCAAACTAAATGCCAAAAGAATTTCATTTTTGAGAATTATTACATTTCCTAAAATTACACATTATAATAATTTACAATTAAATGCCTATACTTTGTGTTAAATCAAATTGATTCTGAAAAATGCCCCAGAAAAAATGCTTAAGTTTGTTGAATTATTTCATTAACGTAATTGTACAGATACATTATTTTAATTACAGTAATTGTATAAATACACTATTTTAATTGCCATATTAGTATAAATACATTATTTTGACATAATAAAACTCTTAGAAAGAATCAAAATGATTTTCGGAAATACCAATCCACAACATCACTTATTCTGAGAATCCGTCAAATCTTAAGAAAAAAAAAGAAAAACTCGCGGCGGAACTCTTATTTGTAGATTTCTCCAAGACATATGTTTCCATTCACAGAGGGGAGATGGAGCAAATACTTCTTGCCAATAGACTCGCCAAAGAAACTGTTATAGCCATAATGATGCTCTCTAAAAACACAAAACTAAAAGTTTCCTCATCGGATGGAGACACAGACTTCTTTGATAGTGTTGCTGGTGTTTTGCAAGCGAATCAACCAAGAAAACATACTTCGAATATCGATAGATCAAATGAAAGAAAATGGCTTTACACTAAAAAAAGGCAAGAAGCAGTCGATACCCCACTCAAACTATTACAGACGCAGACTACGCAGATGACATAGCGCTTTTGGCAAATACACCAACTCAAGCCGAATCTTTGCTGCATAGTCTGGAGCTGGCAGCAGGTGGCATTGGCTTCCATATGAATACAGACAAAATGGAGATCATGTGTTTTAATTTAAAGAAAAAGACATCTCCACACTAAATAGCGGTTGTCTGAAACAAATGGACGAGTTCTCGTACCTTGGGAACAGCGTCTCATTTACTGAAAATGACATCAATATGAAAACTATTGCAATCATGCAACTATCACAATATGCAACTATTGATCCTATGGAAGTCAGATTTATCCGATAAAAAACGTATTTTATTCCAAGCAGAGATCGTATCAATTCAATAAGGACGTACCACATGGACGCAGACTAAGGATATAGAGAAAAAGCTAAACAGGAATTGCACAAGAATTCTACGAGTTCTATTGAACAAATCCTAAAAGTAACATCTCACTAAACAACAGCTGTACAAAATCCCATCTCTAAAACCATCCAAATAAGACGAACAAGATATGCGGGATAATGTTGGAGAAGTAAGGACGACCTCATTAGCGAGATTCTTCGATGGAGCCCCTTCACACAGACGTCCAAGTGTTGGACGACCATCGAGAACTTATCTACACCAGTTTTGTACAGACACAGGGGAAGTAAACTAGAAGACCTACAGGAAGTGATGGATGAAAGGGACAAATGGCGTCAGAGAAATCCGTGCCAGCTGCACGATATGATGATGATGATGTATAGTATAGATAGGTTATTTTTATTCTTGTAATAGTAAATATACATACTTAAAGTTATTAAACAGTATCGCGATTGACTACACACTATCCTTCAGGGAAGCAGAAGTTGTCAGAGTTAGCATCAAAGCAGCAGTACCAGTAGTCTTTATTTAACTATAGAAAAATATTTTCAATCATCTATTTGGTATTATCATTGATTTCAACACTGCTTTTGAATTTCCTAATTCTTTGTTTGGACTCACATACAGTAAATTTTCATTTTGAAAATGTTTTTTTATGGATTGACATGACCATCACCATTTTCTAATTATCATTCAGTTCCACTGTGTGGTCACGGAAAACAACTAGATTCGTTATTCTATTAGAAAGAAGAGTTAGATAATATCCTCCCACCGTCAACACTCCACAAGGAGAAGAGTGGGGACGTTTGATAGACAGATAAGTGGATGGAGGTCAGTTCAATTGAAACAGGGTTGAGAAATTATGTTTAAGTTAAGCAGTTTCAGTTCAGGCGAACTACAGAAAGAATGCCCATTTATCAATTTTTTCGTCACCTGGAATCAAGTTACGCCTCTATGACAGAACCACTTTACATTCATTTTTCGTTGTCTGTAACATTTAAGCCTCTTGGTCTATGATTTAGTATTTAGTATAAATTAATATTTTAGAATTATTTAGAAATCTGGTATCAATAGCTGTTGTTTTAATATTTATAAGTATATTTTGCAGAATTTGTCTATTCTTTTCCTTTTCTTTTTCGTACATTTTTTTTACTCCTCCAAAATCTCCTTAACACAAACAAACTAATGAAATGTATACTACATTCACTTGGTTGACTGAGTATTCTGACGCGTCTATCGTCGGTCAGATATTAAATGCTATTTGAATTTTTTAAAATAGGCGAATATTTTGATGCTCTTTGAACGCCGGCATGATGGACTCAATTCTCTATCCTTATCTTAAAGACGATGAATATTCATGATTTAAATCATAAAAACGAAAACTGATTGCTTTTAGGACAATTAAACCTTGCTAAATTTAACTAAAATGGAAAATTTGAATAGTCTTGTTATAGCCCAAGAATTAGTGTTATTACACGCTTTGCAAGTTTTTTACACCAGTTTTAGATGATGGTCTTTTATGGGTGTCTGAGTGACAGCAAATCTCTTCAGGTTTCCATGACTCTTTTGAGAATTCTTGCTGATTTTAAAAATGCTGTGGTCTGGATGATCACGAAGCTTCCAATGATATTTTCAATTCCTCTAGTCTTATTTCCAAGCGTTGAGACTTTTTAAGCGCACCAAATACAGTTTGTATCAGTGTCATCCACACGTTTCCCAGCTTTTTTGGTTCTCTGCCTAGGTTCAAGTATTTGTCAATCTTTTCGCTTTCTTTCATTTTCTCGCAGTGTTCTGCTGGATGACAAAATCTGAGACAGCAGGGTTTCTTTTTCTTGTTAATGAAATGTATTCTGGCCGGGATTAAGTAATATGTTTGTATCTCAAAATTCCAGAGAATTTTATGTGTCTCATTCTCTCCGGCGGATTCCGGTTTGCTCATATACCATTTGGTAGAATGGTCAAATTTCAATCTCTTCACAATTTCCATTGAGTCACCTTTCCCATCCATTCGTGCCGAGTCTTATATTCCTTTTATCCTAGTTTCCTTGTATTCGCTTATTATGTGATTTAGCGTTTCACTGTTTTCTTTACATTACCTATTCTTGCAATTCTGTTGCGTATTATCAATTTTCGTTTAAACATAATTGGTGCTTACAGCGTTGTTTTGTGCTGCTATTCAAAGAGATTCAGCTTTTCTCTTGAGATTCCTTTTTCTTAGCTATGTTCAGGTCTTCTCGTGAACAATCTCACCACTTTGTGCCTTGAAATTATTAGTTGGCTGGTTGATTGTGTTACGTATTTCGGCATATCAGCCCTTGTAGGTTTAAAGCCAAATCCTTTTTATGTATATATTTTAAGTACATATGATTAGTAAACAAATAGTTTGTAGGTAACAATTTTTACATTAGCCAGAGCTCATTTATTTGAACAAAGTAAAATGGTTTCAAGTGCTGCTATCCAACTCTAATAGTTTTATTTGCGCACAAGTTTCATGCATCACTATCCAAAAAATATTAGTTCAATTTACACACTGCCGAATGATTCCAGCTATTGTTATATAAAATTAATTCAACATCAGTAACCTATTAGGACACAGTTAAATGTTTTCAAGTATGGAAAGGGATTAAATATTTCTATTTGATCCATGGATTGAAGCCTAACATTCTGGGCCTGAGACTAATGCCAATGAAGGAGTACCCCACTTTCCCCAGGACAGGATCCTCACCACCAGATTGTTTAATATCATATCTAGGATACTTGTTGAGGTGCAGGATGTCATACCCGTCTAATTACTCGCTTAAAATATCTAAACAGTTGCTCTTCTTCACATTTCTGTTTCCTAGTTTTTGTTGTTCTGTTTATTCTTTTGTCGCTATTACTGTCTGTGATAATTTGAATTTATTTGCTCTTATAATAAAGTCCTCCACACAACCCTACATGCTGGAGAGTCCTTCTTTTCTTGACACACAGGTTCAGTGTAAGGCCTAGAGCATAGTCGTCAATTTTCTTTTTCTCTGGTCCATAGTCTGAGTTCCTCCTTTCGCCATTCTAAGAATAGTTCAGAGTATCTAAAAATGCGTACTCTCTATGAGTTAATTGCTTTGCTGTGATCCCAATAATAGAGTTTGTATTATTATTATTATTATTATTATTATTATTATTATTATTATTATTCGGTGATTTGTGTTTATCTCAAAATCCCAGAGAACTTTGTGCGCCTCATTCTTCAGGACAGATTCTTGGTTGTGCATATACTACTTGTTCATATGGTTAAATTTTAATTTCTTGCACAATTCCCGGAGGATCACCTTTCATACCCAGTCATACCAAGAGTTCTGAAGTTTGCAGTTCTTCATTCATCCCCTTTTAAAATGATCCAGAGTATCTTAGACAGGGCACAGCCCTAGTATTTATCCTTTTGATGAGATTTTTCCTATATAGTTTGGTTTCAAGTACTTTTCTTGTTCTCATGATATATTCTTTTTAATTTTTTTCTTTTATCTCCACTTGTTAGATGATGTCCACTTCCAATATTCTCAAATACTTGTAAGTTTCCTTTTCTCCGAGCGCTCTGATTTTTTCTTGATTTGGTAGTTCAATTTCTTCCGTCTTTTGTCCTTTTTCCGCTTCTCGTTATTAGACTGGCATATTTTTCTGCGCCATATTCCATCCTATATCCTGACTATATATTTTCCCTGGCTTTATTAGATTTTCCCATTCTTTAGCAAACAATTTGATATCGTCCTTATACATTAGGTGATTGAACTTTTCCGGCGATATAGTAAGTTTGTATCAGCTAGGGCACTTCCGAAGTATGTTATTGAGTAGCATCACCGCTATTATAAATAGAACAGGTCGTAGCGCATTTCCATAGATATGCCTCTCTGGACTTTCACCACTGCTAAACGTTTTTCCCCCTGCTTTCAATTCCACTCTCCAGTTTTTTTTCTTTCCTTGATAAATTTTAGGACTTTGTAGGATATCTGGTACATTTTAAGGCAGTCTATGATCCAGCTTTGTGGGATCATATCGGATGCCTTTTTGTTGTCAATCCACGCCATAGCAATACTTTTCGTTTTGCTCTCCTTAATGATGTGTAGATCATTGTAGAGAAGATCACCTGTTCCTCTTGTTTCCTCGCCGCATCCTTTCTGTTCTTCTCGGATTAGTTCACGGCTTGTAAAAAGTAAAGTTGGCGACCATAGTCGAGGGTAACCCAAAGGCTCCCTTTTCGATAGCTACTACACCAATGTGTAGGGGAGGGCGCTACTTCTTCCCTGGATTGCTCTACTTTAACCTTGATCCGTACCTTATAATGCTGAGTGTTAAGCAAGGAGGCATCAAGTACCATTTTTTGAGTCTTTGGTATGACTCGACCTGGGATTGAACCAAGGTCTCCCGGGCCATTGGAGAACACTCTAACCCCTAGGCCAATGTCACGTCTTGTAAGCGAATAATAAATTTCCTCCGTAATTTGTGCTGTTAGTATTTTCCACATCATCGGTTTGGTTTCTTTGTTTAATGGCAAATCAACCTTTGTAGGTTATTAAATGCCAAAGCTTTTCACCTAGAAGGACAGTAGTGGTACTATTTGTAGGTTATTAAATGCCAAAGCTTTTCACCTAGAAGGACAGTAGTGGTACTATTTAACCCATAGCTGGAAGAATAAGGGGATTCATTCCTTTCCCAAGGGTATTTGCCGAAAGTGAACGTAATAGCGCAACTGGAGTACGAACTCGCTTACTCCGATTCCGCAGTCAATCGCGTTAACCATTACACTACGAGGACACCCCCAGTGTTTCTCTGGGTAAATCGATGTGTATTTTCGCTTTCGATCTTTCTTAGGGGTGTCCTCGTGGTGTAATGGTTAAAGCGATGGACTGCGGAATCGTTGTACGCGAGTTCGAACTCCAGTCTCGCTATTACGTTCACTTTCGGGCAAATACCCTTGGGAAAGGTATGAACCCCCTTATCCTCCCAGGTATGGGTTAAATAGTACCACTAAATAACCTACAAAGGTTGATATGCCATTAAACAACCAAACCAATCGGTCTTTCTTAGTATCATTCTAAATCTTTTCCAAGTTTTTTATCCATTCGGCTTTTCTATTATGTTCCCTTCGTTCCCATATTTTTCTCCAAAATAATTTTAATTCTTTTGCATATGGTTGTTTGTATGTCTTCGTGCATTTTCCACTATTTATTGGTATAATATTCTTCCGTTGTTTTGGAATGTCCTGTTTTATCTTTATTCTTTAATCATGTCTTGGTATCTTTCTAGTCTTCCTTCTTTCGCCAGAACCTTATTTCTTCGAGTTGTATTATTTGTTTTGTGTTGTTTTTCTCTTTTTATCCCAAAATATTCCAGTGTTTTTCTTCCGTCTTAGCACTTTTGCTAGTTGACGAAGATTTCTTATCTGTTTTTCCAGTCTATGTTCCCATCTGCGTTTTGAATTTTTGTCTGTGTTCTTTAGGGGAACGCTGATTAGCACAGGCTAATTTCGCTTCTGCATAGATTAGTTCGTTTAATTCGGTGAATTTGTTCGTTGAGATATGTCTTAATAATTTGTTCATTTTTTTTAGTTTCGGCCTTGACTGTTTTCTTGTCTTGCTTCCTCCAACATGTTAATGGGTCTTCTTTTCAAACAGAATTATTTTCATAATCTTTACATTGATTTTTCTTTTTCCGTTATTGATTGTTCAGCAGTGTTTGGGTATTTGGTGTTTCGATTACTGTTACTTTGCGTTTCAGTTAAGTTATAGTGTTGTTGTTTTTCAATATTTACTGTCTCGGTTAGGGTCTTATTGATATGATTCCCTATTTATTTGTCGGTATATTTCTAATATTTCAAGGTGATAAAACCACCCTTTCTTTATTATCGTCTTATCGAGTCTTTAGTCTAGCGCATTCTTGCCAGTTTTCTATCATTCTTTCTCTTTACCCACTTTGTGTAGGTTCCTCTTAAAATAATAGTAAAATACAAATTTGTTGTCTTCTCAAGTCCATTTCCTGCATTAGTATTCTGATTTGAATGGTGTCTGAGTTTGTCTTTCGTATACCTAATTAAAGAACAGCCAACATTAGTTCACAGGGTCCAACGTGTTGGCTATCAAGGACGCATCTGCCAATCAAGACACCCAAACCTTTTTGTTTGGGTCCTACGTTGAATTATGTTTTGATTTCTCATTTGTTTCATGAGTTGTATATTCTGGCCATACCAGACGCATTGGTTGCTTAATATCTACTGGCTCATTTGGTTGGTGGGGATGCAGAATACATCGACTGTATCTCTTCAGAGAGGTAAAACTCCACCAAACGAGTGTCCTGAATATGGCACTAAACAAAGTACCCTTTCATTGCCATCGCTCCTAAGTCCACTCTGACCCAGAGTGGTAGCACCTGAGAGAGTGCTATGTATGAGTCAAATAGAACAAAACTGCGTACACAAGTTAAAGTGAATTGTTTGAAATAGAACTGTTTATATATATATATATATATATATATATATATATATATATATATATATATATATATGGACTTGGCCTTAAATGACCTATGCCATAAAACCAAATTAAACCAAAACAAATCTATTTTCTGCGCTTCACTGACAGAAGAGATCAACTACTTTCTACGTAAGAAAAATCTTAACCACCCGCGTCAAACAACACCTCCCTTGTAAATTTATTAACTTTTAAATCAGTTAAAGTCCAGAGGGAACTTTGTTTCATTTTTACTTTATTGCATAACTGATATTTTATACTTTAAACCCGAAGCTATAAGGTGTCATCCGTGTCTTGTGAATTTCGCTCTGCTTTTAAGAATCTAATATCATTTGTGTCTCCCAGTTACTAGTTAGTGGTTTTGATTAACAAAGTTATTCACTTGACTTGGAAGAATGTTCCATTTTCCCCCAATGTTAATTCTTTACTACTCACCGTTCTTTAACTCTCCATGCTCTTCAATATGGCGTCTACTTATTCTCCGACCACTATTCTTAATTTCTACATTATTTCTACGTATTCAAACACAAATACAATACAAAAATCACACAGAAAATTTTATTAAAATTCAACGTTTTTCGATGGTGGAGTAAGAGAAATCTTAAAGAATCATATTCATGCGTCCATTTTTTTTTCTGTCTTTTTCGAACGTTTTCACAAATAGTTGAGTAGTATCTTCGTCTTTGTTTTTTGTTTTTTGTTTTTGTTTTTTGCTGCTGCTTCTTCCACTGGGTCTTTATTCACGTCTGCCTTCCAAACAGGTCATTATTATTATTATTATTAATATTATTATTATTATTATTATTATTATTTGTGTGTTTTTCACAACAGCTAATGCTAATGGTATTTCACTTGATTTTGAGTGACAGCAATTCTCAGAATTCTGGCCGATCTCAATTATGCTGTATTTTGGATAGTCTCTACTCGTCCTGATATTTCTAAGTCATCTGGTCCCTGTACCAATCCTTTATTCACTGTACCAACAGTACCAATTTACAATTGGCATAATCTTTACATATGGTAAACATATTTTCTCACCCAAATTAGGATGTAAAAAAGTTTCCTTCGATTTGTAATTATTATTATTCCTTGCTAGTTTTTCATAATAACGTTAGCTGATTGTCTTACACTTGGTCATCCAGACTCCTCTCAGTATTTTGGCCGATCTTAACCATGCTATAGTTTGGATGTTCACTGCTCGTCCTCTGAATACCAACACTTCCAGCTCTCCTATCAAGCCTTGAGGATCGTCCCGTGCAAACCAATTACAATTACTATCATCCTCACCTTCATTTTTTATTACTTTTTTTTTGTTCTCTGGCATGGTCTAAGTACTCGACTCTCTTTTCGTTTTCTTTGATTTTCACCATGTGGTCCGCCGGGACAGCAAAGTCCACTATTAGGCAGATTCCCTTTTTTTTTGTTTTTGTTAACTATTATTAGGTCTGGTCTTCTGGTCGGGATTAGATCATCTGTTTTATCACAAAATCCCAGAGAATTTTATTCTTTAGGACGAATACTGGGTTATGCATATGCCATTTAGTTGTATTATTATTATTATCATTATTATTATCATCATTGTTGTTGTTGTTGTTGTTGTTACTTTTGTTGCCGCTTCTGCTGCTGTTTTAAACAAGAATTTGATAGCCATTATTGAGGACGAGTGATTGCATTCTCTTTATTTTTCTCAATGTAAAATATTTCTTTATCATAATCTTCTTGCATAATCTTTTGCGACCATTCCATATATTCTAGTTATCATTGGTAAAAGTGTCACTTCTTTATAATTTCAATTTCAGTGCTACCTTTTTGTAACATACTTTCATGTGCATCATGTAGATTGTGGGAACAAATAGAGGATCAAATGACAGCAAGTCTACTCACAAACTTCAATACTGCCTCAGTATTTCTTCATATGTTTAAATTTTCCAATCTTTTGAATATTTTAAACACCCCCTCTCATTACAACTAAGATTGTTGGTTACAGGTTTAATTCAATATACAATATGTTCTACTGATCTTGGCCCTGTCATGATCCAGTTACATTTTGTCGCTTTCTGGAACAATCATATCAACAATTTTCAAGCTTTTTATTTATTTGTATCAGACTTTCTCTTCTCTCCTGGGAAAGATGATTTGTTTGAATTAGTTTTAAATTACAATGAACAATAAAGTCTTGGCTGAGTACAAAGGAATACGTTGATTTAATTGCACATTTTTATATGCCCAACCGGTCATAGAAAATGACACAAACACGGATCACCTAATCTAAGCCAGAAGAACAGACTTAATAATAATCAACAAAAAAAAAAAAGAGAACTTGCTGGTGACAATTATACCATTTGTAATTGGTGCGTTTGGAACAATAACTTTAGGATTATTACTAAAGGGACTGGAGGACTTGGAAGTTGGAGGACGGGTGGAAACCATCCTAACGACGGCATTACTGAGAACGGCCAGAATACTGAGAAGAGTCCTGGAGACTTGAGGAGATTTGCTGTCACTCAGACTCCAGTGAAAAACCATCGGCTAACGCTGATGTGAAAAGCTCTAATGGGTCGGCAAGGTGATCCACTGGGAAATCTGCTGGAAATTTCAATTTGACCATACAAACAAATGGTATATGCACAACTCAGCACCTGTCCAAGAAAATGACTTGCATAAACTCCTATGGGACTTTAACATACAAACGGATCAACTAATCCAGGCCAGAAGACCAGACCTTATAATAATCAACGAAAAAAAAGAGAATTTGCAAAATTGCCGACTTTGCTGTCCCGGTGGACCACAGAATAAATCTGAAGGAAAGTGAAAAGAAGGATAAGTAGCTCCACCTTGCTTGAGAATTGAAAAAGCAGTGGAACATGAAAGTAACGATTGTTCCAATTGTGATTGGTGCGTTAAGCACAATAACTAAAGGATTATTAAAAGGCCTGGATGACTTGGAAGTTGACGGACTGGTAGAAGCTATCCAAACGACAGCATTGTTAAGAACAGCCAGAATCCTGAGACGAGTCCTGGAGACTTGAAGAGACTTGCTGTCACTCAAACTCCAGTAAAAAACCATCAGCTAACACTGATGTGAAAAACTCTAAAGGAGTAAATGATAATAATAATAATAATAATAATAATAATAATAATAATAATAATAATAATAATAATAATAATAATAATAATAATAATAATAATAATAATAATAAAAATAGAATGACAAGAACCAGGAAACAAAGATAGGAAGAAAAAACAACTCTATGGGCGTTTTAGAAGACTAATAACCAACATCTAACACGACAAAACCTCGACATGGCTAAGAAAAGGAAACCTTAAGAGAGAAACAGAATCTTTCCTAATGGCATCGCAAAATAACGTTATAAGAACCAATCATATCAAGGCGAGGATAGATAAGACTCAACAAAATAGCAAATGTAGGCTATACGGTGACAGAGATAAAACCATCAATCACATAATAAGCGAATGCAGCAAGTTAGCACAGAGAGAGTATAAGGCTAGACACGACTGGTTGTGCAAGAAATTTAAATTTAACCACACTAACAAATGGTATATGCACGACCCTGCACCTGTCTTAGAAAATGACACAAATTAACCCCCATGTGATCACATAATCTCGGCCAGAAGACCATACCTTATAATAATTAACAAAAAAAGAGAATTTGAAAAATTGTCGACATTGCTGTCCCGGCTGGCCACAGAATAAAATTGAAAGAATGTGAAAAGAGGGATAAATACCTCGACCTTGCTTGAGAATTGAAAAAGTTGACGAACATGAAAGTGACGATTGGTGCTTTTGGCACAATAACTAAAAGATAATTAAAAGGCCTGGGGGATATGGAAGTTGGCCGACGGGTCGAGACTATCCAAATGACTGCATTACTGAGAACGGCCAGATTACTGAGAAGAGTCCTGGAAACATGAGGAGACTTGCTGTCTCTTAAACTCCAGTGAAAAACCATCAGCTAATACTGTTGTGAAAAACTCTAAAAAAGTTAATAATAATAAGCACATTAACTAGAACTTTTAAAAAAGCTTGTGGAGACCAACCAAAGAATACTATCGAAAGAAGGATGACTAAAAAGATACCGAAACAAGGCCAAAACAGGACGTTCCAAGACAACAAAAAATTCTACCAACATTTAGCGGGAGAATGGGCGAGGCCATATAAACAACCGGATGCAAGAGAGGCAGGAAGATTTTGGAGCAAAATGTGGGAACAGAAAGATCATAACAAAAATGCAGAATGGATAAACAACAGGGAAACAGAGTTGCGAATGTTCGAAGAAGGCACTCAGATGAACATACACCCCGACGGGCTCAAGGCAAAACTTAAAAAGATGGCAAACTGGAAAGCCCCAGGCCTGGATGGCATGCACGGATTTTGGTTTAAAAAATTCAACTCCATACACGACAGATTTGCTACTGAAATGAATAAATGCATACAGGAAACTGAGATGCCCGAATGGATGACCAAAGAGATCACGACTCAGATCCAAAAAGACGTCATCAAAGGAAATGCCCCAGTCAACTATTGACCCATAACGTGCCTATCGATGATGTGGAAAATACTAACGGCACAAATTAGGGAGCAGATCTACTACTCATTGATAAGCCACGGAATGTTCCCCGACGATCAGAAAGGATGCTGCATGAGAACCAGATGCACTGAGGAACTACTACGTATAGATCAACATATTCTCAGCGAAAGTTAAACGAGACGGAAAAATCAAGCAATGGTCTGGATCAATGACAAAAAAGCTTACGATATAGTCCTCCAAAGCTAGATACTACATTGTCTCAAAATGTATAAAATACCAGACCAAATCGTACAGTTTATCGAAAAGATCATGCAAACGGAAGAATAGAATTGACAGCAGGAGGACAAACCTAGAAATACTTGGAGATATTGGAAGCTGACACCATCAAACAACAGGAAATGAAAGAAAAAATTAAAACAGAAGAGCCAGAAAATTACTCGAGACAAAACTATATAGCAGGAACCTTGTCACCTTTTAAATACCTGGGCTGTTCCCCTTGTATGATACTCAGGACCATTTTTGATGTTGACCAGAGAAGAACTTAAGCAAATAGACCAGAGAATAAGAAAACTAATGACCATGCAAAAGGCATTGTATGCAAGAGTTGACGTTGACAGACTATGAGTGTCAAGAAAAGAGGGAGGAAGAGGACTTGCCAGCATTGAAGACAGCGTGGACTCATCGATACAACGATTCGAAGACTACATGCAAAAGAGCAGAGGATGACTGATTACAGCCGTCAGAAGCAATACTACGACACGAGAACCAGCGGATCGACAATAACTAGAAAACAAAAGAGGGAAGAAAAACAATTCCACGGACGTTTTAAACTGCTAACAAGTGACATCTCACATGAGAAAATGTAAACGTGGCTAAGAAAGGGAAACCTTAAGAGAAAAACTGAATCTTTTCTAATAGCAGCACAAAACAATCATATCAAAGCAAGAATAGATAATATGCAGCAAAATAGAAATGAAAGTCATGTGATGATAGAGACGAAACGCTCAATCACATAATAAGCAAATGCAGCAAATTAGCACAGAAAGAATATAAGACTAGGTACGACTGGGTGGGGAAGGTGATCAACTGGGAATTGTGGAAGAAGTTGAAATTTGACCATAGAACAAATGGTATATGCACAACCCAGAATCTGTCCGGGAGAATGGGACGCACAAACTCCTCTGGGATTTCGAGATAAAAATATATCACCAATCTCTGCCAGATGATCATATCTTATAATAATCAACAAAAAGGAGGACTTGCGGAATTGTGGACCTTGCTGTCACGGCGGTCGACAAGAGTGAAAAGAGTGATGAGTACCTTGACTTTGCTAGGGAATTGAAAAAGCTGTGGAACATGAAAGTGACGATAATATCCAATGTAATTGGTGCTCTTGGTATAATCATGAAAGGATTAGTACAAGGACTGGAGAACTTGGAAATAAAAGGACGAGTAGAGACCGTCCAAACTACAGTATTATCGAGATCGGCCGGAATACTGAGAAGATTCCTGGACACTTGAGGAGGTTTGCTGTCACTCAAACTCCAGTGAGAAACCATCAGCTAACGCTGGTGTGAAAAACTCTCAAAAGAGAACAAATAATAATAATAATTGCATACGATCATTATAAATTACAATAATAGCTAAAAGCAAAATCTCGTGTTGAGAGACGTTGAGCAAAATTGAAAGCAAACATTTTTATTGAAACAGAGATCAGATATGTCTGATAGAATGTTCAGATTTAAATTAAATCAACTTGATCTAGTAGAAGAGAATTTATTCGTATTATTTGTACAGAACTTTCTTGAGTTTCATAGAACTGAAAACTTGGATGACATAAAAGAATGAGATTATCTTCATTAATATTTTTTTATTTCAATTTTCTTTCAAACTGTCTAACATTTTTTTTAATTGTTCGTTTCATTTGTTCTTTTCAAGAAAATATTTTACTTCTCATTTCTTTCTTTCTTTCTTTCTTTTTTTCTTTCTTTCTTTGCATTTTCTTCTTTATTTTCTCTTTTTGTTCTTCTTTTAGACATTTTCTTATTTTCCTTACGAATGCTTTTCATTTACAAACTTTTGTCGCTGACAAATGACGAACATTAATATAAACTCGCAAATTAATTTCTTTTTGCCTCTCAATATCTTACATGATCGAAAGCTCTCTTCGACTCCCCCCCTCTCTCTCTCTCTCTCTCTCTCTCTCTCTCTCTCTCTCTTAGAAAGCTCATTTGATAATTATATTATTGTTTAAAGGTTTATTAAACATCAGTACAGAAAATGAACTCACAAATGGTCGGTATCAATGTCCAGAGACAATTTCATCTTATTAATAAGAAAATCTTGGATTAACAAGTTTTATGATCCGAGGTAAAGTCCAGCCTTGTGAGAATGGGGACAAATATTTATTTGTTAGTTATATAGCAAGCACAAAAAAGTTTATTAGTTATAATTGACTCAGATGATTAAATAAAGCTACTATTCACATCTAGAGACCACAGACGCTTATTTATATATTTCAATCAACACATTAGTACATACAACGAAATATATCAAACCTGCATGGAAAAACGCTGCTATTATTAGTGAATTATGCTCGCCTAAATTGCTGATAGTAAATCCTTATTCTGTTAGATACTGAAGAAATATGGCCTTATGCCTGACATCTCCAACAACATGAAAGTAATATATTCGTCTAATTCTCATCCCTCACTGGATGTCATATTTTTAATCCCTTTTCCCGCCGATTTGCAAATTTATTGAGACACATATTCAATCATTCCTTACTGCCATCCATTTTTGAATAGAACATGGAACAGTTTGTCACGTGGTTCAAAATAAAGCAATGAGCATAGAAAGTGTAGAAAACAGAAGAAAAAAAGAAAAGAAAATGACTCCATCTTTTTTTTAAATGACGGTTTTGTTAAGGGAAATGCATGTTTAAAAACACAGTCGAGAAAACGTTATGAAATATTGATATGCATTGGTGGGTAGGGTGTTAAATATCTTCAGTTCCCATTAAATACGATCTTGAGAAACATACGTGGTTATATACATATATATATATATATATATATATATATATATATATGTGTGTGTGTGTGTGTGTGTGTGTGTGTGTGTGTGTGTGTGTGTGTGTGTGTGTGTGTGTGTGTGTGTGTGTGTGTTCATGCAAATGTTTCTAGCAATATTTGTACAAAAAAAAATATCGCCAAATGAATATTCAATCTCCACTTTTCAAAAAGATAATATAATTTTATATATATATATATATATATATATATATATATATATATATATATATATATATATGCGTGTGCATGTATATGTGTGTGTGTGTGCATGCATCTGTTGGATTGCTTTAGTACACCGTATAAGAATGTAGACATTTATACATACATATATATATGCATACGTACACATATATATGTAATTTTATTGATTTAGTTTTTTGTAAATGTTAGTTTTTATATATAAGAATAAGATAATACGCAAGACCACTTCAACTGAATTGTAAAATTACGTAGACATAGCCCGTTTAAACTTATTACGTGAATAAGAACTTATAAATATTAATTTATACATGTTCATAGTAATGTTATAGAGGATATATTGTGTAATGAGTGTGTGTGTGTGTGTGTGTGTGTGTGTGTGTGTGTGTGAAAAACATTATATTTTATATTTGATATCAAATATCAAACTCAGCTTCCTTACGATTCGACTTTTATTAATGTCAATTTTTAGGTAAGCAACAAAATCATATAAATATGTAAGCATTACGTCATGCGTACTTGATCGAACTTGGGTTCAGTGATTGTCTAGTTTCTCAAGTTAAATAATGAAGCATTTTTACAAAAACTTCAATTTCAAATTAGGAAAACGATTTATGGTGATTTTTATCTACACAAGGGAAATATGGAGGATTTATCGGGAGATAGAAGTGAGATGAATGCTAATAGAATTTTAAATCGAGAATACCATCCACCAAAGATGATTCCAAATCAAATTGAACTTTCACGTCAATTTTATTAAGAATATTTGGCCAGCGAACTTGACAATCATGTTACCGGTCTTCCTACGCCATTGGCCCAGCGGTTAGAGTGTTCGCCAATGGCCCGGGAGACCTGGGTTCAATCCCAGGTCGAGTCATACCAAAGACTTTAAAAATGGTACTTGATACCACCTTGCTTAACACTCAGCATTATAAGGTACGGTTCAAGGGTAAAGTGGAGCAATCCTGGGAATGGAGTAGCGCCCTCCCCTACACCTTGGTGTAGTAGCTATCGAAAAGGGAGCCTTCGGGTCACCCTCGACTATGGTCGCTAACTTTAACTTACTTCAAAGCTGATATCGACTATAGAAAGTCATTGGTTTCACATGGTTGAAAAGATGTGAATGCACTAACTGATGTACACAATATCCTTCAACTTGACTAAGAGAACTGGAAAAAACGCTTGGAACTGTGTATTAACTATTCTTCTTGGCGAACTTAGTTGAAGGTGATCCGAAGGCTTCCTTCTCAATAGCTTCTACACCAAAGTGTAGGAGAGAGCACTACTCCTTTCCCTGGATTGCTCCACTTTACCCTTGATACCAACCTTATGATGCTGAGTGTTAAGCAAGGAGGCATCAAGTACCATTTTTGAATCTTTGGTATGACTTTACTAGGGATTGAACCCAGATATCCTGGGCCATTGGCGAACAATCTAGCCATCGTGCCAATGTCCGGTTTCATCATCATCATCATGTTGTGCCGCCAGCACGGATATCCCGGACCCTCTCTCGTCACTCCTCCCTATCGTTCATCGCTTCTGGCAGATCATCAGGGCTACATCCCGTATCCACACAGAGCTGCTGTATGTAAGTTCGAGCTGGTCTTCCTGCTTTTGTTCGGCCATATGAAAGGGTCCATAGGAGAACATCACTTATGAGCTCGTCCCTGCTTCTCCAGCATAGGCTTACATGTCTGGTTCGTCTGTTTTCGTAATGAGAGGTAGGTGACCGTACAATTGGGGATTTGTGGGGTGTTGCCTCCAGGACTTGTTTGAAATTGCTCGCAACATTTTTGTGTAGTTGCCGTCAAGCTTTTTCTCCATCCGTTTACCTAGCTTCCATGTAGTGCATCCATATAGCAGTACCGACACGACCGCTGCTTGGAAGAAACTGCGTTTCATTTTATCGGTCAGGTCTGATTTCCATATGACCGATAGTTTATCGATAGCTGTCCATAACTATTCTAAATGTCATTAAATTCTAAGTTCATCAATACTTTTCTTTTTCAAGACATCAGGTGGGGTTACACGTCTTATATATATGTAATTGAATAGCTTTCTCGAACAATGGGTATGCAGAATCTTTTTTTTTTAATTAGTTTCTTAAAGTACACCGTTCTCAGTGTAGCGACAAAACATTCATCAAAAGATCCAATTATGGCATATTAACTAAAGAAAATAAGTTCATACACAAAGTGTCAACAGAAATGCGGATTTGATCCTGTGATTCCTGATTCCATGGTCATAAAAATTTTGCTAGTTCCCATCCACCGAACAATATATATATATATATATGTGTGTGTGTGTGTGTGTGTGTGTGTGTGTGTTCATCTACCTCAGAAGCAGTGTCTCATCTACCGAAATGATATCAACACGCGACGAGCGAAGGCAGGAACAGCTATCGATAGACTATTGGTCATATGGAAGTCAGACAGAGCGATCAGATAAAATAAAGCATAGTTTTTTTCCAAGCAGCGGTCGTGTCAATACTGCTGTACAGATACACTACATGGATACTGACGAAGCGTATGGAGAGAAAGCTTGACAGCAATTGTACAAGAATGCTTCTAGCTGTATTGAATAAGTCCTGAAGGCAGCAACCCACAAAGCAGTAGCTGTAGGAACACCTACCACCCATCTGTAAAACCATCCAAATTAGAGGAGCAAGACATACGGGACACTCCTGGAAAAGTAAGTGCGAGACTCCTGTCCATATAATGGACGAGCAAGAGTTGGACGACCAGCTACAACCTATCTCCAACAGCTCTTTACTGATATAGGATGTATCGTGGAAGACCTACCGAGAGCGATGGATGATAGGGACGAGTAGCAGGCGAGGGTCAAGGAAATCCGTGCAAGCTGCACGCTAGGATGGTATATATATATTTTATTCAGTCCAGTAAATCAGGAGTAGAAAAGCATTCCAATCAAGACCAATAAAATAGTCAACATTAGAATATTAAATTTAAACAATCCTGGTAAAGAACTCAATGTTTGAATAAAATTCATAGAGCAAATAATTTTCTCTTCAAAAAAACCAACAATCGGTCACATAAGGATAATGAATTTATTTCCATCCAGTTAAAAGCATGGATATAAATGAATGCTCTAAAAATTAATAAGACTTCTTCAGATCAAACAAGAAATGGATTTTGAAAAAGGATGTTCACATTTACAACCAGACTAAGACACACAAAAAAAATTATTTCTCCTATGTATTAAAGCAAGCCTAAACATTCAAGTAACAATAAGTATCAAATCATTATGGCATCTAAAACAACATCCGGTTTCACCATACTCCAAATTTAGCAGAGGCAAAATTTACAGTTACAATAATGTATATCAAAAATTCAAACACATATAAAAAAAATATTCAGACAATTTGATTTTAGTATATCAATTTTTATCATTAAAATGAACTAAAAATATAAAACTAATGTTAATTATGGTAAACCCCACGAAAAAATTACAATAATACAGTAAAAATCACTAATATTCTAATTCATTTAAAATTTAATAAATTATAGTTATTCATTTTCAGTTTATTTATTTATTCATTCACTTATTTGTGAAAATAGTCTAAATTTATTTGTATGCCTACATCTAGCTATTAAATCACATCTCTCATTTAATGGGTTACTAGGATCAAAGTATTACATAATTTGTATCTTTTATATATATATATATATATATATATCCGTATGTTTGTGCATTGTTGCTCGTGCGTGCGTGCACGCATGTGTGTGTGTGTGTGTGTGTGTAACAAGACAAGAAAGAGGATTGAGTATCAGTTTTTTTGGCACCCTTGCAAGCAGTTATTTCTTGGAATTGATCTGAAATTTTCACTATATAATTTATATATGTATTATTAATAACACCAGTGAATTAAGGAAATTGAAAAGAAGGAGATTATACTGAAAATAAAATTAAATAACGAGTTATGTCCAACATCACAAAAAAACAAATTCAAACACACATTAAGGCTCTCATAAATTGATGCTTATGTACATATCCATTTTCGAATCCACACTGGCAAGTTGACATATAGATATACGTATGTGCAGACAAAAATACATTGACACAGGTACAACTAATTTCAAAAAGACACTGGCTGAAAAGAGGACTAACCTGCCATCAGTTAATTAGAATTGACTGCGAGTCAATTTATCCATTAATACAAGCGTAAACTCCAAGTTTGCCGTAATTACACATGCATATATAAACAGATTTATTAATATAAATTCATACCTATATTGCACGTTTGACCACAGTTATAAACACCGTCAACTGCTTTCTGCTAGATGCACTCAAATAAATGTGATCGTCTCTAACCTTAGAAACCCGTATAAAAATGAATTAATCATTGAAGCAAACGACCAGCTCCCAACCTTCAACCTCCTAATGACTACCTGACAGACAAAATCTCTAAATGTCTATAGACAACCACGCTTGACTGATTTCACCATAGCATCATCACGTCTTCTCAAGAAGGTTTTAAACCATTTCTGATGAGTGAAGCATGGAAGATGGTGTCTAGGCAGACCAAATATGCCAGGAAGCTGACAGTAAGCAAGCAGAAATCGCCTTATTTGTCACACTACGCTGCCCTTTGGTCGCAGAAACTAAGAGCAACTTCTAAATCTATAATGAAGTGAACCTTTTACTAAACTCACAAAATTACTGTAAATCGTGCAGTTTAAGAGGACCTGGTGTCTACAAGAACCTTTATATTTTCATCCAAAATTCAAGTTTATGCTGATTGTTTAATTCGAGTTCTTTTTAATAATGACTGAACTTCGTAGATTTAGATAATAAGAGTATTACAAGTAAAAAAAAAGAAGTTAATGGACTGGAATCTTTGACTGTGGGCAAGTATGTCTTGACCTAAATTGCTTTTAACACACAATTACTAAGGATTTATTTAGCGAGGAATTTGTTTGCAAGATCTATTAATCAGCAAATTACTACTGTTACCCCATTTCAAGTTTTTCACACAATCGTTAGCCGGTGGTTTCTCACGGGAGTCTAAAAGACAGTAAATCTCCTCAAGTCTCCAGGAATCTTTTCAGTTTTCTGTCTGATCTCAAAAACGCTGTAGTTTGGATGGTCTCCACTCACTCGTGTTTAGTTCCAAACGTTTCTGGACTAATTTGCTGCATTCGTCTATCATTATTATTATCATTATTATTTACTCCTTGAGAGATTTTCACATCAGCTTTAGCTGATGGTCTTTCACAAGGGTCTGAGTGACAGCAAGTCTCCTCAAGTCTCTAGGACTCTTCTCAGTATTCTGGCCGATCTCTATTATGCAGTAGTTTGGATGGTATCCACTCGTCCTTCTATTTCCAAGTCCTCCAGTTCCTTTATTGATCCTTTTTTTACTGTACCAAGAGCACCAATTACACTTGGTATAAACGTCACTCCTTGAGACTTTTTTTTGTTGATTGTCTTTCACCGGATTTTGAGTGACAGCTAGTCTCCTCAAGTCTCCAAACTCTTCTGGTCGATCTTAACAATACTGTAGTTTGGATAGTCTCCACTTATCCTCTCATTTCCAAGTCCTCCTTTTTTATTGACTGTACCAAGTCCTCCTTTTTTGGTGACTGTTCTACAATTCTTTCAATTCCGTTGTAAGGTCGAGGTACTTATCCTTTTTTTTTTTCATTCAACTTTACTCCGTGGTCCGCTGAGACAGCAGGGTCCACAATTCGGCACATTCTCTTTTTCTTGATGTATATTATAAGGTCTGGTCGTCTCGCTGAGATCAGGTGATCCGTCTGTATCTCAAAATTCCAGAGAAATTTGTGTGTCTCATTCTCCAGAACAGATATTGGGTTGTGCATATACCATTTGTTCGTAAGGTCAAATTTCACCTTCTTGCACAATTCCCAGTGGATCACCATACCCACTCAGTCATCTACTCTTTTTGTGCTAATTTGCTGCAATCACTTATTATGTTATTGATCGTTTCGTGTCAATCACCACATAAAAAACATCTGTTGTTTCGTTGCGTCTTATCGATTCTTGCTTTGATATGATTGGTCCTTATGGCGTTGTTTTGTACTGCTATTTGCTGAGATTCCGTTTCTCTCTTAAGGTTTAACTTTCCCAGCCACGTTCACGTATTCCCGTGTGAGATATCGCGAGTAAGTCGTTTAAAACGTCCATGGAGTTGTTTTTCTTCCCATTTTTGTTTTCTGAGTATTTCCGTTCTGTTGGTCTACCATGTAGTCAGTTTTGTTTCTGGTGACTGTAATCAGGCTTCCTCCGCACTTTAATATGAAGTCTTCGTATCGATGCGTCAACGCTATCTTTAATGCTGACAAATCCTCCTCTTCATTCTTTTCTTTGGGATGTAAGGTCTTATACATGGTCATTAGTTTTCTTATTCTCTGGCCCATTTGTTTAAGTTCTTCTCTGTTCCACTTTAAGAATGGTCACGACTATTTTCCGAAGGGGACAGCCGAGTTATTTGCTCCTTTTATAAGGTTCCTGCTATATAGTTTTGCTTCGAGTAGCTTGTTTGTTCTCCTGAAGTACTCTTTTTTAATGTTTCCTTTTATCTCTTCTTGTTTGATGGAGTCAGCTTCCAATATTTGAAAGTATTTGTACGTTTCCTTTTACCCGATTGTTTTTTTTTTCTTGGTTTGGTAAATCTCTCTCTTCTTTCATGCGTCGTTTTCCGCTTTTCATTACTAGCATGGTGCATTTTCTCTGCCAAATTCCTTCCCATGTCCTGGCTGTATATTCTCAGAATTTGTGTTCGGGTTTCTAATTCTCTTTCGTTTTTTGCACACAGTTTGATGTCATCCATGTACATCAGGTGATTGATCATTTCTTGCGATTTGGTAAGGTTGTATCTGCCTGTGCAATTTTTGAGTATGTGGATGATTGGTATCAATACTATAACATAGAGTAATGGTGATAGTGCATTTCCCTGGATTTTAATCTCAGCTAAGTTTTTCCTCCTGCTGACTATGCCACTCTCCAGGTTTCCATGGTTTTCTCGATAAATTTAATGACTTCGTTGGATATTTTGAACATTTTAAGGCAGTGTATTAGCCAGCTCTGAGGGAACGTGTTGTAAGCCTTTTTGTAGTCAATCCAGGCCTTCTTAAAATTCTTAAATTGAAAGCCGATTTTAAAGGATATTTCTTTGATCCAAGACATAGTGACTTCGAATATTAGCGTAATCCTCGTAGCATAGTGGCTAAAGTCTATAATGTGCCATCATAGTGTATTCGAATCCCAGTCTCACTGTTACGTTTATTTTTGTACCAATACCCAAGGAAAATGTATTTAACCTCCTTATCGCCTTAGTAATTAGTTAAACAACCACTATTCTTCTCGAAGAATGACTTTGGTATTAAATGACTAATGAAAGTATGAAGTTTGATATGCAATTAAGAAAAAGAAACCAAACCTTCAAATAGTGGAGGTTGTTGGATGCCACCTACTAAACCTGGAATCTCGTATTTCCAAAGATATTTAAATTTTACTTATGAACGATGTTACATGAAAAAAATGTCTTTGAGAAAAGGAACTACTTAAAGACACAGCATATAAAGATTTTTGATCAGATATATATTGTGGAGGTTAAGAATTCCAATTGATACCAAAATTAATTGTCTATTTTTCTGTTTTACAATTTCTATTCAAGGCTTGTAAAAATTCTTTTACAAATATCTTTGTGAATTTCAAAAATGCATTTTTAAATGTGTTTAAAAAGAATGGAATAGTCAAATTTATATTCGAAAGAATTATTCTTTGTTTGAGTCTCCTGAAGCAACAAAATGATTATAATGATAAATTAAGCAATAAAACTTTCAATAATCAAAGTTGTGGGAAAGTGAGTTACCAAGTGCTGAATTATTGACTCTTTTTTCCTTCAAAATTTGAAACGAATCATTAATAGGAATTTTTTCCAGATATTTAGTTATGAGACAAATTTAAGAGAGAAATGGTTTCTTGTGTTCCAAAGTTTATTCAAACTATTTTCCGTCCCTAACAATAACATTGAACGTTTTCTTTAACTTGATGAACCGCTTAATAAACTCCTGTCTGCAAATTAATTGACAACTCATGAGTTCCTTCGGTTCTAGTTGTTAGAACATCCCATGGTGATGATAATGTTTCTATTTTAGAAGGAGTGAAAGATTTTTATTAGCATTTCATATTTATCATCATTTTATCGAGAATACTTTAAAACCCTATAAGGCAAAGATGCTGACCCAACAAAATTGCACGAACAAATTATTTATTTTTTCTTGTTTCTTTACCGAAAGTGTAATTTCAAAATTGCTTATGCATAAAGTAAAGAGTTTTATTTTTTTCAGAATTTGTTTTTGTGACTTAGAGCGTATAAAGAAACTATAACTGTATATGAGGAAGGATATGTAAAAATGATGTAAATTGCAATTGCAAATCTCGAAAAATTACTCCTAAACATATTAGTTCATTTTTGTATATCTTTAGTATAAATACATGTAAATTTTGATAAATATGTTGTTTAATTCAAAATTTATGTAAATGAAAATGATCAAATTTTCCCGCTTTGAATAGAAAATAGGTTAATTTTCAAATTTCTATATTCAGAGCCAAATAGCAAAGTTTGAAGAAAATAAGTCATTTCTGTACGAATACAACATAAGCGATTAAGAAACAACGCATACTGTCCCGGACAAAAGTTTTGTTATATAGTGCTATCAATCTGTCGAAAATAGAACAAGAAATAGTTTGTTCCCTTAGAGCATTATAAGTATAAATAATATTGACAATACTACGATGATGTACATCGCCACTAACCTCCCATCTCACATACTATCCGATTAAGACGAACAATACATACTGATTACTGCTGGAGAAGTAAAAACAAACTCATAAGTAGCGTTCTCTGATGGACTTCTACTCACGGAGGAACAAGCATTGACCGACAAGGAAGGATTTACATGCATCAGCTCTTAGCGGACATAGAATGCGGTCTGTGGAATTCTTACTTAAAGCAATGGACGGATAGAGAAAGAGAGTCAGAGAACTCTGTGCTATCAGCACGACTTTATGATGATGATATATATATATATATATATATAATTTTGTGGAGGATAAGTTTTTATTTAAATGAATAATGGGAATAACTATTTTATTTAGACGAATATTTTTTTTAAATTTCTGAAGTTTGGAAATTCAAATCCTTTCTTAATAGCTAAGTCTTCTAGCAACATGGATTCTCGCGCATTATTGTGAAGATCTACTTAAAACTGTTTATCAGAAAAGCAAAGTCTTCCGATTTGTTTATGTAGGTAATATATTACATTATAATTTATTATATTACATTATATTATATCATATTATATCGCAATGAATTCTATAGTAAAAAATATTACAATGTATTTTCTATTTGGTATCTTAATAGTGAATGTCATCTAGCGTGGTGCATGCTTAGTGTACTACTAGTGTACTACGTTAGCAACTTTTATTAGTTCGATTCTCACTGAGTGTCTCATACTTCTGGCTTTATGTCAAACTAAGCTATGTCTAATGAATGATGACAAGAAACCGTTTGTTCGTCCATGGAAGACAGACGAACAAACCATTACCAATTATTAATGTATATATACTTTTAGA
This sequence comes from Sepioteuthis lessoniana, assembly GCA_963585895.1. Classification (NCBI taxonomy): domain Eukaryota; kingdom Metazoa; phylum Mollusca; class Cephalopoda; order Myopsida; family Loliginidae; genus Sepioteuthis; species Sepioteuthis lessoniana. The sequence continues at coordinate 69,344,363 of OY757929.1, read as the reverse complement.
TGCTTGTGAAAAAAATTGAAAACAATCTTAATCACGTTAAAAATTACCCTAAAGTCAAAAGAAATTATAGTAAAAATCTAAATTCATGTGTGGCCGCTTTTGTTAAACCTCAGGGCTAGTATTAAATCGACTAAGTCAGTGTTTTATTGACGAGGAGGATTGAGTAAATGAAAACCTTTTCTATCTGATATCTTGGAAGTGCCTTCATCATTTATTCCTAAAGTTTAGTAACGCCCCGGCATCTGTCATAAGCCACTAAAGTAACTGAAGTGAAATTTTCATTGAAATGGATCCGAGAAGGATTGGGTGGATCAAGATATTGGTGAGAATAGGGAGGGGAGTTTCATTTTGGTGAGGGACCCCGGGGAAACATCTTTTGGACCGTTTGTAAAGAGTCCTCTTTGTCAGTAGATTTTATCTTCTCCCTTTTATCATTACTTTGTCACTCGTTAACAACCAGCGATTAATTGTCAGCTTCTGTTTTCACCTTTCAACTTAGTCGTTCCAGAATATCCACGGTGAACGAACGACTCTTTACATCAAAGACTCATGTATTCAGCAACACCTATATATATGCACACATTCACACAAACATACACGCATACATAGGCACGCACACACATAAATGTAATCACTGAGGCACATAGGTAGATGATACTGGTTAAAAGAAAAATCAAACAAATTGGAGGGTAAAAGCTAAGGTAGGCAAACATAAAGATTTTAACGCCTCCTCAATTAAACATCCCTTTCATATATAAAAATGTGTGTGTGTGTGTGTGAGAGAGAGAGAGAGAGAGAGGGAAAGAAAACTCTTAGGAAAATCAGATTGACATTTTTCGCTAGTAGTCTAACATCATCAAAACACAAATGTCATTTTATCTTTTTTTTTCTTTGTATTTAAAGAATGTGCATGTTTATTAATGATATATTCAGTACTTATTTCTAACCAACTTTTAAATTAAACGATAAATAGTGTAATTTTTTTTTACATATATTCGGATCTCTTATTGGGCATTTGGCTAGAGTGCATGTTGTGACAGTATTGTTATTTTTCTTCGGCATGTATAGGCGTAGTGAGGGTCCGGAGTGGGCCAGTTGTATATGTAGCCCTTCCTTGTAAATAGCCCTGTGTATTTCTTTAGGGATAATTTCAAAGAAGTGCGGTTGTTTCAGGAAACAGGTGTTAGAGGGTATATGTAGTTTCTTTGATTTATTATTATTTAAATGCCGTGTGGTTGATGTTGGATAATCATTGTTTCTGATGGTATTTATAAAGTGTGCAGGTTGTGTAATTCTGTTTTTCTTCACTGCATCTATTTGAACATATAACACCGAGTTCATTTTAAAAAATCTCTGATGATGAAGTTTTTACTTCTAAATTAATTAGACACGAATTGTATAGTATTTATTTAGAGGGCTATTGCAATGCAATAGTCCTCTAAATAAATACAATGCAATAAAATGAAATAATTTGCGCAATGCTTCAAGCAAATTATGATATACAAATGAATTTGTTTGTAAAACCTAATCTTACTCAGCAAAGGAGAGAAGCGTTATAATATTTAAGGTTCACGAATGCATATCAATTTTTTTTATAATTGTATCCGAAAGTTCTATTCCTTTTTTTATTTGTTTTAAGTACTCCTCATTCTTTATGGTTTAATTTAATGAAAAAAGGAGTATACAGGGAGTTTCACATCCGTTGGAACAAAGCAACAGACTCTTAGGTCTTTTCTGTTATCTTTATAATATTTTTCATTTCTAATTCATGTAACACTTTCAGATATTTAGTTAAATATACTGAAATCATAATTTGAACGATGGAGCAGAAGGCATATTACCAATTAAATCTTTCAAAGTTGTTCAATTTAAATTGAAGGACATTCAGTTTCAACACATTTCCAAACAGAAGACAGATTTTCAAGTCAAGAACTTTAAAGCTCATGGCAATTGTGAAGATCTTAGGCCAACAGATTTGTCACTATCTAGGCTTCCAATCACCCTGGAAGAATTTGCATGTGTTATAAAAACTTGATACACCGCATTCAACAGCGTCTTCAACTGAACAGTGAACATTCAGAATATGTACTGGAGATCTTCTCTCGACATTTTTGGTTCATGATTGAGACTAAATGGTCCCTAATCCTAATATTCTGTTTCTTTACCTGTTAGTAAATGCAAATTAATGTTATTTTTTCATTTGTAATATTCATTTTGTTCCCGATCATTTTCTTTTAAAAATTGTGAAACACCCTGTATTTTAAAAGCCTGGGCATAGGTTGACTGCCGAGGACTCGAGATTAATGTAGTTTTTATTCATTTTCATCCTGATAACTTGCGTTTATTATTATTATTATTATTATTATTATTATTATTATTATTATTATTATTATTATTATTATTATTATTATTATTATTATTATATACACTTTTAGAGTTTTTCACATCAGCGTTAACTGATGGTTTTACACTGGAGTTTGAGTGAGAGCAAGTCTCCAGGACTCGTCTCAGGATTCTGGCCGTTCTTAGCAATGCCGTCGTTTGGATAGTCTCTACCCGTCCGCCAATTTCCAAGTCTTCCAGGCCTTTTAATAATCCTTTAGTTATTGTGCCTAACGCACCAATCACAATTGGCACAATCGTTACTTTCATGTTCCACAGCTTTTTCAATTCTCCAGCAATGTCGAGGTACTTATCCTTCTTTTCACTTTCCTTCAGATTTATTCTGTGGTCCGCCGGGACAGCAAAGTCGACAATTTACAAATTCTCTTTTTTTTGTTGTTGATTATTATGAGGTCTGGTCTTCTGGCCGAGATAAGGTGATCCGTTTGTATGTTAAAGTCCTATAGGAGTTTATGTGTGTCCTTTTCTAGGATAGGTGATGGGTTGTGCATATACCATTTGTTTGTATGGTCGAATTTCCTGCACATTTCCCAAAGTAACACCTTGCCGATCCAGTCGTGTCTAGTCTTGTACTCTTTCTGTGCTAATTTGCTGCATTCGCTTATTATGTCATTGATCGTTTCGTCTCTGTCATCGCATAGCCAACATTTACTGTTTTGTTGCGTCTTATCTATCCTCGCTTTGATATGATTGGTTCTTATGGCGTTGTCCTGTGCTGCTGTTAGGAGAGATTCCGTTTCTATCTTAAAGTTTCCTTTTCTTAGCCATGTGCAGGTTTTTTGGTGTGAGATGTTGTTTATTAGACGTTTCAAGCGACCATAGAGTTGTTTTCCTTCACATTTTTGTTTCCTAGTCGTTGTCACTCTTTCGTCTATCGTGTCGTCGGTATCGTTTCTGATGGTTGTAATTAGTCCTCGTTCGTGTTTTTCTCTGTAGTCTTCGAACCGTTGTATGGATGCGTCAACGGTGTCTTCGATGCTGGCAAATCCTCTTCCTCCCTATTTTCTAGATACATATAGTCTGTCAACGTTGTCTCTGGGGTGTAATGCCTTATGCATGGTCATTAGTTTTCTTGTTCTTTGGTCCATTTGTTTAAGTTTGTCTCTGGTCCACTTGAGAAAGGGTCCCGAGTATCTGACTAGCGGCACAGCCTAAGTATTTATTCCTTTGACGAGGTTTCTACTGGAGAGTTTTGTCTCGAGTAGTTTTCACGTACGCCTGAGATATTCTTTTCGGATCGTGTCTTTCATTTGCACTTGTTTGATGGTGTCAGCCTCCATAATGCCCAATTATTTGAAGGTTTCCTTTTCTTCGGGCGTTCTAATTCTGTCGTGATTTGGTAGTTCCATTCCTTCAGTCATATGTCGTATTATTATTATTATGATTATTAATATCATTATTATCATGATTAAAAATCTTGAATGAATCTCTTCTTCTCATTCTTCTACCACCGCAACATCTTGGCCAATTATAATAATAATAATAATTATTATTATTATTATTATTATTATTATTATTGGCCAAGATGTTACGGTGGTGTACCATCGTAGTGTTTATTTTTAACCCTGTGTGATGTTGATTTGTTCTTTTTTTCTTTCTGACACTTTCAGAGGTAGATAGGGCATTCCTTTGTTATTTAATCTCCTCCCGCATTTCCACAATCACTTCCAAGCGGAAGTGTAGGAGCGTTTCATAGACAGATGTGGAGACAAAAAGACGATTTGGAAATTGACGGTGATGACCGCCCTGAATTATTAATAACACGTTAATTAACACGGTTATAGCGATGAATACATACATAGGCTTTTATTTTTTTTACCGCGGATCTCCTCGACCTTTTCTTCAATTCAATGAAATGAAATCTTTTTTTTTATATTTGTGAACAAATTTACTTCAAATTAATAAAATATCACATAAAGGTAGCGAGTTATCTGTTTTTTTATCGAATATAAATTTAATTGCAGGTTCAATTTTCTGATGACATTTAATTGCTTGAATTTTGCTGGAATATATCAGCAATACATCTGCGAATCAAATGAATTAGAATTCATTAGTACATTATTGGGTATTGGATCATTTTCGAGAACCCTCTAAAAAAACATTTTTATGAGTCTCTTAGAAAGAGAATAAATCTTATTCAAAAATTATAATTAAACGTTAAAAAAACATTGATTTGTGATTTGTCGACTTTTTTCTCTGTCATTTTGAATCAGTAGAAGAGGTTCATTCAAGATTTTGTGTTGTTTATTTGTTTATTTTATTATATTTTATTATATTTTATTTGCTTTTGTTTTTAAGTATCAACTGGTATATTTAATGTGAGAAAAGCGAGTTGTTCCTCGAAGAAGTGTTAGTAATTTAGCTCAGTTGATTAAGCGCTATCGCAATGAGATAAAATATCTCATTATAATGTTGGGTTTTTGTGTTTTTGTTAGACTGAAAAGTTTTTGGCGGCGTCATATCAAGTAAGATTACGTTTTGTCTGGCAATTTTTTTGACCAAAAAATTCAGAAAACACTGCGTGCGACTTACGGAACGACGGGGCAGCTGTTTTGTTATTTCTGTAAGAGTATGGACGTAACTACAAGACGCACCCAGTAAACTGGATTTACCAAGACTGGTCAATTTGGCATCAGTTGTTTGTGATGTAGACCAGTTGCTCAGTGGTAGCATTTCAGCTTTGCATTCTGTGGTAGCTTATGAAACCTAATAAGCACGAAACAGCTGTCCAGTGGTTCCGTATGTCGCCCGCAATGATTGCTTTATTTTCTGGTTATGGTAATTCAGTTTAGAATATAGTTCTTCAACTTAAAAAATGTACAAAATTCTTCATATTTATAAAGTAGATAATACTCCAAAAGAATCGTCATTATTAATTTTCTTATGGTACAGGGTCATTTTTAATGTTGAAAAATATGTTTATACGAAGAAAAGGAATAATTTCAAGTTCCCTCACAGTTTCATTAGACATGTAAAAAGCATCTGTATATAATTCTCAGCCTACCCATTTAAAGTACAATGCCTACGAATAAGATTAACCTGAGACATACTTATCCTTAAACAGCAAAATTGACAAGTGTCTATGACAATGATACGTAGATATCAATATATATTTTTAAAAACTAATTTTCTATAGAAATCTTCGTCTTAGAAGTTGAGTTTCTTTAACAAATTATTACTCACTTTCATTTAATCTGACGATAATATATAATCCTGCATCACACCCATAGATGTAAATTAACGCCAACTGTATCTGAACGAGATCTGCTAAAGCACGGTTAAGCCATTGGCAACAGCACTATTTCACCATCCCTGGCTAAACATTGATACTTTTCGGCATTAAAAAACTAAATAAATCTGGTGAGATTTGATGATGAAATATTAAACTAATTATTATCAATAGTAATGTTTCTCATTAAATATGCATGGTCTGCATTGACAATGAGATTTTTTGAATCAGATAAAAAATGGATAGTCAGTGAAGGAAAGCCTTACTAACAAAGTATAACTGTATTGCTTATTCTATTTAGAGAATAATTTTCTTAGAGTTTATTTATTTATTAATTATTAACAAACGATTTTCATCTGTCTATTGAGTCTCTTTTTTCTAAAGAAAGACTGCTTGTGGCTTTTGCACACACCTATCGATCATCGTGTCCATTCTTAGATAGATAGATAGATAGATAGATAGATAGATAGATAGATACGAACAGGATGGGTTCGGTTTAATTGAGGCAGAAACCTCAAGAATAATACCAAATGAGATTCGAATTCACTAAGCTAGCAAGAGGTTTACTTTCGATCATTTGACAACAAAGGTTCTCCTTTCGCTATGTATGTATGTATGTTGTGTTTCAGGTTGCTCAAAGCGCTAATGGTACTATATAACCCAGTACTACTTGTTTCAAAGTTGGATCATCTGTGAATAAACAGGTATCCGTATTCGAGTTTATCTGGAGAAGAGAGTGGCCAGACACTATGTAGGACGAAAAACAAGACCTGCTAAAAGGCGAGGAAAGCTTTTTTGGGCACCTTATTCTTTGTTAAATAATCAAACTAAGGGAAGGAAAATTCTGATATAACACCAGCAGTTGACGCGATTACTCGTTGTCTTAATAATAATCAGGAAGTATTCGTGTAGTCCAAACATCAGCCACTATAATGCCACAACGTACAAATGTTGCCTTACGATGGAGGTGTGCTGAGATATGCAAACTTTAGTAGTTGGAAGCATGCAGTTACATATCTACACATGGGAATCTGGAGTCTTATCCTAATATTGTTGTTGAATCCTTCCGTAACAAGAACGGACCCCGGTGGAGAATCTTGTATCTGAGCAGTTCTATTTAGGAAAACTCTGCTCACTCAAACGCATGGTCAGGGTGTGATATTATGGAGGACAGCAGTGATCTATGAAAGATTATGCAATCACCATATATGTCTGTATGTGGGTTCCAAAGATCATAGTCAAACTAAAATATACCTAAAATCTTTATCGTATCTGTAGCAGTATTATCTTTCGTTTCTCTCTTTCTCTTGATCTTTCGCTTTCAATATATATATATATATATATATATATATATATATATATATATATATATATATATATATATATGCCAAATTAGCTTGTGAAAGCGAGTGAATTGATTTTTATGCACTGTAGTAAGCTTTCTCCTAAACTAATATAAAGTGAATTGAATACTCGTACCAATACTTCATTTACTTTTATATAACCCAAAGATGAACCTATCGAAAACCCGAAAACTGGACCGTGAGAATGTGTCCAGATATTGACATCTGCAGACTTATGCCAGGAAAATAAAATTGCATTCAACAAAATAGCCTGAAGGATAAAAGAAACGTTGCGTGCCTGTGTGCGTGTCGGGTACGGTTCGGTTTTCCCAGCCCCAAATGTAATTTGCTCTTCGTGCGATAGACATTAATCTGTCGTTGTGTGGCACGGGTAAGTATTGTCATCAAAAGGACAAGGCTTGGCACGTGTATGCAGGTACCCTTCGATTTGGGCTGATATCAAGCGTGCAGGGAAAGGCGAGTAACTAAAGTTGGGTCTGCACGTGTGAGCCAATGAAAAAAACCATGAGGGGTTTAGGGTGTTGGTCGTAAGATAATGAATGGAGTGTTATATGACCGGTTTTAGCAGAACGGACTCTATGTGAACACGTGCAAATGCTATGTTGGCGTCTCGTTTTCCGACCAGTACGCATGCGCGGTCCCAGTTGGTGGTTGTAAATGAAAAGACAAGAGATAAACCAAAAATCAAACCTGCGAGAAAAATTCATGATGGAACGAATTAATGAGAAATTATATCGCGTGAGAAAGAAAGAAAAGCCTGAATGAAAATAAATAAAAGAAAAAAACTGAAAAGGTTTGTCGGCTTTATTGACTTCAGAGCTTGCCCAAAGGTATAATGATTGCATGTGGTAACTAAACAAAATAACGAACATAACTTGATATTAATAGCATTGCATTTAAGAATTTTACAAGCCTATAAATGTATTAAAATTTGGTATTTCATAAATGAGGCAAATCTATAATTAAGAGGGTAGAATTTATGGCTAAAGCTTATTTTGCGTATTAATCTTGCAAACGTGTAAGAAACAGATTTAAAGTGAGCATTCTCTTGCCTACAATTCACAAGAATTTGACCATATGGTATTTAGTTGATAACTTTCGTGAGACTGGGAGTCAGCCATCTTTGTTAATTGCCGAAATATTTAATTAGCTCCCTCTATTTAGAAAATATTTCAGAAAGTTATCGCAATTTTTTTTATTTATTGTTTTTCAGTTTTAGAAATTTTATATAGAACTTGCCAAAAAGACAATCGCATCTTTTTTTATGTATCAATGTGAATTGCTTTTTTGACAAATGTATTTTGCTTTTCGTGTGATAGACTTGCGTCACCAAAAATAAAATAGAATAAAATGAATAAAAATAAAATAGAAATAACCAACATAATTTGATATCAATATTTAATGTAAAAAATATCTTTATTATTTAATTGGAACATCGAAAAAACTGAAATTGAAAGAACTCGCTCAAATTCAAATTCACTGATACCTTTTGAAACGGGTCCTATAGTTATAAAATTCAGGTTTTTCTACTCTCTGACTACCCTCGAGTGGTTTTTGTATTCGAGACCTGAATACTGTTCACTTGATGGTTATGACTTCAATCTTTGTCCCAACTATTGAAATAATGTACTCTGAAACGAGCAGATTCAGCTTCACGACTATGAATAGTTGAATAAGAGATAATATGATAGCTATATTCTGACATGAATGTAAACGATCTCTCCTCGTGAACTGAATAAAAGTTCAAAATTCCCTAACAGTTACCTGATACGACATGAATCAAAAGATCAATGAAGACAGTAATCGTTGAAGAATTGAGACAATAATTAGTAATTTGAGAAAAAACAGATTTGTTGATTTATTGTAAAGTTACCTTACGATAATTCAACAAATCTATTTTTTCTCACTGGCTGTCATCGCATAGCTCAATGACAGCAGGTAAAAGGCAGAATTATTGCCAGAAACCAAATGTACGATCGTTTTTCTGTGAGTTTTTCTAAGATTTTTGCGGGAAAATAAAAGCTTTAAAAAACTGTTCTTTCATTTATAGTACAAACAATAGCCAATGAAGAATGGAGGAATAAACCATCACCTTTTAACGTCGTTTATTAACTTATAATTCTTCCCAAATCCATAGTTCGTTCTTATGCCAGTATTTGATTCTGAAAAAAATTAGGATAGAGAAAACTATGATCAGTCTACGTAACATCAAGAATATACCATTGATTTTCTCCCACATAGTTCTCTAAGTTACCATGCTATCATTACATTGTTATAATAGAAATAAAAGCACAATTTAACCAATGTCACTTCAAGCTTTTATATATAATTTTACCAGGTTAGATTTCTATATACTAAGCTTTGCTTAGCACACAATCAAAATAAATGAATTAGTTAATGATATTAATAACGACTAGAACATTATGCTCTCCATTGCTTTGACTGTTAACTCTCTCTGTGTGAGATTGAGAGAGTGTAAATGTAAACATGCCTCCGATGATGATAGACAGGTAAAAGAAATCATATATATATATATATATATATTAAATGCTATGTACTTGGATGGCGACTGTGAAAGATATGGTCAAAGCTAAGAAGGGAGTACACTGTAAAATGAAGTTGGTTTGCGCTAAGAGGCGCCGAGTGGTGTGAAAGAGAAGATTAATCCCGAAATCAGTTGTAGTACTTTGAATTTGACTACAATTCTAACATCACCGCGGACTCACATATATAAAAAACAATTCATCAAACTTTTCAAACTTGTAAAAAAAGAATCTCTTTCTTCTTTTCGTTTCTTACTTTCTTTTCATCAGAAGTAAGATACACCTGAACGAGATACCTGTTATTTCTTAACCGATGGCAACGAATCATGATAATCATTCGTAGTTATTTCGTCAAGTTAAAGGTCCGAGTGAACAAATGTTTGTAATTTTTAACAAATTCTCCTCCGCGAAATCAGTAGTAGTTTTTTCTGTTACAATAGCAATGTCAGGCAATTTTCTTTGTAAATCCATATTCGAATTCCAAGCGTTTAACAGCATTTTAACCCGTTCTTTTAGTGGTTATGTCAAATATGAATCTATGGACAGTCACAAGGTAAGTTACTCTGATTTAGACTCAAACATTCAGATCTTAATAGGTTTCTAGATTTGGTCTTAACACAAGTCTACATGGAAATAAAAAGTCAGCCTAAGTAGCAGATATATATCACAGAGTGAGAACACGAAATCGCCATGTTTATTTCAAATATAAATAAGTAATTCCCCCTAAGTGGATTAGCCGATGTATATGATTACACGCGGGCATCAAAAAAATTGTGACCCACACACACCATTGTTTGAATTGTTAAATAAATAATGGGTAAAATGATATATGGTTGCTATTGAAATATTAACGTTATATTTTGTTTGTTAATTAAATATTAGCCGCTAAAGGTGTTTTTACACACACGCACACACACACATACGTATACATATATGTGTACGCTCACGCGCACTGATTGATTGAAAGACTGATAAGGTAAACAGCTGCGTGATTCATGTGAAATGACAAAGATCGATATGGAAAGGAAGAACGATTGGTTTATGAAGAGGAAAAGAATGTCACGTTAAATAAAACGTAACAAAGAAAAATAAAATGAACTGAAAGAAACAACTAAGATGAGAAAAACAAAGAAATAAATTCAAACTGCTATAAGAGTAAAAATGTGCAATACACGGAGAGAAAAGAAAAGTCACACTGTTTCAGCACGTATTTCTACGTAGTTGCTTAAAGGCCAACATAGATGGCCATTTAGGTCAATGCTGAGCTAAATCTCATTTATATTTATAATTAATTTTTTAAGATGAAAGTTCTAGGGAAATAATAATGATGATCATAATAAACGCGAATAAATATGAATGCAATATTACCTTTTAGGTTGAAAATGAGATTGAATTTTACTTGGAAATCAAAGAGCATTTTATTTTAAATCTCGCTACTGTTTCTACTTTTACGGTAACATACAAAACATACAAAATATACAAAACAGAAAATTCCCTCTTGTCAACGGAACCTAGAAAACGCTGACTGGATCCTCTGCAGAAAGGTAAAATAACCCAACTCCCAAAAATGGTGTTCTGGAATCACCCTTTTATTTATATAACTCCCTGGGTTCACTTTGAGATAGAGTGGTATTACATGTTTGGGTTTCGTCTACGGGCCAAGTCCATTTAATTTAATGAAGTATTACCGTTTTTATTGTTATTTTGCTGATTTAAAATATTGGAATAAAACATTGGCACCAAATAACCTAATAAGGATTGACATGCTGTGAAAACAATCAACCAACCAACATGCAATATCAAATCATTATGATTTGATGTGAATACATGTGTTTGAGAGAGAAACAGGCATACTGAAAAGCATTACCACACGTATATATATATATATATATATATATATATATATATATATATATATATATATATATAACAAGTTTGGTCGAATACCACAAAAACAGATAAAACTCATTATCTACAACACAAAATTTAAAACATTAAACCTCATCATTAAGAATAACTTCCCCAAAACTCCCCTAAAAATGAATGTAGTATATGAATTTACATGTAGTATATAAATTTACATGTCCATTTCAAAAGTGTCTCTCGGAAAATAACATAACACCTAAAACCTACATTGGTCATACAGCAAGCACATTCTCCCATCGTCTTACCTACCATCTTTCCGACATAAGTGCCATAAAACAGCATCTAATGACATAGCATAAAAAGGACTCAGACAAATTCAAATCCTCAGACATAAGAACGATCTTAATTAACAATACAAAAATCATATATAAAAATAACCATAAAAACTGTTTACAAATCCTCAAAGCAATAATTATAAATGTAAAAACCTTCAATCATCAGACGGGATTACATTGAATAATCTATCTATCTATCTATCTATCTATCTATCAGACAGGAGTACATAGATAGATAGATAGATAGATAGAAAGTTCTGTCAATATCAAACTGAATATTCTTAATAAATTTGACCCATGAAAATGAAGTGAAATCCTAATAAGACAATGCCTGCTATGTGAGTTCAAAAAGAGTTAATAAGTGTCACATGTGGTGAGAGATACTGGCCCTATTTATGGAATTAAAAACTTAAAATGTAAAATATAACATCTTTGTTAATACATTCCACATGTGCTCTCCTGTTCTCAAAAATATCGGAATGAAAATAAATTCGGTATTTTACAAAATAACTTCAAAATTAAGGATAAAAAACACTCCTAATCTTTTTTAAAGAAGATCGTTTTCAGTGATCAAAAGTGGGTCCCTCATAATCCAGTTCAAAGAGAAAATGATTATTACCAAAGGAGAAGTCTGTGCTAATACCATGCTTGGATTACACCCCGGGAAGGTATTGCACTATATTTGGTAGGATATGAAGAGTTATGTCTATTACGAAATTTTTAATTATCCCGAAACAATTAATTCCGAGTGATATTCTGGTTAAATGGAAACGGTACACCAGTATTCATAAAAGAAATTAAAAAATAAAATCTTGCTAGCTTCACTGATCAATCGGAAAGGCTTGTTCATTTTGCATAGCAACTCAATGCCACGCGTTCGAAAGAGGAAACTGAAAAGTATTTTGACATTAACGTTTTATCCGATCCATTTTATTCTCCTAAACTTGCTCCCACAGATTATCGCCATCTCAGAATTTCCTGAAACGGAAAAGTTACCCCAATTATGGTGAGGTTAAAAAAGATATTGAGTTTGTTTTTTGTTTTTTGTTATTTTTTTGGTGAGGGTGAATTTTGTTGTTGAAATCCAAAGAATTTTAAGTCTGGAATATTAATAACTTGTCTTCTCGTAGAGATTATGTCATCACAAATGAAGGAAACTATTACCTTGATTAAATTTGCAATGTATCATTAAATATAAGTCAATTATATGACTCAACAAAAAAGCAACAGGACTTTTTTCAACCTAATACAAGAAAAGACTCTTGGGACCAGCTGTATAATGATTATTTCAAGAGAAGACAAAAATTAACGAAACAAATAATTAAATGAATGAATAAAACGAAATTCAGAAAAGCGATGAAATTAGAAATAACTGAATGAGTAATCAAAGGAAAGTGAATGAATGGAAAGAAAAAAAAAAAGAATGAAAAAATAGCTTGAATCACGAAGATGTCAGTCAATTTTATAAACTATAAAAGCAATTAAAAAAACTGTGGAAAAATAAAAAAGAAAGGGAATTATATGGAAAAGGATGTAGAACAAAAGAAGACAAAAAAGTAATGGTGAATTAATGAAAGAAATAATAAAGAAATCAAGAAGAAAAATGAAAATACCGGTAACAAAAATACTGGAAAAAGTTGAAGAACAATGGAAGATAGTGAAGAAAATAAAACAGAACGGTAGAAATTGAAAGAAAAAAAGAAGAGAAAAAAGAAAAACTCAGCTGGATGAATCAAATAACAAACAAGCTAATGAAAATAAAGATCCCAACTAATCGGTCAATGTGTTGAATGCATTAGACTAGTTTTGTAAGCGGCAAATATGGCTGTCACATCAATAAAAAATAAGGACTACCACCTCTCCCATGTACACACCTCGGAAAGACCTCAGTATACATCCTTCTTTACGGAACAATGCACTATACCACTGCCACAGCGATTTTTACAATAAGCTCGATTTTTTTGTTATTGTTCGTTTGTATTCACCATTTGCTTGGCTCTTTGTCATATTACTCTGTGGCTTGATGCTATTCCGGCTTGCTACACACGACTGCTTCAGCAAATAGTTGCTATTATATATAAAAGGATAGATACAAAATCGATGCCTGAGCAAAAGGACATAATCAGACAATAGATAAAAGCGAATTATGTTTATCGTATTAACTCGTGTAAGAGTTGATCTCGTGTATATATTGACCCTTCCTTTTGGATTGAAAGGTCAATACCATGTCTTATGTAGAGGTCACCCTGAGATATTTACTTCCTTTAACAATACTAAGATAAGAAATACTAGTTTTATCGTATATTCATATAAAGAATGATATGAGATTGATTCGGAATTGTTGATGCAAAAGTTTTTTTTTGACAACATCTTTTCTCAAAAAAATCCATAGAATTATCATTAATGCATCTATGTATTTTTGCTGTTCTTCTAGTCGCACCTTTTTGGTATATTGTGTATTCCATTATAACAGAAGAATTCCACTTATAATATGCTTTGAGGATTTTACACGTTATGAATGTGTTAGAAGTACTTACTTGACTGAAACAAAAGACTTTATCGACAGAAAGTGAGGAATTTAGAGAGTACTTTCAATCTCAGCCTTTTTCTACATCGTATTAGCAGCTTGAGGAAGAATGCTGTCGGGCAAAAAGATCACTACTTCACTTTATTATCGGAAAAAAGAAATTTTCTTTTTTATCCATCGCGTAATTTTAACAGTTTTATTGATGTCCTTTTATTTCATTTCTACATCCTGTTATGTTGCATTTTTATTGAAAAGTTTATTCAATTCAGTAGTTTTCAAGTTCGAATATTTTCTTGTGTTTTATGAGACCTTATGTTTAAAATCTTCATTCAAAACTTTTGAATTCACCGGAAAAATGTTTCTAAAACGTGCTTGTGCTGATTCCATCCAAACAACAAAAATCTCACTGTTTTCTTAAAAAATGAACAGCGATGAATGTACATCTTATCTTCAGAATAAAGCAAAACAATTACTTTGTAAAAATCATACAGAGAAGTTTTGAATTAAATTAAAACTATAAAGCATGAAAATATTGGTAAAGTGTAAACTTTTTATTTATCAGAGGTCAAGACAAATTTCTACAAAATTTACCGTGGACCTAATATTTCAGACTGAGTACTATTTAAAATTATGATATGTTGGACACAAGGAGACCAAGTCAATATAGAGACCACGGAATAATTTTAAACAAAGATAATTACGCATGGCAGCGAAGTTTGATGTAATTATGCTTGACGTTTAGCAGCTTCATTTAAAGCTAAAGTGGAATTTTGACGAGATTCGAGACATGGACGAATCATAAATAATGGAAGGTGTATATGAACATATAGATAAAGGGATTTAGTGAGATTAGTTCAGTTCAAACTGAGTCTAAGTGTATGAATAAATTGTCATTTTTCTTCAGTTGTCTTCTTTGATTATGTTTTATAACATTGTTAATGAGCGATAAACTATATTAAATTTTGATAATAATCTTTAGTTATGTCTTATAGTAAGAATAGTAATCACAAAACACATTTTCAAATAATTTTTAAATCAAAAAGTACCAAACCATTCGGTGTTCAGCGTTTGTTTCAGCGGGTCAATAAATTCCGTTCGGATTTTAAAAATAACTTCATGGTATCTGATAAAACCATAAAACTAGGTAATTATATTTTGAGTCATGTTTCTTAATTACATTGTTGGATATCATTAGCCAAATTATAAATATATATATATATATATATATGTGTGTGTGTGTGTGTGTGTGTGTGTGTGTGTGTGTGTGTGTGTGTGTGTTTTAAATAGTCTCTAGGTTATCAAAAGTTTAGGAGGTTCCGAGTTAATGCCACGTACTTTTTTTTCTTTATTTTACAACTTAGAAGAATTAACTCATCTTCGTATTTCATAGACTGTGTAACAATTTACACTCGTGAATAAAATGAAAGGTTTGATTGAAAGATTTTAGAAAGTTACCGAATATATCAGCCATCTAAAAGAGGCCGAAGATTACAAAGTTTGAAACCATGTAAAACAACTACGACTAGGATACTGGTTCACTATTAACAATAATTCCTCAAAATAACTGTTTACAGTCTTCTTAATATAATCAGTAGATTTATGAAAAATATCGAAGAAGTTTTCCTCTGTAATGCTTCAGCTTGAGTGGACTTTACTTATAATAAAAACAAGAAGACCTCTATAAGCTACATAAAAAGTATTTTATATTTTGAAGTTCTTGCTTTTAAACTCTCCAATAACCAAGAAGACAATTCGAGAAAATAAAATTCTCTTCTTATCAGTTCTCAGTGCCAAATGTAATAGAAAATAAATTTCGCCTGTATTTCTACAATTCAAAGTCAATGAATTCAGGTAGCTGTTTACGAACAGAACTTTGATTAATTGAAAAAAAGAGAAAAGAAATACCGATTTGACGTCTGGGAGAGGATAAACACTGTTCCCTGCCTTATTGGGATTAAATTTCTTGGGTTGAGTAAAACGGAAGAAAAAGAAAAGAATTCACAACTCAAGGCTTATCTTTTCTGAATAGCCTCGGCTTCTAATCTGAATTGTTCGTTGACATCCTTCCTGGATAAGGATCAGGAAATAGGAAGGGGGATCTTTTTGGATCGCTCCAAAATGAATTTTTAGTTTTCATAGGCAAAAGAGTACGGATAAATTTGGGGATTGGCGTGATTTAACTCATAGACATTGAGCGAGTTGATCCAGCTATTTTTCTGACTGAGGACGAAAAAGTCGAGACACAAGAAAGGAGATAGAGAGAAAGAGAGAAAGAGAGAGACAAATAGAAATAGAAGGAGGAGCGAAAAAAAAATAGAAAGATAAAAAAGAAAAAAAAAAAATGTTACAAAATGATCCTGAGAAGGAGGAGATGAATGACAAAATGTAAATTAAAAAAAGAAGCAATTTGCAAAGGAGGAGGTGTCTTCGTAGTGTAATGGTTACAGCACTGAACTCTGGAATCTTAGCGTGTGATTTAGAGCTCCAGTCGCGCTATTACGTTCACTTTAAAAAATACTCTTTGGAAAGGTACGAACCACCTTAAATAGCACCACTGCTCATCTTCCTAGCATTAAATCACCCATGAAGGTTGACATGCCATTAAACAATCAAATCAAACCAAACTAATTAGAAAAGAAAAAAAAATGAAGGGATATGAAAATTAAAGAAAAATTAACGATCAATAATAATATAAAAATTATGATTTTATTTAAGAGGGAAAAAAAGAAGTAACAAAAAGAAATATTGATGAGAGGAAAAATTGGAAGAAAGCGCAACAAATATGACAAATAAAAAATGAGAAGAACGAAAGAAAGAGAAAAAGAAAATATTTCTAAGAGGTAAAAATTCAATAAGATATGAAGAGAAAAATAGGAAAGACGGATATGATTTTTCCTCTGATTTCATCACTATTTGCTTGATAAAATGTAAAAAACAATCAAAGTTATCTTCTTTCATATTATTATTTTATTAGAATTTATTAGAATTAGTTCCACGATTCTTAAATGTGATTGTTACAGCAGTAACTTCATCGTTAAAATAGTTATATTTCCAACACCCCAAAGCAGACATGTCGGAGTAAATATGTTGCACGCAAATAAGCAGATATAATCCAACTAGATTGTGTGCGATATACAGGGTTTAACTTGTGGAGGTAACTTACGAAAAGAATTTAATTTTATGTGACTTAAACACAGGTAAAGTTCAGAAACTAATTCAAAGGAGTTACAGGGTGGAACGACAAAATTGTCACCCTAGAAAAGACTACATGACTCCGTTTCCGTTTAATGAAAACCAGTTTTCTTTCTTTTTTTTTTTTTTTTTTTTGTTGCAGACCATCTACCGATCCAAGTTATGAAAACAGTACCATTGCCAGCACCCTCTAAATGCAAATCTAGATTGCCACGAATAACAGGAACGTGCCCAGGGTGATGAAAATAAAGTTTCCGGCTACGGTTATGGTCTTTGGTGTGGTTTCAAGTGAGGGCCACATCATGCCACCTCACATCTTCGAAGTTGGCTTGAAAGTCAACACCAAAGTGTACCTGGATGTGCTGAAGAATGTGGTGATCCCCTGGTGCAATCAGGTGGCCGGTGGCAGACCCTGGGTGTGGCAGCAGGACTCGGCGCCGGCCCACAAGTCCAAAGAGAGCCAGGCTTGGCTTCAGAAGGAGTGCTACGACTTTGTATCCATCTCTCACTGCCCCCTCCTCCCTCTACCTGAACCCGCTGGACTACTCCGTTTGGTCATACGTTGAGAACATCACCAACATGACCACTCACAACACCAAAGCCAGCCTAATCGCCGCCATCCGCCGAGCTCCCGCCGGCGCTTGTGGAAATGGCATGCTCCCAGTTCTGGAACCATATCTTGGCGGTGATTGAGGCTAAAGGTGACTACATAGAATAGATGTCAGCTCTACTACATAATCAAGTTACCTGAATTGATTTTTTCAATAAATTCTAAAAATAAAGCTGTAGTGTTGTTTTCTTTAGGACGACAGTTTTATCGTTACACCCTGTATGTAGTCAAATATTTGACTATTACATTCACTATATTTATCCAGACAAATCAATTATACTATAGACATTGCCATATGAGTTTTAGTCCTGTATATTCATTAGATCCGTTTCGATGTAAATCATTGCCCATAAAATAATACACATCTGACAAATCTTTTATTTTAAAAGTTTTCTTAAAAAAAAAGGATAACAACAAGATTTCATCATTTATAGTGGAATACTATATAATGAAACGCATAAAATCCTTTATTACTTATTAAACTCTAACAGAGTTGAAATGTTATAACCACAAATATGAATATATAGAGATCAAAACGCTATATACATATATATATATATATATATATATATATATTGTCATCCACAGACAGAACTCTTCAGTGTGACGAGACAGGCTAGATTCCCGAAGCTGGGATCGAAACCTCATTGACTCAAACGCCAATCCAAGATTCTTCCACTCAGCCATGAGTGTGTTTGTGTGTGTTTGTGTGCGTGCGAGCGAGCGCGCGCGTGTGTGTGGCACAGGTAGATTATATATTTATAAACCAGAAGTGGATAAACAGCGCTTTGAACAGTGAGACATGCACTTCTTTTGAAGGAGTTTTTTTTTCTGATCACAGAATCACCTCAGGAAAGGTTCGTTTGAAATAAGAGACAAAACTTCATGATTTGACTGGTCCTCACTTATAGTAAAATACATATGCAATATACGGTAACTGTAAGAAACAAGACTGATTCTATTCCGGAAAATTCTGAAACACATACACCTAATGACGTATATAAAAACTTTGTTACCGACTATATCGAAGCAGCCACCGAGTGCGTACAAACTAAAACAAGATCTATGTTCAGAGTTCAATGAAAACCAATAGCAGTCAAAGAAAAATGAGATAATACGAAAGAAATCCAACAAATACACAGAAACTTAAGAAAGCCCAGAAGGAACTAGCTAAACACAACAAAAAGAACATTCAAGGCCAAATCAATAAAACCAAAAATCTGTTAGTTGACAATAAGGATTAGTATGGCAGATAGTAACTAAAGTAATCGGAAATAAGCACCTTGAAGGCAAAGCTAAAAGCTGCCAACCAAAAAGTAAACTTCAGAAATGAAACGAACATTTCAGGATAATGCTTGAAGGCACTCCCGAGATTACAAATTAACTTACTGAAAAAAATTATTGATAATCAACTCCCCATCAAACGATCACAGTTTATGGATGAAGAATTTGACGTAATAGGGGGAAAAATTAAGAATAGAAAATGTGACGATTTTCTTCAATTTGTTTCCGTTGGATATCGTCTGCTTCTTGTCTTTCTCAATGTGAAACACTTTTCTTTATCAGATCTATTGAAATGCATAGTACGTAATCTGGGCAGATTATGAATATATATGATACTAATGTATATCCTTGCACGATTCTCGCGACAATGTCGAAGAAATCAGTGTCACCATCGGGTAAGCAAACCATTGCTTTCATGTCTTTGTAGAACATCATTATAGTGTTAAAAGTTTTGGGGGGCAGACCATAAGCTTTCATAATCTCGTGGCAACAGTTTGTCTATCTTATGGAAATCAGATCTTTTTTATGAAAAAAAAAAAACGGGATTTCTTCATAACAGAGGCTATGACAATATTCCAGTATGGATGCCCTTTCTAGACTCTGGAGAAATGTAATGAAATAAAGCTAGATGGAGACTACACAAGAATGCTACGTGCTATTTTGAGGAGTTCATAGAAGGGGAACCCGACCAAAAAAATAAAAAAACTGTTGTACGACCCCATTTGACACGCCATCCAATTAAGAGGCGCAAGACATGGTGTCCACTGCTAAAGAAATATGGACGAACTCATAAGTGACGTTCTCTTATGGACTCCGACATATCGATGTGCCAAGGTTGGCTGACCAGCAAGGATTTATTTCCATCAGCAATGTGCAGACAGTGGATGCAGTCCACAGATCATGTCCCAGGAGTTATGGGTGGAACACAAGAGAGAATCATGGAACTCTGTTCACTCAGCATGACTTGATGATGATGATGATGATAATAAATATATATATATATATATATATATATATATATATATATATAGCTACAAAGTTGTTGCAACTTACCTTTTTGTTGCACTATTTCAATAATCTTCAGTTTGGTGAAAAATAATATAAGATAATATCTGTTTTCATCGTATAATGTTCACAAAAAATGATAATAAAATGGTGATGTATCTGCTTTCGAAGAAAATTAACTTTTTATCAAAAAATGTTAAGAGTGCACTTATTTAAGACCGATACTGTAAATATTTGAAATAAGTTTTTGTTTGTTTAATTATTTCTACTTGTGATATAATAAATATTTGGAAGGATCAAACCAAAAAGTAAGGATGTCGAAAAAGAATATTGAATAAAAAGTTTGAAAAGTTTTTAAGATTCTCATATAAAATTTTTTTTAATTCTTTCAATGTAGGTTTAGAATTCGTATTTCCAGATTTGTAATATCAAAGCACAATTGAAATTTTCATCGAAATTTTTGTTTTGTTTTTTTATTAAATAATTATTTGCTCGGATCTTGTAAATCTTTGACAGCGTTAGTTCTATTAATTTTCAGAATTAACTAATCCTATTTTGAAATGAAAAGCCAAAGCCTGGTAGCAAAAAGTTCTTTCTCAGTTTATCTTTTTTTTCGAGGTGGGGGAGTGCAGTCCAAGTACATGTTGGTATGAAAAAAATGGGGTTGGTACCGGATAGAACAAACAGAAAAATAGTAAAGTGAGAGAATGGATGAATGACAATTCAAGACAGAAAAAGACAGACAAAAGGGGCGAAGAACGAAAAGGGAAGAGAAACAAAAATGGCGGGAAAAATTAACTAAAGGACCATTGAACGCGTGCTGAGAACATGTGCATATTTGGGAGCGGCGTCACTAATACATGTGTCAGATGATGTATGGCCGACAAGGCCTCTTGGGCAAGCTCTGGCCGGGTGCAGGGGTGGATAGGCGAATTCGAGGCTGCAAAGTGATGATGAGTCAGACAACTCGACAATAACTGGCGCGTCAATTCTTAGTCTGGCCTAGTTTCTCCTTCAGGCAAACATTCATTGCATGACTGAAGATCATTTGTTTTTGGGGTGCTTGGTCACTGTCCAGCATCTCGTAATCACTACATAACAATCACTTGTGAGATGTGCACCTCACAAGAACGCTCCATTTTAGGTCGTTACTTACCTAAGATTAATAAAGCATAAAAATTCACATATTGGGTACTTGGTGAGAACTGAATTTCTGATAGATAGATAGATAGATAGATAGATTTGAGACCTTGCAAAGGCTCATCCTCCCTTTCGGAAGTTCTGGTCAACTGAAAATACGAAATTCAGTGTGACGTATCCTAAGTACCCGATATTTTGATCAAATTCGAAAAACATTTCGAAAAATTCATAATCGATTAAATTGCGACTAAAGATCTACGAAAAATATTCTACCTTATTCATGGGAAAATCGTACGCAATTTTTACAAAAGTAATGCATTCTAACGTTAATTCATACCCTTGAAGGCAGGGAAAAACTTTTCGTGGGTGGAAAAGGAATATTTGAGCTTTCAAAAATCCCCTTGAACTTATTTTTGTGTTTTTGAACATTTTTTTCAATAGTCAGAATGTTAAATGATGAAAACGTAAAAGCTTAACTTGAAACCCTGGCTTTTAGAGAAAGCCATGGATAGAAGTTAAATCTAAAAAAAGTTATACATTGGCAACCGTACACAAAATGGAGAAAAAATAGAATAATCATGCGCAATGCTATGATTGCGAAATTTCGCGAAAGTAGAGTTCCCTCAAATATATAAGTAACTGGCCAGTTGACTTGATTCCGCTCATGGTTGTTTAAATTTTTGCTGAGAATCTAAATTTGGAAGGTAGAGCAGATAGATTAGACTGTTTAACTGTTTTGAAGATGAAGATGATCCGGAGAAGTCGTAAAATATGTGCAATTACATTGCTATGCATAAAATGAATTTTTTATGGTCTTAAATAATGTTGATTATGTGAAATATCGAAAATTAGTGTATGAATATTAATTTAATCAAAAGAGATTTAAGGATACGAAAGTTTAACCTTAACTGATGTAGCTTCGGATTTAAGTGTTTCAAGTTGTGAGTGAAGTTGTAAGTGTTTACGATTGTATATGATCGTACGAGTAAAGTGATCATCCAGGAGCTGTGAGCATATCAGAAAATTGAATGTATGAGTGCTGTAATTGAGCGAATACAATGCGTGTACGAGTGCAGTTATGTAGAAGTGCAGTAAGAGTGCAAATGCATTCAGTGTAAGATTATAGTGATTGTATAAGTGCAGTGAATGTACGAGTGTGGTAAGTGCGCAAGTGCAGTGAGTGTAAATGTTCAGAGATTTTGCGAACGCTGCAATTGTATGACGACAGAAAGTGTGCCAGTTCAACGAGTTTACGAGTGTTGTGGGAATGCAAATGTGGCGAGTACTGTTATTTTAGGAGTATCCAAGTCCAGTGATCATTCGAGTATTTCAAATGTGTGAGTGAAGTATGAAAGAGTAGCAAATGTGCAAATGCTGGAATAATGATTTTGCAAATAAGTATGAATACGAATGAAGAGTGTCTTACTACTTTCAATATAAATGTATGATCATAGTAAACTGCCCCCCACCCCCGCTAAAAGAAGCGTTTAAACACAACTATTGCTTTTTTATGTTTGATTGATAGATAGATAATGAATTAGTTTAGTCATTCTTTCTTTATTGATTTCTATATTGATATGTTTATTTTGTTGGCAATGAAGAATAGAAAAATACTGATCCTTAAAAACATAGTGATAATCTTCGTTGAGAGAGTTTAGCTTAAAAATCAATATTCGGACCTCTGAAATTTGATCTTGGTTCATTTGGAAATAACTAACCGTCGCAACCAGAAAAGAGACGAATATATATAGGGTCTTTTATAACGGACACAACCATAAGGATAAAAGGGTAGAAGATAGACGCATCAAATTAGATGCTACTATATCAGTCAATTGACAACGCTCTACAAACAAACAAGAATGTTTATTAATTGAAACAATTGCGGTATACGCAAGCCTTATTTGAGTATCCATTCTCTGTTGACTCGGCAATGAGGTTTTTTAAAGCAAAATATGTGTTCTTTGTTGAAACTTATTTTACGTAAGAATCTTGATTTTTAAAATATGCTGTATCCAAAACAATCTTAATTTCCAAGGAGAATTGAAGGGTAATATTGCTTGTGAAACTTGGAACATCGATTAATCCGAAAGGTGGATATAAATGTAATGGAACATGTATTAATCTACATACAAGTTAAAGAAATTTTGACATGCGAAGTGTCAAAAAAGATGGATGATTATTTTGAAAACCTTCATGTATATAAACATATATATATACATAAGTGTGTGTGTGTGTGTGTGTGTGTGTCCCTAATCACAAATCTTTCTCTACTTCACTAATCTCAATTTCGTTCGAACTCTTTATGCCCGAAATCGGAAGAAGTCTGCTAATAGCACCGTGTATTTTGTGAACCTCAGTGCCATGGTAACAGACATGTTCTTCAGGCTTATCACCCCCACCAACCCCGGTTGATCTACTTAGAAATTCATAAGATACAATTGATGTCTGCTTCACCGCTTTACCTTTTCATAAATTTGCATCCTATTATATCGCTTCCATTACCACGTTTTAAAAATATTTTTAAACTTCTTCGTTGGTGATTCACGTCTCTGAAAAGTTCTCCTATCAGTAATGAATTTCTTATTTTGAAAACAATAAAAAATACAACAGTATATTCTTCGCAACACTTTTTATCTTTATTTTTAATGTTCGTCGGTTATTTTATAAGCATTTTTGGTGCCATGAATTTGAATTCTGTTAATTTATTAATATCTTTCTCTTCTCTACAAGTATAATAAACTAGAGAAACTTAAAATTGAATGTCTGCTTTTTTACATTTTCAAAACGGGGATATATATATATATATATATATATATATATATATATATATATATATATATATATATATACAATAACGATGAATATAATTGAAAGTACATTACAATTAGCGTTTAACAGTTATCTCTCATGAAATATTATCTTCGGAGTTGCTGCTAAAGTAAATCAAACACTATTTTATCATTGGACTGTAAATGAAATGAAAATCAGTTTATTATCTAAATTTTTTGAAGATAATAATAATAATAATTATTATTATTATTATTATTATTATTATTATTATTATTATTATTATTATTCACTCATTAGAGCTTTTCACATCAGCAATAGCCGATGGTTTTTCACTGAAGTCTGTGTGACAGCAAGTCGCCTCAAGTCTCCAGGACTCTTCTTAGTATTCTGGCAGTTCTCAACAATGCTGTCATTTGGATGGTCTCCACTCGTCCGTCAACCTCCAAGTCCTCTAGTCCCTTTAGTAATCCCTTAGTTACTGTTCCAAACGCACCTATTACAATTGGTATAATTGTCACCTGCATGTTCCACAGTTTTTTCAGTTCCCTAGCAAAGTCCAGGTAGTTATCCTTCTTTTCACATTCTTTCTGTTTTATCCTGTAGTCTGCCGGGACAGCAAAGTCGACTATTTTGCTAGTTCTCTTTTTTTTGTTGATTATTATTAAGTCTGGTCTCCTGGCCGGGATTAGGTGATCTGTTTGTATATTAAAGTCCCATAGGAGTTTATGCGAGTCATTTTCTAGGACAGGTGCTGGGTTGTGCATATACCATTTGTTAGTATGGTCGAATTTATCATTATCATTATTTCTTTAGAATTTTTTTCCGTGCAGGTGTAATAGGTGGTATCCACTGAAGTCCAACTGACAACCAGTCTCTGCAATTCCTCAGGACTCTTCTCAGTATTTTTACCAATCTCAAAAATGCTGATGTACTATTAACTCAGTCAAATTTTTTTACTGTTTCTTCAGGATTGTTCCAAGGACCCCAAATATGACTAATATCACTGTTACTTTCAGGTTTCATTATTTTTCAGTTTTCTGGAAAGTTACAGACATTTCCTCAGGTTTTTGTTTTTCTTTACTTTCATTTTGTGAACTGGAGCGTGCACGAATTGACAGATTTTTTTCTTCTTAATTAAAATTGGTTATGGTATTCCGTATTTCAACATCCCAGAGAATTTTGTCTGATTTATTCAGAAGGAAAAATTCTAGTTTTTGCTTATGCAATTTTATCAGTATACACAACTTTTAGTCATTTGCACGTTTCCGCATCATTGGCAGACATATTAAACCATTTAAACTAGAATGCAGATGTGTCTGTCTTGTAATTTTTCTGTGCCAATATGCTCCATTATGTAATTGGTTGTTTCATCTCTCTCTCTCTCTATACATATATATATATATATATATATAAAACCGCATAGTCTACACTTGCTTTTTCCGATGTTCTATAAATTTCATTCGAACATGTTTGTTTCTTGAAGTTTTTTATACAGTTAAAACAGCTTCTGCACGGCCACTAACATACCATCTTACAAAACATCCGAGTAAGATGAACAAGACAGGCTGAGTACAGCTGGATAAGCAGAGAGAAACTCATAAGTGACTTTCTCCCGTAGCCAAACGGCATAAACTTAAATTCATCAGTTATATGCAGATACTTGATGCTGTCTGGAGAACCTACAGATGGCAATGGCCGATATATATATATATATATATATATATATATATATATATATATATATATATATATATATATATATATATATAAGAGGGTGCTGAAAAGTTTGTGGCCCTACTAAGAAAGGGATTATCTCCGAATTTTTTTCATTGAAAATACATGATTGCTTAAAGAAACTTAAAGACGTTTCAAGTGAGTCAAACCAGGGATTTCATTGGCTTGGCTCATCGCATCTTTATATAGCTACATATACTTTCTGTGTTTCCTTGTCTTCCAGTTTCCCGAATATGAACCATGTCAGATCCTCCAACACTTTTTACCATTACTTGATACACAAAATATTCAATTTAACGTATTCACTCAAAATTGAGTTTATTTCTACTCTTAGATATGCTGAGAGAGTCTATAATAGGACCACAGTTATTCATTACTTTGTTATTTGGGATTTTACATGATTCGGTGTTTATTATTCATTCAGCTTTACTTATTCTTTTTTGTATTTCTATTAAATATTATATACAGCGTATGGAGAAATATTTATTTTGTGAATGCAAGAATATTTTTACTTTTGTTTTTACCACTTTGTTGTGTTAAAACAGATTATGTTTTCTATTTATTCTTCTCTGAGATCTGTTGAAATTTTTTCCTCAAAAACACGTTTGGTATTATTATAGCCTTAATTTTCAATGGTATTTTATACTTTATCATAGCCAGTTCAAAATTCTGGTTGTTTTCCCAGTCTGTGTATTTTTTTTAGATAATCGTATGATGATTTAAAAATGTTTATGCAAATTAAAGCATTATTTGATTTTCCATTAGATTGAAATTCTCCACTACTGAACTTGAACATAACAATAAAAAAATGATAATTTATAATTTTCTTTTATAATTACTGAGTTTACAGTACAACAGACGGGGTCGTAAATATTTTGTTAAAATATATATAGGCATTCTTCAGAAGGAAGAATTGCCTTTTGACCACCGAAGATTAAACTATTATTTATGATGTGTGGCTTTAATTCCTGTGTTATATTGCCTAATGAAATATTTTCACACACACATACACACACACACACACACACACACACACACACACACACACACACACACACACACACACACACACATATTCATATAAATAAATCTATATATGAATGTGTACGTCAGTGTAAAGAAGTGTTACAGAATGTGGCGGGTAAGGAATGATTGATGAATGTTTTATTCAACTATTTGTTTCCTTACAAAGTAATAAACAATATACTTCTATGAAGAATGTCTCGAACTTCCCTGAATCTGCTTCAGTCATCCTCTAAAGAAGAAGAATGAGACATGCGAGTTGTCTTCGGAAAAACTCAGAAGTTAAACATTGAACGGATTCTCTCTTCTGTAAAGTTCAGATCAGAATCCTGCTGTTAAATTAAGATCTGTTTGGCTATTTGTTTACAGAGTAATGTCTCCTGTGAGAAACAGCGAAATTCTGAACTAACTTTGAGAAATATTTACTTATGTTCTGTTTATCCATTAATTATGGAAAATATTTAGAAATCACATCCCAAGTTTAATTATATCTTATTCTTTGTTTGTTTTCTTATATATATATATATATATATATATATATATATATATATATATATATATATATATATATATATATATATATATATGCATGTTAGGTTTTATATATATTAAATAGCATGGAAAGCGGACAGCGGAAAAGCATCTATGCTGTTAAATGTATTATAAATTAATATATACTTTTTTATTCATTATTATTATTATTATTTAGTCATTGAGAGTTTTTCACATCAGTTTCCGCTGATGGTTTCACTGGAGTTTGAGTGACAGCAAGTCTCCTAAGTCTTCATAACTCTTCTCATTATGCTGCAGTGCTGTTGTTTGGATGGTCTCCACTCGTCCTCCAACCTCCAAATCCTCCAGTCCTTTTGATAATTCTTTAGTTACTGTGCCAAAAGCACCAATCACGATTGGTACAACCGTCACCTTTATGTTCCATAGCATTTTTTTCAATCATCTAGCAAGGTCGAGGTACTTATCCTTCTTTTCACATTCTTTCAGTTTTATTCAGAGGACAGCCGGGACAGCAAAGTCAACAATTTTGCAAGTTCTCTTTTTTTTTTTGTTAATTATTATTAAGTCCGGTCTTCTGGCCGAGATTAGGTGATCCGTGTGTATGTCAAAGTCCCATAAGAGTTTATGTGTGTCATTTTCTGTGACAGGTACTAGGTTGTGCATATACCATTTTTTTGTATGGTCAAAGTTAAATTTCTTGCACATTGCCATTGGATCACAGTAGTGTCTAGTTTTATACTCCTTCTGTACTAATTTACTGCATTCGCTTATTATGTGATTAATGGTTTTGTCTTTCACCACATTACCTACATTTGCTATTTTGTTGCGTCTTATCTATTATCGCTTTGATATGATTGCTTCTTATGGCGTTGTTTTGTTCTGCTTTAAGGACAGATTCTCTTTCTCTCTTAAAGTTTCCTTTTCTTAGCCAGTTCCAGGTTTTGTCGTGTGAGATGTTGTTTATTAGTCGTTTAAAACATCCATACAGTTGTTTATTATTATTATTATTATTATTATTATTATTATTATTATATGATAGCTCTATCACAGATATTGAACCCTCTCCAAATACCTCATTGGGTCTGCCACAAACCCACCAAGTGAGATAGTGACAACACTATATTGTTATATATATATATATATATATATATATATATATATATATATATATATATATATATATTAGATCAGTTGTATTGGCGAATTGTAAACACTAGAGCATTACTCGACTGAATGTTTTTCGATTCACCGACGTAAACAGTAGAAAGAAAGAAAGAAAGAAAGAAATCAGAGAGAGAATAAGTTGGAAGTAAATATAAATTTTTAAATAGAAAGAAAACGTAATGGCACGAAAAAGTGAGAAAAGTTGAAAGTTATAGTGAGAAAGAAAATAAAACAGAGAGTGAAAGAGATTAAGTGACCGAGCGATTACGTAGTGCAGTCTACCATGTTATTACCTATGATAGAAAGGATGCATACATTTGAGTTTTAGCGTCGTTTTTACATAACAAGGCAATTTCTCATTACTCTCTCGTCAGCTCAAGTTGCGTGTCCGATATATGTTCTTATAAAGCCGTATATATGAATTAGATAACGTCACATTGTCTTTTAAATATAAATAGATAATTATTATCATTATTGTTATTAATATTGTTGTTGTTTTCGTTGTCGTTGTTATTTATTTTAATTTCGGTGCGTCGCCTTCATTTACTTTCATTTTAAAACTAAGCCTTCCATTCTACTTTCACTTTTGTTTTGAATTTTTAGCGTTTCAACACCCTATCCTGCCCCAACCAAGATCTTTTTTTACACTTTTGTCTTATCTCTTCAATCTCCGTCTGCCATGTTTTCTTTGCCGCTTTCTCCGCTTGCATCTCTTGTTTTTGCCTCTTCCCCAATTTTCGTTTTTGTTTGTTTTGTTTTTTTGTTTAGCAACTCGACTCAGCCCTACATCTCACTCTCCCTGTCAAAACAAAACGACCCTTTCTTGATTTTAAACTGCATCCCGTCCCAGACGAGACGCGCTATTTTGCCAATTTATGCTTGCTACTTTGCTTTACGACTTCTTTTTTCACATAATCTTGACGGCCATCTTCACATTCAACGCAGCCGATTTTCATTCAGAGTGGAACCCAGAGAGTTTTCGGCATTTGTTTCCTTTTTCCTTTTTGTTTTCTTTTGTTTGTTTTCGCTCCAACTATTTTTTTCCTTTTGTATTTGTTTTGATTTTTGTGGGATTCTTTTTCTCTTTCGTTTTTTTTTTATTTTATCCCTTATTTCGAACGAGGAAGAAATTGCAGTTGGGTCATTTCAAACGAATGATTTGGTGTGAGGATGCAAGCCAGAATGTTTGCCTTATGCAGGATATTTTATTATTATTATTATTATTAAAATGAAGGGGGAATGCTTTGGAATTGGAGGGTTTGGAAATATATTCTTCTCACTTGTCCATTTCTGCTTGTGTTTCTTTTTCTTTTTTCATTTAAGTTTGCTGTCACTTTAATCTGCTCTCTCTCTCTCTCTCTCTCTAACTCTCTCTCTCTCTGTCTCGCTCTCTCTCTCTCTCTCTCTCTCTCTCTCTCTCTGTCTATGTCTCTCTGTCTCTCTCTCAAATCTTCTTTTGGATTTTTGCTTCGCTTTCACGCTCATTTTTACTGACTCAACTTATTCGTCGACCTAATCATTCAATCTTTTTTTTTTTCATTTAAAAATCCTTAGATTCAATCCTCATTTTCTTTTTCTTTTTTCAACCATTCCATCCTTCCTTTTTTTTCTAGGTTTCATCTCATATCATCAGTTTTTATATGTCTTTTTTCTTTTCCCTTTTATTCCATTTCTGTTGTTGTTGTTGTTGTTGTTGTTGTTGTTGTTCTTCTTCTTCTTCTTCTTCTTCTTCTTCTTCTTCTTCTTCTTCTTCTTCTTCTGCTGCTGCTGCTGCTGATATATTCTCTGTCTTCAAACTTTCTTTTTTCTTTTTTTCTTTTTCACTCACTTTTTCGAACACAGTCCGTCCTTCTTTATTTTCATCAGCCTGAGTTATTCTTTCAAATTTTTTTGTCCACACCAACTCTCGTTTGCCTTCTAGATTTCTTCTTCTTCTTCTTCTTCTTCTTCTTCTTCTTCTTCTTCTTCTTCTTCTTCAAATGCATGCATATAAAACAAACGTGTAACTCAAACATAAGCACTTAAATATTTAGATATATTGTTTTTAGGAAACTACCAATAAAATTCATGCATTCAAAAAATATACGAAAAGCCACATTTTGTTTCGTGCGAATAAAATAAATTCTCACTCAAAATTCACTCACAGAACAATCATGCAAGTCAACCTTTACACATCGCTTTATCGCCTTAGACATATATGTGTAAACCAAGACGAAATCATAGTTTACACGTAACCAAAGTTTTTTTTATGTAAACCTTAAGCAGAATATGCAAAATACGCACAAATGTCGCCTTTCCACGTTCAGATCATCGACTGTTCTCTTTTTCTTTTCTTTTTTTATTTCTATTAAGAAAAAAAAATAACACCTCCTCTCTCCTCTCAACCGACTGGCGCATCTTTACCGCTATGTTGAAATTCGCTTCGTCCTCCGTCCATCTAACCTCTTTCTTCTTTCTTCAGCATCTCTTCCTCCACCTACACAAAAATAATCATCATAGTTGTCTCCGTTCTCTGAATGACTGGCACACACCACGTCACTGCTCAACATACCTCAATATTGGGCTGTGCATCCTTCCAATTTCCTGTTGTGTTCTCAGCCTCCTAGTTGCACGGTCATTAAGTCAACCGCCTCCAGTTTTCAACCAGCCGTCTTTTAGTAATATCGCTACAATCGACATTTTCACTATTAACTGAAACTCTAAAAATGCTTTCGATCATAAAATGGTCAGCACCGTCTAACAAAAAGCTGTTCATTTGCATTTTAATCAAATCTTCAATCACAATTGGGAATATCATCACTAGTTGAAGTAACCATCTACGCCGGGTAAAAAGTTATTATTTAAATTGTAGACATAGCCAGAGATGAATTTCCAAAAATATTTTTATTAAAACATATCTATTTTAGAATCTTTGTTATAAATTAAAACTTTAAACAGAACAGCTAGAAATAGTAATTTAAACTAAATCATTTAATGAATGAAAATAATGGAGATTCGAGAACTCTTGTCTTCTATATGTTTAAAAACAGAGACAGCGTAACACAGGGAGGAGCAGAATTGGCTCAGTAGAGTAGATTTGAAAAAATGAATTTCACGGCAGACTGTGATGCAAGTGAAAGAGATAAAGCAAATGACGAGATACACTAGTAGAATGAGACAAGACACGATAGATCTGTGTCACAGGAAAAACAAGATAGTCAGGGAGTTCTCTCAAAAATCATAACAAATTTGAAATAAAGGAGAAAAATGTAGATTGATGATACATACAGGAGTCTGATTAAACATCTTATTCAGCCGAGGTAAAAAAAAAAAAATTAAATTAAACAGACAAGCGATAAAAACTGTGAAGCTTTTTGTGTCTTCATATTTTTTTTTTTTTTTTTGTCTAAAATTGTTTGCAGTCACTTTTTAAAACATTGTGCATACTCATACAATGTTGGAATTTAAAACCAATTTTGATTCATAAAAGAAGGTCGAACGTTATTCGAGGTTGTTTTTGAAAAAAAATTCTTAAATAGGCCTTGAATCTAGATTCAGACTGCAATTTCTACCACGGTGAGTGAGCAGAGGTGAAAAAAGGACTAGTTTCATTCAAACGTAAATAAATCTTTTATATTCAGCAGGAACTTCTCAAGGTGTAACGAGAAAATCGGTGATATGATATATTTATTCTGATAATCCTAAAGAATTCCTCCTCCAGATAGTCATGAAAATTACAAGAGTTGATAAAAATCGGGAAAATCTATCCGAGATTTACAAAACATGGAACGTAACTTTGTGAGAATTCATAAGATTAAACTTTCAAACATTTTAAAGTCAAAATGAATATATATATATATATATATATATATATATATATATATATATATATATATATATATATATACACTCTCGCACACACTCACTTCCATTTTTATTTTCACCTCTCACAATTAGTTTAATATTTCAGCTTTTTCCCCCCTATTTTTCCCCCATTTCGTCTTCTCTACCTGTTTTTTTATTCTCTTTTTTTCTTTACTTCAAACTCATTTTTTCTTGGCTGTCTTTTGATTTATTCAATTATTTATTTGTTCTGTACGGATAATTCTTCGCGTTATCATAACAACAGAATTTTCCCAACTTTGTAATCAATTCAAGTTGCATGTTGTATATTCCCTCCACTCACACATACACATCAAAACTCACATATGAACGCGCACACACACACACACACACACACACACACACACACACACACACACACATATATATATATATATATATATATATATATATATATATATACGTACTAAATTACTTTATTTCTGTTCATGGTCTTGTGGTAGGAATTAGCTCTGGATTCTCAGTCTGTTGTTTTATATCTTTAGCTTCTGTCAGTTTGTTTTGCATCATGACTAACGAAAATTAGTGACGATGTCAAATAGTCGCTGTCTGAAGGATGCTCTTTGCACTTGCTCACACAGTTATTTATTTCTTCTAAGACGTTGGCATGTCTTATGTTTTACTTGACGTCTTCTTGCAATGTTCACAGTGTACACTCCATCAATACGTAAACGCAGAGATGACTATAATATTGTTGCATTCACACACACACAATCATACACGCACTCATTTACACATAAACTCAAACACACGCACACAAGCACTAACCCTACACATAAACACATACACAAATATATGTGTATGTGCGGGTGTACAGGTATGTGTGTTCGTGTGTACATGTATGCATGTATGTATGTATTTGGCACCAAAAGCCCAGTTATAAACAAATAGTCTCATAGGCGTATGCACAAGATTTTAACCATCGATTTGTGAATTCGCTCCAATAGGCAACTTTTCATGGAGAAACCCATATTGGCTGTTAAAATTTACATATTCATGAGTTTTTAGCTTATGTATTGCATGAAATGGGAAATAAATAAAATAAAATTACTGCGAAGGTTATAGAAGAGAAATTACATAATTTTTTTCCTTTATTTTTTTCTTCGGTTAAAGTCTAATTGTAGAATAATAAAAGGTCATTTGAAATAATTTTTATTAGCAGTTTCTTCAATTCTTGTAAAGATTGACTGATGATCAAGAAACACATCTCGTCGAAGCAAAAATTCCGATTATATTTGTAAAAGAATACGATATAATAATGACTTCAATTCTCAACAGATATACCAGTTACGCCTAAGCTTTGCCAACAGATGTGTTATGCCGAACCTTTGCCAAATAGCATATCAGTATGAGTAAGTTTTTCCAACAGATATACCTGTTGGACTAAACCTTCTAAGAGGTGTCCAAGTATGACTATGCTGCATCAACGGATGTACCAGTATGGCAAACTTTTGCCAAGTATCGTGCAAGGACGACTTAGCTTCGACACGTGATGTTCCAGTTTGCCTTACCTTTATCAAAACACGTGTGAGTATAACTAAGTTTTGCGAAGAGATGTAAATAAGCTTTGTGACTAGATATGCCAGAATAAGCACCAATATGCCTACACTTTGCCAACAGATGTGTCAGTTATGTCTACACTTTGCTAAAAGATGTGCTTGTATTTGCATGCTTTATCTACTGATGTGCCTATTATGTCTAACCTCTGCCAAGAGGTTAGTCATAATAGGCACATCCTATAGTATTTAAGCATTGCCAAGATATATGTATATGTGTATGCCCACGTTATGCCAAATGTTGCGCCTGTTTAGCTGTGCTAAAAGATATAGCTGTGTTGACTAAATTTTCCCGAAAGATGTGCTCGTATGCGTAAACTTTGCAAACAGTTATACCTATTTGGCTTAAGCTTTGAAAAACGTGGGCCTATATGTCAAAATTTTGCTAAAATTTGCTGAGATGCCTAAGTTTTGGAAAAGATGTTCTCGTATGACTAAGGTTTGCGAACAGATATGTAAACTTCGTTAAGTGATGTGCGCGTATGGGTAAGTTTTAGCAGCAGATATGACTGTAATGCCAATGCTTTGCCAAATGATATACTGGTATGCCTAAGTTTGGCCAAAAGATATGCTTGGTAAGACAAAATTTTGCTAAGAGACAAGTTTGCGATGCCTATGCTTCCTCAAAAGATGTACCTGTGAAGAGTGAACTTAATCAAGACCTGTTCCTGAGGAAGCGAAGATTTGCAAAGAAGCATGAAGCCTAAGCTTTGCCAGGATATGTGACTGTGATACAAATGTTATGCCAAGAGTTGTGGTTGAATATTTGAGTTTTGCCAAAAGATGGGCTTCCGATGTCAAAACTTTTGTCTAGAGATATGCTCGTATGACTTATCTTTGCCCACAGATATGCCTCTGATGCCTAATGTTTGCCAAAAGATGGGCCTCTGATGTCTAAGCTTTGCTAAAAGATGAGCCTGAAATGCATAAGTATTACCAAGAGATGAACTCGTGGATCTTAGATTTGACAAACGATTTACCTGTGATGGTTAAGATTTACCAAATCATGTGTCTGTTATACCTAACCTTGTCCATATGCATAAACTTTGCAAAGGATGAACAAGTTTTGCATAAGCTTTGCCAACATATATGCATAAGATGCCAATACTTTGTCAAGAGAAATGGTCGTATGACTAAGCTCTGCCAACTTATATGCATGTGATGCCTAAGATTTGCAAAGATATATGCCTGTGATACGAAAGCTTTGCCAAGAGATGTTCTCGTATGCCTAAGCTTTGCAACATATGTGCGTGTAATGTCTAAGGTTTGTCAAGATATGAGTTCTGAAGTCTAATCTTTGCAAACACGAATGCCTGTGATGCCAAAGCTTTGCCAAAAGCTGTACCTATGATGTCTAATCATTCCCAAGTGATTTGCCTGTAATTATTTGTCAAGAAATGTGGCCATACATTTAAGATTTGCCAACTGATATACCTGTGATGCCATGAGCTTACAAACAGATGTGCTAGTAAGTTTAATTACAAGAACAAACATTCAAACTTTTTAGTCACTGAAATAATACCCCGTTGCTTCTGGAAAAGGTTAAGGGTGAGACTCAACATTTGAAAGTAGAAAAAACGTCTTATAGATATTTGGATTGAAAAAAGACACCATAAAACAGATAACATGACCAAAGTGTGATCAATAATATATTTTATTATGTACGTGTGTAAATTACATAAACTTTGGGGATTTAGACTGCATATTGCTATTAATATAATAGAAAAAAATTTTATGAAAAATCATATATATATATGTATGTGTGTGGGGAGTGGTTGTGAAAAGTATTATATATATACATATATATATATATATATATATATATATATATATATATATATATATATATGGGAGGGGTGAAGAGTATTTAAAATGTACAGAGACCGAAGCTGTATTTACGAAGATAGAAATGAATAATTGAATGTTAATTAAGAATCATTCCAAGAAATATTCTTTTGGTTGATAAAACTTTGAGACTCCCCTTTTGATATGTGTAGCGTTAAGCTATTTCCTAATGTTTTCATTGTCCTCAAAGCCCTTAAACTCTATCATTGAGAGAGATTTTCAGTTTAGAAAAAAGAAAGACTCGGGCTCATCAAAGTCTATCGAGTATAGAGTGTGTAGCACTTGCAATTCGCTAAAAACTCAAAATTATCCAGACTTTCTTCATTATCAGATTTCTAATCAACACTGAGTTATCTACATAATAATTTGCACATATGAACTCAATCAATCTGGTAAGCTTGCCTTCATGTAAACCTTTGCATTCAAAAGTGCAATAGTTCAATCTTGATACTTTTATCCCACCTAATATATATATATATATATATATATATATATATATATATATATATATATATATTATAGTCTAATGGTTTCAATACTTTTTTGATTTTTTTGTCAAAAACTGAATGCAAGCAATTTTGTCTCGCAATAGCAAGTTCGATCATCACTGAGTATCTACTTAGGCTTCTACTAGACTATGTAAGTTTTATATAGTTGATAATTAAGCGATTTATCTATTTAACGATTTTTATTTCGGGACTGCTAGTTCTAATTAACCAAAAATACGATAGAGCTATATTACATCTTCAATTTCATTCTAATCAATAATGT
Source organism: Sepioteuthis lessoniana (assembly GCA_963585895.1). NCBI lineage: Eukaryota > Metazoa > Mollusca > Cephalopoda > Myopsida > Loliginidae > Sepioteuthis > Sepioteuthis lessoniana. Next base: position 69,307,587 of record OY757929.1, on the reverse strand, counting down.
TTAATTAAAGGTTATTAAAAATTTAGTAACACACACACACACACACACACACATAGATAGATAGATAGATAGATAGATGCACTTTAGGAAATTAAATTCTGTTTCCTCAGTTATGTTCTGCGGTAGCATTGGTTGCTGTTGATTATGACAAATTTTTAGAGATCTTTAGATGAAGACACTACTTTTCTTGTAATTTCTTTGTGTTTATGTTAAACTTTTCTACGATGTAATAAGTATAGTTAAGACATTTTTATAACTATAATGCAAGCCGTTTAGCCATAAACAGAGGACAAAAAAGTAAACTTCTTCGAAATAATGACACAAACTTCTTTTAGTAGATCAGGTCAAAGGCCTAAACAGATTCATCAATCCCAATAAGAGTTTATTTTCAGGTAAGTGCAGTGGGGGCAAATCTAAAATTTTTATTGGAAATATCAAAGTCTAAAAACCTAAGCATCTAATTCTTGCTTAGTATTGTCAAAACCGAATTAGAAACTCAGGGAAAACATAAAACTATTGTTTTGTAGAAGGCAAATTTTCTTAAAACTGAAATATATTTTTTTCTGAGAACTTTCGTAAATGTCATCGGGATGTAAATATTTTTCGCCCCGTTCGGCCATCACTCATACTGCAAATATAATATAATTTCTTCAGTCTTGATTTTCCAATGTCATAACTTCCTTTTCTCGCGACTTCATAAAGTTAAACTAAAATACATTTTTATTCAGTGAACAAGGTTGACTCTAAATAAGGTTTTAGTTTAGCAATATTCTTATATTTTGAATCAAACGATTCACTGAAAAAAAAAATCAAAAGTTTTGTGACTTTTAAAAATATGTTTCGGGGTGTGAGAAATTAGAGATCATAACTCTCAAAATTTTCGTGTTTTGTGATTACAGACCAACAGATAAAAAAATATTGGGTCAATTATAGAAAATAAGTTCCTATTGTTCTAATTTTGTAAACTATTGAGTAATGTTTTCTAGAAATCCAACTTGCTTTCCAATTTTTGTTTACAACTGACCACATAAAATTACACTCAAGTATTAAATTACATACAAAACCCGTCAACCTATATCTTCGCAAACAATACATACTAATGAATACCCGATTACCCTTGGCAAGTAAAATTAGAAGACGGATATATTTATACATATACACACACGTATTTATTGGTAACCTGCTCACACACCATTGCCTTTATATGCACATACAAAACTGTCTTTCACATGTATGTCCAGTATGACACATCACCAAGGTAACAAGTCAACCGAGACACGAAGAGGGGACACCATTGTCATAAACACGTGCACAACAGCCTTGTTATTGTGTGCGATTACTGATAAAAATGACTTCGTTTCGGTTCTGTTTGTTTGCGATTAGATACAAAGTGGAGTGGGAGCAGTGAACGATTCGCTCGCAAGCCTGTCTCGGTGCAGAGCTGGCCAACCCCGTCTTTTTGTACCCATCAGATTGACATCAGCTACCAAATAACTAGCAGTGGGCCCCAGGGAATCAGGTAGTGCTTAATATCTGCTTAGAAAAGTGTAGGGTTTTGGTCTTGGCACTGGTTGGGAAGAGGTGGCAAGATTAGTGCTTGACATCGGAGTGGGGGAGAGGGAGGCAGAGTAAGAGAGATGGAGGTGTGAGAGGGTTGAGAATAGCCAGCGTATAGTTAAATGAAGGTAAAGGGAGATAAATTTTCTGAGTTAAGAATGAATACGTTTGACTGGGAGAAAAAAAAATGGAGGTTGGGGTGATGGTAGAGAACGGTTGCGGGTAGTGAAAATGGAGACGGAAGACACAAAAATGAAGGAAGAGTAGAAAGTGAAAGTGGGGTGTATCACGATAGTGGAAGTGACATAGACGGACGTGGGAAAACAGTAAAATGGAGGGGGCTATATTATTATTTTGTTTGTTTTTTAAAGAAGATAAATGACCTTTTACTCTGTATTTTTAAAAGCAAAACATAAATTAAACAGGAAAATCTATCCAAATAAACAGCGCCTATGAGATGTGTTTTATGCCAAAGTTTTCGAGAGAAAAAAGTACAGGTCGATATTTACAGGATGTTTAAAAAAAGATGCAGCCATCTTTTTGACAACTTGTATTTAAACTACAGGACCTCATTATCCACTGTAGATACGTTCCAAGATCCAAGGAGATAGCAAAAGCCGAGGATAATAGATAAACAGATATACTTGCTATACTCAAAGATTTTACCCAATTTTAAGCTTGTAAAACTTTTATTTTTGATGTATTATTTTATACGATGGTTTACAAAAAACATTAGAAAAGTAAGTACTCTTATAAGAATTGGAAATTTTTAGATAGTAGAGTAGTTGTTTTAATCAAGGTGGTACCATCTCTTCCGGAATTTGTAGATTAGTTCATATACCTCGGTAACCATATCTCGTCTAGTGAAAGCAAAGTCAACATTCGCGTAGGTAAAGCATAGACTGCTATTAACGACGATGTGAAAATCTGAAAAGAATAGACTGCAATTAACGAAGATTTGAAAATCTGATCTCCCTATTAAAATAAAACGGGATTTCTTTCAAGTTGTAGCCGTATTACTGCCACTGCATGGTTGCACCATTTAACTTTTACAGAGAGAGAAAAGAGAAAAAGCTTGATATGAACTACGCAAGGATGCTACAAACTGTTTTGAACAAATCCTACAAGCAGCATCCTAAAAAACAGTTGCTGTACGACCACTTACTACCAAACTCACTAATCATCCAAGTAAAACAAGCAATACATGCCGGGCACAGTAGGTGAAGCAAAGACGAACTCATAAGTGACGTTCTCCTATGGATTCCTACACTTAAGCACAACAGTATTGTCCGTTTCGATCGTCATTTGTTTTAATTGATCGTTTTTGTTCGTAAATTCTTTTTTCTAGATTGCGTTGGGTTTCGCCGATGTAATGTTTGTTGCAGTCTTTGCTTGGGATGGCGTATATGCCTGCGTGAGATGTGGTTTTCCTTGATGGTCAAAACTGCTGTGAGAAGGGTGGCTTTGGTATTTTATAACTTTTAAAAGTCGATATGCCTTTAAACAACCAAATATATCAGAAAACAGTCTCTGTGTTGAAGAAGTTCATGGAGAGGAAATAAAGCCCAAACGAAATATCACACATCTAAATTTGAGTTGAGTGTTTGATTTATCCAATATTCCACATATTTCTATCATACTGTCAGATTTACAACAAATCTATCTTTTCAACACACACACACACATACACACACACACACACACATATATATATATATATATATATATATATATATATATATATATATGTATAAGCTAAAAAAAGTCTTTCTTGCAAAGCCAGAGGTCACAGACTTACAGATGTCAAAAATTCATTCTATTTTGGAGTTTTTATTTTTAATTCAAATTCTTCACTGAACAGTTATAAATGATAACTTTTTCTATAAAAGATATATCTGCACATCAGAAAAGCGATTTATCAATTATACATTTATTTTAAGCAGCATAATAAGTAGTTCAATCAAAAGCTTTTTTAACTTTTCTAAAGACATGTTTCTTAATCTTAGTGATGCTTAAGTGATTTATCGACTTAAACATCGTCTTTTTAGCTAACTTTTAGTAATAAGTACGCAATAATGCTAAGTAATTATCTAATATATCAGACTGAAAAAAATTTAAAACCCGTTAATCATGTTTAATCAAACGTAAAAAATTATTTTCGAACGACAGATAATCCACATTTTTACCTTTTGAAGTTGGAAAATAAAAATTATGTAATTAGTTACAGCTTGTAGCAAAATGACTTTCCTCTGATTATGGCCAATTTTTACAGACACTCGTCTTCATTGGATTCCTTTTTCCAATGATTGAACAATATTTTTCGTTAAAATCTTTCCATGACACTAATAAGTATGCATATATTTTAGAGTTATTGATCCAATCCTTATGCCACGGGCAAAACACAAGGTCAATGATTAAGCGGAGTAAAACTGATTTGAATTTAAAATACGAGGTGCCTTCAATAACCTTCCAGACTTTTTTGTAAAGGCATTTAAAATAGTTGTAGACTCTTGAAAATTTAGTATACATCTTATGAGATGACTGACCAATTTTTTATGATTTCAGGTTCTAATGAATAGCTACAGCATCAATTAGAATACACCCTACTAAAGCCTGATTGTCACAGCTGGCGAATTTCAAACATGCAATCTGGACGCGAGGACACTTTAGAAGAACGTTATGCAATAAAATTATGTTTTACACTTGGAAAAAATGCCACAGAAAGTATGGAAAGCTTCAGACTGCTTTTGGAGCATCTTGTATGAATCAATCATCAGTTTTTGAGTGGCATAAGAGATTCAAGGAAGGCAGGGAGTCTGTGTGGGATGATGAGAGGTGTGGGAGAAGTAAGGAAGTCAGAACACCAGAGTTGATTGGCCAAATAAAGAATTTCATGGATAAAGACCGTTGTGTGTCTGGAGACAATAAGTGCATAGTTTGATGTCAGTGTGGGAACTGTACACACAATTATTCACGACGAACTGAAGATGCGGAAGATTTGTGTGAAGCTTGTCCCAAGGGTGCTCAGAAAAGATCAGAAAGAAAGACTCTGTCATAACAACAGGGAGATGATCGAGCTGATCAATTCCGATCCTGCAGTTCTTGATGCTCTGGTGACCTGCAATGAAAGCTGGATCTACTGCAATGACCCAGAGACCAAGAGACAGCGTTCCCAGTGGAAGCTTGCTGGCTCTCCCAGACCCAAAAAGGCCAGACAGAGTAAATCAACCCACAAACTTTAGATGATCCCTCTTTTGGACAGCACTAGCATGGCTTATATGCTCTGGGTTCCCACTGGACAGACAGTCAACAAGGAATACTGTGTTGAGGTTTTAAGAGAGTTCAGGAAGAGATTCCGTCGAAAGAGGCCAGCACTCTTCAAATCGGGTCAGTGCATTTCCACCAGGACAATGCACCAGTCCACAACTCCATCCTTGTCACAGACTATTTGACTAAGATGGGCATCAAGATAGTTTGTCATCCTCCCTATAGTCCAGACCTTGCTTCCCTTGACTTTTGGTTATTCCCGAAGCTCAAGGAAACCCTTAGAGGCTATTGTTATGAGACAATTGAGGAGATGAAAGAGGCTGTTACGAAGGTCATAGACACGCTGACACAAGAGGACTTCCATGTGGCCTTATAGAAGTTGTTGGTACAGTGTAACTAGTGCATTGCAGCCGGAGGAGATTACTTCGAAGGGAGACTAGAGTTTCATGTATGTACTATCAATAAAAGTGCCCATTTGTAACAAGTCTGGAAACTTATTATGTGCTCCTGGTATTCCTTTTCCAAGACTGGTAGTCTTACCAAGGCTGAAGAACCAAGTCTACCCTGCTATTTTGTGATAGCTGGGATGTGAGAACTGATAGATCCATGTTTTTCCCTAGGGTGTTAGCCTAAAACGATATGCTAACAACCTTATCGAGCATTTGAACTCGGACTTAAACTGATTTTATTTCCGATGACTATAATCATTACGCCACAAACAATGTTTACTCTTTATAACGTTTTAATTTGGCTAAATTTCTTACAAGGGAAGACTGGTTTCTCCTAACTTGGTAGGGTAATGAATCTATTATAGAAAAACTCTTAATTCCAATCAAACTTTTTTGAGTTGTATTATCCTTTGTCCTTCCATTGGAAAACATTGATGATATAGATAGGAAAGTCCTTCTACATACCCACATTTCTCAGGCTAACTGAGCCAAGTTCTTCGTGAAAATATTTAGACTCGTAAAAAATATGTCACACGACCACAAATGTGTGTCATTCAGGGGGAACTGAATAATTCTACTTGCTAAACCCTGCTCCATCACTAGTTATTCTCTTTATTTCTGATCCAATGTTACAATACTGGAATACTTGAATTCGAACGCCCACTACACGGAAAAGAGACTCTGCTAGAATATCGGTCTTTACCGTCGCCTTGGAAAAAGGCGATTTAAAAGGCGTTGAAAAAACTGATGCTATCTGTTAATGTTTCTTTCCTCACAATGAATTCGACTTTTTTTAGGTGACGTTTCATTAAAATTCACTTTTCTTTGTTTATTTATTCCTTTTTCTTTCCTTTATTTTTCCTATTTTCTTATTTTATTTTTATTTTTATTTTTTCGACACTTCTGGAACAATTTCCCGGGGTTGTTTACTCTCATTTTACCGGTTTTGTTTTCGAAAGATTTATTCGAAATAGTGTCGATAAAATTTGGGCGCAAAGTGCCCTTAACGATGAAAGTCGATGTCAAAAAAATATTTTATCTTTTGTAAAATTTTTTTTTTTTTTTTTTCCTGACTTCACGCTGAGATGCCTCGAAAATACTCTTTCTTCATTAACTTATTAAATGTGCGTCATCAACGTGTTAATCGGTCGTCAGGTTGTGCCTTAACTGGCAAACCGGACTTGAATCCATGGCTTCTTTTTCTTTCTATTCTTTTTTCATATAATGTCTGACTGATTTCAGCGTCTATTTTTTCAGCATCAATTTTAAATGCTTCAAATCAGTCAAGAAAAAGAATTGTCAACTGTTTGTCGCGTGAAAAGGAGAAATGCATATTAAAACGTGTCTCGCTCATTAATAGATACACGGCAGCCATTTTAATTTTAAAAGGATAATTTTTCTTCTGAAACAAACTCACGAGGATTTTAGTATTTCTATTGAAACATTATATCGCTAAAACGGATATTATCAATTATTATTTATTACTAAACTCTACAGCATTGAAACACCGAGAACAAAAATGTGAATATATTGAAGTCCACTATTTATATGTATTTATTAAATTCTATTTTCAGTCGCAGAATTTAATGTTGTAAAGTTTGATAATAAATAATAACTATTAATATCTGTTTTGATAGTTAAATGCCACACTAGTAATAATAAGATCATAGTATCTTTGATTTAAAAGAGAATTAACTTTTTATATCAAAATGTTGAGAGTATAATCACAAATGGGCGATATAATATATAAAACATGACAAAGAACAAACTGGCCGACAAAATTGACCCTTTCCCTCGTAAACCATACGAGGTAGGTTCAAAGAGTACCGTTAGGTTTAATTCGGTTTAGTTGGGTTTTATGGTATATCAAATATCGTAGGTTATTTAATACCAAATCATCTTTATGCACATATATTAAATATATGATCTGTAAACACATTTTGTGGATAACATTTTTAAACCAGCCTGAGCTAATTTTTTTCATATAGTTAAATGGTTTCAAGTATTTCTTTCTACCACGAATTATTTTTTCTATTAATCATTTGTTTGCACACAATTAAATGCTCCAAATATAGCTACTTATCAGTTACAATTTAACACCAGTCTTTTGTTTGCTCACATTTAAATGTATGTACATATTTTGCATATTAGTATTGCTATTGTTTCTATTCAGTTAAATGGTTTCAATTATTGCTATTTAACACTAATAATTCTATTCAAATTTAATCATATTTTCAAATAGTGAAATGATTACAAATTTTACTATTCAACACTAATTATTCTATTTCAACACTATTCATTCATTTGCACACAGTTAGTGGTTCCAAGTACTGTTATGTAATACCAATAATTCCATTTAGACATACAGTTAAAGAGTTTCAAGTATTGCTATTCAACACTAATTATTCTATTCAACATTACTCATTTGTTTACACGCAGTAAAATAATTTCTTGTATCGCTATATATCACCAACAATTCAATGGCAATTAAGAAGTACTCTACATTCACATAGCTCCAGGGCTGAAGTCTCACTATCAGATGGTTTAATGTCATATCTTGGACACTCGTTGGGGCGTGCACTTACCTCTCTGCAGAAATGCAGTCGGTGTTGTTCTACAGCCTAAGCTGACTGCGTTTCAGGGAGCATTGAGAACCAAGTTGGATTTACGAAGACTAAAATGAGCATTCAACATATTTATAACAGCAAAATTTCTTTTGGTTGATGCTCCTCTGAAATTTCTCTTCTGATAGATACCTAAATAATTTTACAAGGCATTTATTCAGATGTTTCATCGACTCACAAGAATGGATGTCCCTACCTTCATGGGAGAAAATATATACTTATGTGATTGTCTGAAATAGAGAGATAGAAACAGAAAGATAATGAGAGATTAGCAGTTGTGTGGATGGCATACTCGGCTTGTGTTCAGGGTATTCTCTATTTATCAAATCAATTAATCTTATGTCAACGAAAATATCTTCTCTCTTATTCCAGCATTTCAAAACTGTGTTTTTGAAATCAGAACCTTTAAAAATATTTCTCATCATAATAGAAACTGCCTTTCATAAATATATTTTTGATTATCTTTAAAAAAAAATCTCCATTTCATTCGTATGAAAATCAAAATTAAAACCAAGAAAAATACTCATCAATACCCGATGCGCAGTATTCAAGTGATACCACTCGTCGCCATTGCTTATACAAGAAAATAATTATTTCACTTCACTACTTTAGATAATTAGGAATCTAATTAAGTCCCTCATTAATGAGCAGAGAGTGAAAAGCTGTAGACTCCTTTGACTCCTGTTTCGGTGAATATTTTTTTTACTGGCGGAGAATATAGAAGGTTCTTTATGTGTGGTGTGAAAGTTGAGAATGTAAAAAAGAAATCAAAAGTTCAATGACAAAATAATAAGATCCAGATTTATGCAAAACAAATGTAATGACAATTTTGAAGATAATGTTTCATGCAACTACTTCGATCGCCACTAATACAACTATTAAGTCACTAAAAGGTCATCTTCGGAGGGAGTTAAACTTGATATCAAGACATAGCCTATATAATTTATATAATAATTAACGGCAACTAACTGATTAAATAAATGAATAGATAAGGTGAAGTATTTTATGATTCGCTTTTAACAGTTCTTTCTGGTGTTGTTAATGGACGATATAGGCAGCCTCAGACGATCACAGTTGGAATAGATCACTGAACATGAAGTTTGTGCCTTCGATCATCTTGAATTAATTTGTTCTGCTGTTAACTACGTTTCACACGTTAACGATTTCATTAGATATAATAGACGGTGCAACTTTCGTGACATGTCCGTGGAACTTGATCTTCCAAAGTTGGTGATCTATAAAATCGTCCGTATGAGGTTGGAATATCATTTCGTTGAGGTTGGGATATCATTTCGTCAAGGTTGGAATATCATTTCGTTGAGTCCTAAATCCGTGTACTGAAAAACAATTGATTTAACGTTCTTCATGAAAGATGCTTATGCTCTCATGTACAAATTGAACAAATACATAATATCGATCGAAAAGTAGCATAGTAGCTCTGGTAACATAGGCACCATTTTTATTGTTATAGAAATAAAACATTAGATTAGTAAAATACTTTTCGGACACCACTCGTCCCGACGCACCACAGAGAAAAATTGAAAGAAAGAGAAAAGAAGGATAAATACCTCGACCTAGATCGGGAATAGAAAAAACTGTGGAACAAGAAGGTGACGTTTTTATCAATTGTAATTGGTGCTCTTGGTATAGTCACAAAAGGATTAATAAAGGGACCGGAAAACTTGGAAATAAGAGGACGTGTGGAGACTGTCCAAACTACTGCATTTTAAGATCAGCCAGAATACTAAGAGTCCCGGAGACTTGAGAAGATTTGCTGTCACTCAAACTCCAGTGATAGACCATAAAGAAATGTGAAAAACTCTCAAGAAGTAGTAATAATAATATGAAAGAATTAATCACATAATTCGAGAATGCAGCAAACTAGCACAGAAAAATACAGGATCGGATATGACTGCAGTGATGTGAATAAATAGGGATAGAGAAAGAGACTGTTTGATCATAGTGATTAATGTTATATGCACAAACCAGGATCAGTTTAATAAAAGGAAACGCATTTTAAGATACAAACGGATCACATTTTGCATCCCATTTGGAGAAATGTAGTTTTAATTAACACGAAGAAAGGAATTTGACATCAGATGGATTTTGCCGTTCCAACAGACAACAAAGTGAAAATAAAAGGAAGTGAAAAAATTATGGAACAAAATGGTGACAATGATACCAGTCACAGTTGGAACTCTTGAAACCCTTCAAAAACCTAGAAATGAGACAGTGTAGATTGGAGATCAAGGAAACAATCTATCACATCCAGATTACAACACTACTAAAATCAGTAATGATACTTAACGGATTTCTGCAGAACGTTGGAAACTGGCGGGAAATACCAATTTTGATGGTGGTAAAAAATTGGTTGTAGAAATTATATTAGAAACTCGAAAGGTTAACTATGGTTCTTATTCAGTGTCAATGAATGTCATGAATAACATTTTACCCTTTCGATGAGATTATTTACGGATCTGTGAGTAGTAATGCTATATACGACAAGATACATAGGTGGGGCCTTCAATATGTTTCCAGACTTTTTTATACAGGCGTTTAAAATTGTCATAGACTCTTGAAAATTCAGTATGTTATTTCTATGCATCTTATGAGATAACTGACCAATTTTTATGATTTCAAGTTCAAATGAACAGTAACAGCAATAATTGGAATACACACCTACTAAAGCCTGATTTTCACAGCTGGCGAATTTCAAAAATGCAATCTGGACGTGAGAACACTTTAGAAGAACGTTATGCAATAAAATTCTTTTTTAAACTTGGAAAAAATGTCACAGAAAGTATGGAATGCTTCAGAATGCTTTTGGAGCATCTTGTATGAATCTATCATCAATTTTTGCGGGGCATAAGAGATTCAAGGAAGGTAGGGAGTCTGTGAGGGATGATGAGAGGTGTGGGAGGAGTAAAGAAGTCAATACACCAGAGTTGATTGGACAAAGGGTTAGTGTTAGGGTTACTATGTTGAGGTTTTAATGGTGTTCAGGAAGAGAATTCAGTCGAAAAAAGCCAGCACTCTTCAAATCGGGTCAGTGGCATTTCCACCAGGACAATGTACCAGTCCATAACTCCATCCTTGTCACAGACTATTTGACCAAGATGGGCATCAAGACAGTTCCTCACCATCCCTATAGTCCAGATCTTACTCCCTGTGCCTTTTACTTATTCCCTAAGCTCAGAGGCTGTCGTCGTTATGAGACATTTGAGGAGATGAAAGAGGCTGTGATAAAGGTCATTGACACACTCACGCAAGAGGACATCCACGGGGCCTTCCAGAAGTTGTTGGAACGGTATAAGAAGTGCATTGCAACCGGAGGATATTACTTCGAAGGGGACTAGAGTTTCATGTGTGTACTATCAATAAAAGTGCCCATACGAAAAAAGTCTGGAAACTTGTTTAATGTTCCTCGTACCTTTGTTTAATCAAAGAGCATGAAGCAGTAAATGTTTATAGTTCATTTTTATAAGACCTTTTTTTTCTATTTGTGAATCGAAATATTTATAAAATTTGATTTTGAGAATTATTATAGCAAAATTCGACAAACTTGATATATAAAAAATATTAATTATTCAAGTTCTTCATGCTTATGAAGATATATTTAAGAAAAAGTGCTGGTTTTAAAACTACAGTCTTCTAAACGTTTGCTAATGAGTTTCATACAAAACAAGTGGTGTTTAAGAAGATTCTCCGTAAACATGACAAAACTTGTATGGAAAATTAATCAGTTTTTCTACATTTCTGCTGATCCTCTTTTATCAGGTAAATAATATATGAGATAAAAAAAATGAATTCACTCAGATACTTACCAGAATGGATTGATTCAGATGAGAATTTTGCCATCATTTTCTTCTCAATAAAAGTCTTTTAATTCCCTTTGATGGGTAGGCTGAAAAGTTGATTGACTGAAAAGTTCATATGATGACTTCATATTCTGCTGTTGACTTTTTACCAATGAGATCCAAGCACTGCAATATTGATCTATGAATTGTGTAGATTTTATGGGATTGTTCATAGATATGACCTTATTTTTAGTGACTTAAAATATTGACAAGCGCAGACAATTTATATGAAGAATATTATGAATTCAATTTTATGTACGTTTTGATAAACTTTGATTCTATTAATTCTTAAAAAATCCTTCCATCCTTTCAATTTCTCCTATCTTATTTCTTCTTTTCTTTAGCCTTCAAAGTTCTTTTATTTGATAATTCATTTTTATTTGTTTAGTCACATATTTGCTTCTTTGTCTTCAAGGCAAACTCAATTTCAATGTATCATCTAAAGTATGCCTTGAAACAAATGGCGCTTATCAGTCAAGATCAAAATCACTATTAGCAAAACTATTTTTATTCGAACTTTAACAACTCGTGTTAAAGTGCTGATGATATTTCGATAAACTTACCTACACACAGATCAAGTGCACTATAGAAATACTGAGAAATGAATATATAAAGACGAAGAGTTATGATAAAATTGAAAGAATCAAATACAAGAACACAATATTTATGCTGCAATTTACAGAGGTAAGTTGAACTACCAGAAAGGATATAAGCAAACTTAGATAGATAGATAGATAGATAGATAGATAGAAAAAGGTTAGAGGAGTCAAAATCTGGGGAAATCGCGTTAGAAGTAAAAACATTTACATATAGAATAATTTGGACCAGTTTTAGGGGAAGGAAGTCTTCGTTATGATATTTTGGCAGACGTCCTTAAATGATTTTCATATTCACTGAACTCCTGAGCATGTTGAGATTTTATTATACATGTGGGATATGATGATTTCAAATCATGTCCAGTGCCGTTCCGATTGCCAGGGATCGGATTCATATTTTCTAAAGTATTTGCTCTCTGCGATTTTATCAAGTATGTCCTACGATACCGGGACAACTGGGTAAGTTTTTACTCATTCTAAGTTATACAGTGTTTGATTTTGTCGACTAGTGTTACTTTATGTCAAGAGATTTTGGAATTGTATACATTGTATTCATATTTACATTTTCTGTGTGGTTGATACATTAAAAGTATTTTCTTTTTTGCACACCGTCCCCTCAAATATAAGAAACTCTTATGCAAGATTATTTGACTCATCGATGGATCTATAAGAGGTTCTCCTACTCCAAGTCAGAATGGACTTGGGAGTAATGGCTATGCAAGGGTTCTACGTGGTTGAAAAACTGTCATTAAATAATCGTATATTTGAATCAAAACGCAAAATTATTTCGATAACTGAACATCTTACTATGATACTTGATTTTGTTACCAAATTGGTTCCAAATAGATTTTATTATGGGATACATCTGCGTTTACTGAGATCATTTCAGGTGGTATAACTACGAACGAAGCTAGCTCACTATTAGTTAGTGATTTAAACTATCAAACTCCTGGCTTCGTTTCCAAATAAGCAAAGCTTAGTAAATGACTACTATTATGTTAATTCAGGAGCGTTTAGGCAAGTAATATAAAATACAAGTGGAGGTGCCCGTGGTGTAATGGTTATCGTCGTAGGAAATGGACACGGCGACACGAGTTCAAATCCTAGACGAGACTGATTGCATTTCACATAGCACTAATATCCTTGGGAAAGATATGAATCCAATTATTCTCCCTCCAGCTATGGGTAAATAGTAGGACAGACTAGGTTCTTGAGCTTGGTGAGGCAACTAGTCTAGGAGAAGGAAAACTCTGAATTCAAACCTGTTAAACTCCGCTTAAAAATTAACCTTGTGTCATATCCTGCCCGGGTGGAGGGGTTGGTAAATATGAATATAAAATACAAGAGCATCGATTTGATTTGGTTTCTTTCTTTAATAACATATCAGCCTTTGTGTGTTGTTTAATAAAAAAAATCGATCCTTGAAGAAGAACTGTAGTGATACTATTCAAACTATTACTTTCCATACAAGTATTAGTCTGAAATTAAACGTGATAACGTGACTGGAGTTCGAACTCGCTTACTACTATTTCACAGCCAATGCGCCACAGGAGTTTAGTGGTTTAGTGTGATCAGTATGGTCTTCTTATTTTAATGCGATATCTGAAGTAACATTTTTAGGAGAAAACTATGCATTTGAAGGGGAAATATTACATATAACTAGTAGAAATGAATACTTATTGGCTTGGCGCCTTTTGTCGGAAAACGTAGTTTGTTATTGTAAGAAACGATCAACGAAAACATGTCCATAAATAAGTAAGCCGGGTCTTGAAGTGTGAGGTCGACCATCACAACTAAATCAAAGGGTTGTTGTCGGCCAAAAGCCAGACATTTTTGACACTGCAGACATGGGATGTTTTTGTTTTAAACCCTTCTGAGCAATCATTTTGACCAGCCAGCAAAGAAGAATAAATCTGTGTATATCGTCTACAGTTCGTGATATAAGTATGGTTGGCTTGGGTTTTCGTATAGGAAAGAGGGATAATAGTTCCGACAGTAAAAAACAAAATAGTTCTCGAAAGCAGGACTTAAAACGACATATTCCCTGCCACATTCATTACTTGCTTATTTTCTAAAACTATCAGAAAACTTAACAGGAAATCGTCACTTTTTGAATTCAAAGCAGGTTTTGCATTCTGAACGTTGTACTATCTCCTTTTTTTACTGGGCCTCATATCTTAATCACTTTTTTTTCTAAAAAAGAAAAAGAAAAGAAATATAATTTATGATTTGGGACAGAAAGAAGAAATTTTAAAACAATATTAACTGATAAAAAATCAAAAATATCGAATTTTTCTCCTTTGGATTCAAAAAATTCTTGCATCAGATAAAAAAAAAATAGCACTTAAAATGATATTTAAAGCTGATTTAATCTACAAAAAATCTTGTTGAAAAAACTTTATCTAAAATAGATATTACAGTTGATATTTAAGTCTGGAAAATCATCCCTCTAAGTCTGGTCTTGTCACGTTTTCATGGCTAAAATTAATACGATTGAGTAATTTAACTCAACAATAGATATTCAATTATGTGTCACTCACAATTGTTATGTATTATCTCTGGCCAGCACACTTGGATGTATTCAAATATTTGCGGATGAGGGATCAGCAAAGACAGGTCAGGGTTTAACTCCTATGGGAAACAGTTGATAAAGCATGGGCGCTCATTGGCTAAATGTAGTCGTATGGTATTTTGGAAGATCATGTATAAATCAAGAAGTTTGTTGGAATTGAATTCCCGACAGTCGAATAGAATATCTGGTAACTTCGCGTTTAAGTAAAACTGCCACTTGATTAAGCCTGTTTAAAGCCTGTTTATTAAAAGAGTGATTTTTTTCCGCGTCAATACAAAAAAACGACGACACATCATCCTTCTTAAGTTTGTTCAAAAAGAGGACATATAACAAGTGAAATAAAATGTGAATGGAATTTCTGAAATTCCTGCATTTTTCTTCTTCTGGTTGCCAGTAACTAGTGCTAACCATTTTGAAACCATTTTTCGAAACAACCACAACGTTACAACAACGACTTCGAATTAACTATGTAAATCTAACGTTGACATCACTCAAACATCGATATTTATACATACTGGCTTTCAGTAGAACAAAGTGGTTGGAAAAGACGTGACAGAAGCAGTAAGAATTATCTCAAGTCAACTGTCATAAATTCAGACAAACGAACTGAGAGTTGGTCACAAAATTTGGTTTGGTTTGGTTTGTTTTTATGGTAATTCAACTAATGTAGGTTATTTAATGCCTAATCCTTTTTATACATATATATTGAATCTATGATGAATATTTTTAAACGAACCCAAGATAATTTTTTCACACAGTTAAATGGTTTCACTTATTTTTAATACGAATATACAGTTAAATGCTCAAACAATTCAACTTCAGACAAATTCAATTTTGCATCAGAACAGTTTCTTGTTTACACACAGTCATTTGTGTAAATACAACTTTTTGTTTACACAGTTAAAAATAGAAATAGTTATATTCAAACAATTCAGTTTAGCATAAGTAGAGTTTAAATGTCAAACAGTTCTATTTGACCCATTGATAGGACCCAATCAGGTGCTACCACTCCAGGGTAGAGTGGACCAGGAAGTCATGGAAATGAAAAGGTACTCTACATTCCCCAAAGCTCCAGCATTACTGAAGCCTCGGCATCAGATTGATTAGAGTCATATCTAGGACACTCGTTAGAGGAATCTTTCCCTTCTGCAGAGATGCAGTCAATATATTTTGCAGTTAAAACCGACAAAGCCATATGACACTCGTTAGGGAAGTCTTACCCTTCAGCAGAGATGCAGTCTGTATATTTTGCAGCTACAGCCGACTGGGCCAGGTTACAAAGTAGACTATATTAAATTAACAATAGATCTTAATATGATTTAGAATTTTTATGTATATGTGTTCTGCCATCTGAGGTAAAGTCATTAAAACGTCTAGACGCCAATGTCAACTGGATCGACTGCGGTTTCATATTTATTTTAAGGGTTTTAACTTTGTACTAATTATCCTTGGTAATTCTATCCATTACTCCACTGCAACCTTTGTTCTATAAGGATGAGTCAAAGTTCTGTAATAGTTTGATATTTTTGATTGCTCCGGAAGCTTTTGGTGCGGTCGTAATGGTGACTATGAGATGCCGAGCCTGTCAATTGCTTTCTAAGTGTTACCCACTAGACAGGCTTCAATGAATGGGATCACAGTCTCAGAATCAACGGTTTCAGGCCAACTTGACCTTTCCTGATAGTTGTAGTTACTGCAGCCTGAGCGAAATTTCTTCAACCATTTGTTCACAGTACTGTATTACATCTTTACCTTTCGTGCAACAAATGTTTTCACTTTGTTTCTATGGCCCAGTTCGAATTCGATAAGTATAGGTTACAGAATTA
Organism: Sepioteuthis lessoniana; assembly: GCA_963585895.1. Classification (NCBI taxonomy): domain Eukaryota; kingdom Metazoa; phylum Mollusca; class Cephalopoda; order Myopsida; family Loliginidae; genus Sepioteuthis; species Sepioteuthis lessoniana. The sequence goes on along the minus strand of OY757929.1, from coordinate 69,290,839 downwards.
GACTACATTGCACGTTCATCTGATCAGCTTTCAATGCACTTTTGCATAATATAATGAATAATGGGATAAAGGACCAAGACACTTTCTTTAGAAAAATATACGTTTCTCTTTATTACACGAAAGGTTCGAAATTGATGTAAGTGAGAAAGAGACAGAGACAGGGCGATGGATGATGTGGACACAGACTCGAAGGAGGACTGCTATATTGACACTTTCTGAACCCACATTTTGATTCCATATTCAGGACCCTACATCTTCGTTTCCTTGACGAGAGGATCTTAGTCGGGGTCTGCTGTGGTCCACTGAGCCACTCCTGACTTGTCTGTGGCTTCAACTTACTGACCATAACTACGTGAATAACTGTCTGACGTGGATAGCCGTGTATATATAATTTCATATCGCCAACGCGTTCTTCCAGTCTTTGATTGCTGTGATCTGCATCCGCTGGTAAACCCACGCGAGCTATCTTCCTGTTTACACAGGGGCAACATCCTGTCCGAGAAATCCCTGATTAAAAGCTCAGTCAAAGGTCAGCACACTAACTATCACAATACTTTCAACCACATCGAGTACCTACCCAGACTTGAACTTCGTCGGTCACGTGAAATACCCGTCGCAAACTAGTACGTACTAAAATATCTCAAAGCAATTGATTCACCCAAATATTTGATTCTGTTTTCTTATTTTTTTTCGGTCTTGTTAAATACAGCTTCAGTTTCGATCATTTTAAACATATCTTTTAGATGTTTTGGGAATGATGTAAGAAACTTAGGTATATTTACAATTTCTTACGACACTTTTTAATCAAATAGTGATAAGTAAGCAAATTAAAAAGAGTTCTTTCATCGTTATGTCTTCAAATTATCTGATGGATAAAGTTTTTCAATTGATGAGTATCGAAGCATTTGAATTGCTGATAGGTAAAGCGTTGCATATGTCAGTCTTTTTTGACAGAAGTTAATAACAAGATAACATTTTGTAGATGTAATTTAATAGAATAAGTAAATACATAAAAGAGAGAAAGAGATAATTTAACCCAGAACATGTCGGATATGCAGCGTCTATTTATTCTTCAAGTAATAATAAGAATTTAGATTTTTTATTCATTCTACAACTTTGCCTTTTTTTTTCTTCTTTACATTCTTCTCAACTATTTTAGTACTCCTTCATTTATTCTGAAAAATCTTCTTGTCATCATCATTTTCTTCGTTCTGTTCATTCTTCTCCATTACTCTAGCGGACTCTTACCTCTTCGTTGTGACCTCTTCCTTCTCCTCATATTATTATATATTCATCTACGGCTTATGCCAGAGTTTATTCCCCTCTTAATTATGACCTTCTCACACCATTCCCTAAATTCATCATTTCCTACTCTTTCATTTTCAGTAAACATTCCCGTCTTCGTAACGAATTTTTTTCCTCCTACTTCATCTTTTCCAGCTCCTCTTTTTCTTTCTCTTTTAAGCATATCTTTTCATAAACCTTCTTTTTAATATTCCTCCACCCCTTAATCAAGAACATATTTTCCTCCATCTCTGGCTTTTTTCTCTATTTTTCCACTTCTCATTTTTACAATAGCTTCTTGTATTAAGCATTCATTTGCACTTAGCATTCATTTACACTTTCAGCCTTTTTTTCTTTTAAATGACATCTTCCAGTTTTTCTTCATGCTTTTATTTAATATTTTTCTCATGTTTTTCTTCTAACTCTATTTATGTATCTATTTATTTATTAATTCTAATTGTCTATCTTTTTTTCCTTCTCCTCTTTTCAAAAAATACAAAATAATTTTTTTCTCAAAGGCAAACGACATAAATTTGTTGGCTTTGAATATTGAAACGTAAAACCCAATAAATACGGAAAGGTTTTCAATACAAAAATCTCTTTTCTTTTTCATTTACAGGTTTAAATACGGTGTTGTTTATTGAATAAATTTGTAAACTTCATACTTAATTCACAAATACACACTAACACACATACTCACACACATATTACTAATGGTTTTAAAAAATATGAATGCGTAATTGAATCAAAACATGAAACCTGAAGATATGAAAAAATTCATTTTATTTCCTCGCAATATTTCGATCTTTATCTTTTGGCCTGAGAGAATGATAATAAAATTACGCAAGCGCACACAGACACAAAAACAAACAAAACCCCAAATATGAACACAGGATACAAAAGACTTTATCTTGAGCATATACACGTACGTACGCATATATATATATATATATATATATATATATATATAATATATATATATATATATATATATATATATATATATATGCGTGTGTGTATGTATGTGAATATTGATCACTGTAAAGGTCTAATACAAGGTGTGTTTAAAAAGTATAAACACTGAAGTAGTATTTACTTAAAAATAAGTGGACAACTAATGAAACGGTAACTTTAAACAACTTCTCTTTGCATTCTCGTGAGTTTTCTATTAGTTAGGCACAAACTTTATTGTTGATATGAATTTTAAGTTTAAAAAAGAATAAAAAGTTGCACGGTGGCTGATGATACTAAAAGATGCTCTTTTTGTTGTTGTGTTTAACCAAAATCTACTCATCGTCAAGTCTGCTGAGAATTGGCATCGGCTCATCTAATCATTGTCCTAACTGTTCTGCATCGTATAAGTCTTCATTGTATTTTCATTTTTAAAAAATGAATAAATAAATTCAGTCTGGATACTTTTTGTTTAAACATCATTTGAAAAATGCGTTCTAAGTTGGAACAGATAAAAATACATATCATGTTTTAATATTTTCACAGATATTGCAACATTTCTGTCGAATAGAAAGTGATGATAAATGCATGTACCTAAACACATACTCAAGCATATATATTTCAGTATGTGCGTTTGCCTGTATTCGTCTATCTTCTCGCGCGCGTGCGCGCGTGTGTGTGTGTGTGTGTGTGTGTGTGTGTGTGTGTGTGTTCCAGTGTGTTCCAGTGTGTTTATCCATGTGTATGTACATAGTATAATGATACAAAATTTCACCGCCAATAAAAAATTTACTTATCTCGATTTCAAAACTGACGATAAGTGATAATTTTACTTTATTTAAATAAAAATCATATCTAAATGTTAAATGCAGAGTCGATATTATTAAATTTCATGTTTAATGATGTGCTTTGAAAAAAGGCTGTCGCTGATGATAATGATGTAATAGACATTATCACGTGTTCAAAATGATTTCTGAAATTAAGAAAAAAAAAGTTCAATCTGTTAAGGTTCAAAATGCAAATACTAAAGAATTGAACGAACATTTCCAGCCAAAACAACTTATAAATTAGCCGAAGAGCTGGATGTTCTTAGTTATTGTAATTATGTAATATAGCATTAAAGAAAAAGCAGTGAAAAAAGAGTTTAGACAGGGAAAGTTTAGTTAAGGTATCTAAACAGCTAAATCAAAACTTTCTTTAACCTGATATGTAAAGTTTGAGTTAATCAAACGACTTGCTAAATAAAAAATAAACTAAAACCAGGCTCGGCAGTCCCATTATCAACTACTGAAAATTTGATGGCCATTGATCTGATGTGGAAAAGTTATATTTGCTGATGTACAGTTTAATTATTGAAATAATTACTTACCATCTATATTTTTAAAAGGATCCTCTTTTCATGCAAACTATAGTTTGTGCTTGGAGATTTCTTGAGAATTTGCATATGAATTGTAATCACTGCTTTTATAAAATTGCCTTAAATGTTTATATTTGGACCGATTAAGTATTTTTTTAAATAACTAATAGATGTCGGTTTCATTCAGTTTCATTCACTTCTTTTTTCCTCTTTTTATCTTTGATTTGACTGGTATTTATTCATTTTTTCTCTCTAAGTTATTTACAAAGAACATCTCTTGTTTATTGCCATACAAACTGTCGCAGGTAAATTTGTTTCGAAATGGGGAAAATGCATCAATCCTATAATTAACAACAAACACGTCAATATCGTAAATTAGACAAATAATTTTAATGACTTAATGTCATTTTGCCAATAATGAATTTATTTGATTTGTTTCTCCATAAGCGCCAGAAACTATTTTGCCACAGGATATTGATAAGCATCTTTTTTATCACTATCTTTACTAACATCAAGAGCATTTTTGTTATTATTAGAATATAAATTCTCCTAAGATTGATGGGTAAATAATGTCTTCAATTTTATAAAGCACATTTTAGACCAGGTAAAATATTGAAACTTCAATCAATTGGAAGTATGATGTTTGATCGAGAAGTATGGTCTCTAATTTTACAAAATAAGCTGTAGACCAGACAGAATAATGAAACTGGTATCAAAATGAAATAATTTCACTTCTCTTCAAAAGCAATTTTATTTATCAAACTAGTCACTATTTAGTGCAACACATTTTCTGGAAAGTTCAGTCAAAATTTTCTTTCTTTCAATGAAGATTTACTTGTTTATTTTTGATGATGCGTGCTGAAGCTTCGATTCAACACCAAAAGAAAAATATCTCCTTCTAATATATTTTTTATCTCTATAATAAATTTGATAATACCAAATTTTGAGTGTATAGAGTATTTGTAATAAGTCTGATTTTCATTTTTTCCTTTGTATACAGATGTGCAATACGACTTGCACTGTCGTTATACAAAAAGTTCTTCATTTCGACCTTATTCTGCAGTTTCTCTAAATTCCCATAAACTTTTCTTCCGTGTCTATGAATTTTGATTGGTGCACAACTCAAGATTCTATCCGTATTCGCTTCTTTATGCGTAACTCGAACCTTTTACTTATAAAATGTTACTCAGTAATTCTCGAATTGGCCCATTTGAAACTAAGCCCATTGGTTAGTTTTGGTTTGGTTTAATGGTATATCAAATATTGTGGGTTATTTAATACCAAATCTATTTATGTATTTATAAACATTCCTATTTCAAACAATTAAATTTAGCATAATTACGCAGTTTAGTTCTATTTGACCCATAGAGAGGAACCGATCAGATGCTACCACTCCGGGTCAGAATGGACCTGGAAGCGATGGCAGTAAAGGAGTATTCCACATTCCCCAAAGCTCCAGCATTACTGAAACCTCGGGATCAAATTGTTTAATGTCATGTAAGACACTCATTAGGAAAGTCTTTCTCCTCTGCAAAGATGCAATTGGTGTATTTTAAAGCCTCAGTCGTCTGGGCGATAAATCATTAGAAAAGAGCAATATATTCTATCGAATATATGTTCAAACATGTTTCTACCTCAAAATAAGTTTTCTATATTCATACATACTTTATAATCTTGCATATATAGTAAAGAATTTAATAATTATCTGACTCATTGTATAATTAGACAACCAAATCCAGTAACAAATGACATAAACGGAATACCATTAATTTGTTTACATTTAATTCACCAGACTTTTCCAACTAATGTTATATACTCACATGATAAATATGCTTATATACACATATATATGTTCATGCAGGATACATACGGACGCAATAAATTAATCAGACGCAGTAATAAACGACGCAGGAAGACTTCTTTATAAAAATATATACCTCGCACTTTATTGCAAGGGTTCGAAAGGGTTGTTCAAGGTTTGCGTGTGAGAGGGAGCTGGAGACCGAACGTAACTAAAATATTTTGACCCCAAACTTATGGCCGTCACGTTGTGTCTTTCTTGTTCTTTGATGCTTAACCGGAGGTCCAGAGGCCACTCTGCTGGTTGATGGCTTTCTTTACGGCATCTTATCAGCATCTTCTCCGGACCTCAACTCAACAGGGCCCAAAGGCCACTTCGGCCTGATGTGGCTTTCCCTACCACATCTCGTCTATAACTCCGTCCGATCTTCAACTCAACTCCACTGGCTTATCGAACTCAACTGAGTAATATAATCGTTCGACGCCCACTCGATCTTTGAAATCGAATGTTTAATCGTCATCAAGCGGAAATAACTGTCATGCAGTTCAGAGGTCACTCTCTTCCGGTGCATCACTCTGTAGTGGCACAGTGGGACCTTCACCTTGTCCCATATTATCAGCCTTAATCCGCCCACGCGATCTCTTTCGATTACTCGCCGTTGGAATGTGTCACCTCCTTCCGGTGCTTCACCTTGGAATAGCATTTTTGGGCCGGGTCGAAGGTCAAAATATTACACTAATACTCTATGTATTTAACCAATAATCTCAAATTCACGTGGATTCTATATTATGTGCGAAGATATAAAATGAGTTCTTCTTCTTCTTCTTCTTCTTCTTCTTCTTCTTCTTCTTCTTCTTCTTCTTCTTCTTCTTCTTCTTAAATAAACTTCTCACGTTTCTCCAATTCTGAATTTTATTTTATTTTCCATGTCTTTACTTCTTTTAATCTCTTTAATATAAGAAATGCTTTTTTCTACGCATTTACCTTCCACTTCGAAGAATTCAGTGCATGCCATCTCGATATGCATCTGACAAATGCTCAAAGGAAAGCTTCCAGATATTCTTGTGCACAGATTATTAGGATGATGATATTTCTTAGCAGAAAACACATGCGCAAACCATCCCACTTGTTTTCAGTTTGGAATATTTTTCTATTCTAAACACTGTTTATCGCTGATTCTATCGTTTGAATTCCTCCAAATCACTTGATGTTTAATTACACGAGAAAAAGAAAGGAAATGAATGGAATAAACAACATTTTATATTTTCATTGAAAAAAAGAGAACAAAAACGAATTTGATTTTCGTCCTTTAAATTCTTTCTGAAATATTTCAAGTGAATCCATCAAATACTGATAATTATTTGGAAAGGTATGACAATGGTTACCGGCACAGGAAAAAGAAATGTTAAATTCTGATCGAGATTGTTTGCAATCTGTTCGCCTTTTGGAAAAGTCATGAATCCATCTCATCTCTCTCCGACTATTGTTCATATAATAGGACATAGTGAAGAATTATACAAGCGAATGGGATATCATCAGGTACTATTTATTTAATTTTGAAGCAGTAAATCTATGTAACTGAAAATATGAATATATTAAAGTCTAGGCAGCCAAGACGATGCGAGAATCAAAACCAAACGCAAGAGTATATTACCCTCTACCTCGCTATTTTGTGATATGTAGTCGAAGACTAGATGAGATAATCGTAAATACAGAATAATGTCTGTAAAGAAGACTGCGTGATGTTGTATATCCAACCTGTCATCAGGATAATAAGTTTGATACTCTTCATGTTTACCTAGTTTTATTATTGATTACTATTGAAAAAGGAGTCAATCTTGATAAGAGTGACATGAACAGATCTTGTTAAAGACTATTTTCACTTCTATATGATCCTCATGTTTTCGGGCAGAAATATTGTCAGTTAAGTTTATGATTTCTATTTATTATCGTCCAGAAATAAGTGCACTCATAACAATCTTGATAGAACAATCATTTTCTTCTAAATAAAAGATATTTGGATTTCATTATTTCTATTGGTATTTTTAAGGAAACAGATTTTGTTAGGTATTATTTATCCGATTCAAATCCATTGAAAATTTGAAAACAAAAATAGAATTGCATAGATAAATATAAGACATGTCAGTAATTCTTGACAACTATTCCTATTTTCTATTATAAAGTTTCAATGCTTCAGAGTTTGGTAATTCACAATGCCTAATAATATCTGATTCGTTTGAAAAATGTTGAGCCAAAAATAAAATCTTTGAATCTTTGGCTTGGAAAAAATTAGCTCTTTAGAAAAGAAATGGTTCGCGGTGTACTTATTTACGGACGATAATATGTACTTGAGAGTGGATGTGCATGGCTCATAATTTACAAATGAGAACATAATGAAAAAAGAAAGTAAGGAAAGGAAAATAAAAATCAATTTTAAAAAGAATGAAAAGCACGAAAAGAATAATATAAGAAAAAGGAATATGTAAAATAAGATATAAAAAGAATAGATGCTATTAATTAAATTAAATTAAAAAACAGCGAAGAATAAAAATGAAAAAGAGCGTCGATTTTTAGACTAATCGGAATCATCTTAGCGTAAAGATTATTTTAAAGAATCGGTAAATTAATATTTACAAAAAAGTTTGAAATGTAAGAAAAAAAGTTACAATGAGAAAAAAACGATAAAAGAGAAAGAATTTGGACTAAAAAGAAAACAGATTGCTTTGAAAACAAAGATTCAGTCACGAACGAATCTAAAATAACACGCGTACGTACATATGTGTGCATGTGTGCATTAAAATATAATCATATTCAAACATGCACACACGTCTCAAAGTTATTCTCGTAAATCAGAGCTCGAACGAGATCTGAAAATAAGAGTATAATTCTAAGATAATCCCAATAATCACGTCATTAAAAACAGATCGACAAGAAAAAAATGTAAAATCATTTTTCATTGAAAAATTTGTTTCCTCTCTTTCACTTTCATCTTTGTGTTTTTTCTTCAATTCTTATTCTTTTCTCTCTTTTTTTCTTCGATCTTTGTATACATTTCCTTTAATTTTATTTAGAAAATCTATTTCATTCATCAATAATAGTTGTTTCTTTTCATGCATCATCGCGTAAAATAATCTTCAAAATATACACTATATGTTAAGGGTCTAAGTCGTGTGCTTTACTCGCATATTCTAAGGCTAAAAAACTACACTTATTATTAAATTAGATTAAGTGTTCGTTCTTTATTGAAAAATACGTTGGTTATCATTCAAGAATTAGGAATTTTTGTCAGGCAAATGAATCTGTTGCTTTGAAACTAGTACATAGATATACAGTTATCATATAATGAAAGTATGATTAACTACATAGCAGTTTCCTTTTTTTCTTTACTTTTTCGAGCATATCTATTGAATAATAATAATAATAATAATAATAATAATAATAATAATAATAATATTGTGAAATGTGTAAGAAAATTAAATTCGACCATACTAACAAATGGTATATACACAACCCAGCCCCTGTCCTAGAAAAGGCCACGCATAAACTCCTATGGGACTTAAACATACAAGTGGATCACCTAATCCCGGCTAGAAGACCAGATTTAATAATAATCAACAAAAAAAAAAGAGAAAAAAGTGCTGGAGACTTGATGAGACTTGCTGTCACTCAGACTCGAGTGAAAAACCATCGACTAACGCTGATGTAAAAATCTCTAATGAGTGAATAATAATAATAATCACAGGAAAAGATCAATCGCCCAATGTACATTGACGGCATCAAACTGTTTTCCAAAAAGAAAAAGAACTAAAAACTCTAATACACGCAGTGAGAATATACTGTCGGGACATGGGATGGAATTTGATATAAAAAAATGCGCCATGCTAGCAATGAAAGGCGAGAAAGGACACATGACGGGTGGAAAGAAACCTACAAATACTTGGGAATATTGGAAGCTGACACCATTAAACAAGTGGAGATGAAAGAAAAAATTAAGAAAGAGTATCTCAGGAGAACCAGAAAGCTACTCGAGACAAAACTATGTAGCAGAAATCTTATTATAGAAATAAATACCTGGGCTCGTAAGATATTCGGGACCATTCTTGAAGTGGACCAGAGAAGAACTTAAACAAATAGACCAGGGAACAAAAAAAAACTAATGACAATTCATAAGGCATTATATCCCCGGGATGACAAATTATATGTCAAAATAACAGGGAGGAAGAGAACTTGCCAGCTTTGAAGACAGTCTTGACGCATCGATACAACGACTCGAAATGGTATTTGAACAATCCAGCATTTGTCCTGGAAAATGAGACGCACAAACTCCGCAGTGATTTTTTTACAAATGGATCACGTAATCTCGGCTAAATGACCAGACCTAATAATAATAATAATAATAATAATAAACAAAAAGAATACAGAACTTACAGAAGACCGGTACATGACTAAGAAAGGGAAACCTTGAGAGAGAAAGTAGATCTCTTCTAATAGCAACATAAAATAACGCCATGAGGACAAACTGCGTCAAAGCAAAATCGATAAGACATAGCAATAATTACAAATGTCGGTTATGTGGTGATAAAGAGGAAATCATCAATTACATAATAAGCGAATGCAGCAAATATCGCAAAAACCTTCCCTCACCCAGACACGACTGGGTGAGGGAAGCTGATACACTGGGAATCATGCAAGAAATTTAAATAAACTGGTATACACGCAAAACAGTGTATACCAGTATACACACAACACAGATTCCGTTTTCGAGAATGAGACTCTCAAACATGTCCAGGGTTTTGAAATACAGCAAAAATAAAACTGAAAAAATAAAATAATAAAAATCGCAATAAAGAGGTTGAAAAAATTGGAAATCAGAGTAAGAAGACCACAGCATTTTTAAGATCAGCTAGAATACTTGGAAGAGTCTTGGAGACCTGTGAAGACTTACTGTCTATGATATTCCAGTGGAAAACGATCAGCTAACGCTGGTATGAAAAACTTGCTAGGCTAAACCTGAAGAAAGGCGAAAAGAGTGACAAGTACCAAAAACCTGATAGAGAACTGAAAAAACTATGGAACATGAAGGTTACGGTGATACCGATTGTAATTGGCGCGCTCGGTACAGTCACCAAAGGATTGTTACAAGGACTGAAAGACTAGGAAATGAGAGGACAACTGGAGACCATCCAAACTACAGCATTGTTGAGATCGGCCAGAATACTTAGAAGAATCTTGGATACCTGTGGCAACTTGCAGTCAATCAGACTCCAGTGAAAAACCATCAGATAACGCTGGTAAGAAAAACTCAAATGAGCAAAATAATATATATATATATATATATATATAAATAAATAAAGTGGGAGAGCGTGTGTGTTTGAAAGAAGAGAAAATGAACAGTTGAGGATAGATAGATAGATAGATATTTATCAACTGTGAATGGCTGAGCGGAAATAGGGAAATTATTCATGTTGTTTAGCGTAAGTTTATGTAGCACCGATTTATTTCTTGACTGGGGAAAGCAGGAATTTTTTTCATTCAACATGTACATTCAATCGATTTTTCCCACACACGTATCTTTAAAAAAATGTTTCTTCCATTTTTCCCCGAAATGGCTTACATTGTCCAATATAATGGGAATGAAAACCTCTAGTTCACTATGTTCACGAGCTGATTAATTAAGTCTCTAAATAATAATCTCCTTCGTTCCAGACAATCTTTCCAAAAAACTTTTTTTAAGTCGGATTAATGCAAGTCAGCTTTCAGGGGATTATCAGCCGCAGAAAGGGTAGATTATAAATCTAAAAAAATGAACCCAAAATCTTGCTTTTAAATAGGAAAAATAAAGAGTCAGCAGCGTATATGTCTAATAAAATAGATTGCGAAAAAAATGGCGTCAAAAGATAATTACAGATAAAGAATTTGTTGTGGAAAGCAATCGGAAATTTATATCATTGATGAGGAATTCTCTCCAGACATATTGGTATTAATCGACTTTCTATAAAACTTCTACAATTCAGAGTTTTTGTTAGTCTGAGTAAACAGAAAACTAGGATAGTCAACCGTAAACAAACCATATCGCATCAGCTCGAGGACACGTCGATCGAATGAGATCCATGATCCAGTATTGATTATCAGTGTTGTGCAAGGTTTTCTCTTTAGCATAACTTATATTTTGTACTAAGGATTGAAACTTGTAACTATTCGGTTCACATTTTTAATTGAATGGATGTGAAGAATGTTATAATTAGGCCTTTTAACCACAGTTTGTAGGATGTTGAAGGGTTTTCAGTGAATGCTTCTAAAAATATGTTCCTCATTAAATATTACACATTTTTAGGATAATTTATTTTTCTGTTCATTGTGTCAACTTATACAACAAACCTAAAACTTCTATTACGTTCACTTTCGGGCAAATACCATTGGGAAAGGTATGAACCCCCTTATCCTCCCAGCTATGGGTTAAATAGTACCACTACTATTCTTTTAGGAGAATGGCTTTGGCATTAAATAACCTAAAAAGAGTTGATATGCCATTAAACAAAGAAACCAAGAAAACCTAAAACTTTGACCAAAATAGAAAATGAGATCGATATGTATGCACCGATAAATCTTTATTAATAATTTGGATGAGTCTGTTTACTTGTCCTCTCTGAATAGCTTGACAGTTTGATGTAGACCTACCAAGTTTGGTACAAGTTTTAATTTAACGGAAGATTTTAACTAACATTTCTTTTTATTCTTAAAATGGAAAGAAGAGCTCTACTCGAAAAGCGATCTCGAATAATAATCAATAATCAGTAAAACCTATGTTTCTGTTGGATGAATTAATTGGAGTACCAATAATCTTAATTTACGAACTTAGAAAAATTAATGAATTGTCTTACAAAGGACATTCTGGATGCAAAGTTTCTTATTTATATCCAGACTGCAAATATACGACAAGCACAATAACACTATTCGATAGATCACGTTTTCGTCAACAAAACACAATTTTCCTTTTAATCGCCACCATTGGCGCTGTGTAATTATTTGCATTTGATCATACTTTAAAGCTTAAGTTCTTTAAGATGTAAAATAATTGCATTTAAAGTCAGTTAAGACAAATAATCTGGATAAAAACTCTGTTAGGTGTTACTCACTTAAACTAAGACTATTTCACTACAAAAGTTCTGTGAAATATTTCGTAGAACAAGATTAACTATATTAAAAATATATGATTGATAAATCTCGACAGTAACGGCGTAAACGAAAATTTCAGTTTATTCATATGAGAAACACTTTTCAGATATTGATTTTGTTTTCTTATACATTTTAAAATTTTAGATTTAGAATATTCTTTTAAAATCGCTATTATGAGAAGAATCAGGTCATTTCTGTGTTCAAAATTATTGAATTTTATCAGCCAAATCATCGCTTATTTATTCTAACACGGCAAATACATGTAATTTCCATGTCATCATGCTTATCGTGAAAATCGTGCTAAATTAAATATATTTTTTCTCTGCATGTGTTTTTTTCTCTCCCATTTTCTATACTAGATTATGTAAAAATTTGAATGAAAATATGAATAAAACTAAATTGCAAACCAAACTCGATTCATATTCTAAAAATAAAAATAAATTGCTTATCGGACAGTATAGAGAATGATTATATTTATCAGTGGATATCAAAGTCGTTTAGTTAAGTCCTTATGATGTTGTGCAGGTTGATATACCATTAAAGAAAGAAACGAAACGAAACTAAACCAAAGAAGTATAACTTTCAGGAATGTTCTTTTATTTAGAGACTTACAAATATTACCAAGAAAGATATCATTTCGTTTAGTGATGAAGCATGTCAGATAGTTTATTAATTGTTTGGCACAAGGACATAAGCATGGGACGCCTTGTGAGAATCGAAATTTTAACAATTGTATGAATCCTAATTCGCTAACGATTAAGAACATGCACACTAATAGTAAAGTTCTTCAGGCCGATGAAAAATAGACTACACGGAAAATATTTTTCAAACAACAATACTGTCATTGCTTTCGTGAAAAAGTGGGTCGCTTCCGCTAGAGCAGGTTATCTGAGATTGTCTGGCAGATACATGTTCAATGCTACTTAAAATGCATGATTAATGATGGTGATGGGCAAAAATGTTTTTGTACCAGAATACAATTATGTTATTGTACTCATTACTCTTATAGATTTTTCAGGGAAATAAGTTGAAAGTCCAACTTTCAAAATAACTTTCCAGTATAAATGTCTATTTTTCTAGAGTCAAATCTATATTGTATCTGTTTACGTACATTCATGCAAATGCAAATATACAGGCACATACTGGGTAAAGCTCTTAAAATAACGTGACTGTCGTAATGTAATTAAAACACCTTTAAGCATGTACAAATCGCGTTTTTATACGCATAAGCAATCATCAAGTAGAAAAGAACCATTGAATATTTAAGTCCATTAGAGTTCACAATTAGATACCTCGAAATTGACAAATTTTTCAAAGATGTCATACATTTGAATACTTTTGTGAAGTACAACAAAACGGTTTATTCAGGAAAAAAGAATTCTGTAAGTTTTGATTCAGCTCCATCAAAAACATCGAATTATCTCGTAACTAGATTCTTGGGTGAACCTTTTTACGTCACAGCAAAAACATATCTAATTTAAACATATGATATGATGAAGAAATTCTAGTCTATAAGCAATAATCGTTACCAGTGTTTCATCTAATCATGATAATATTACTAATTATCTACTTATGATGAAAAATGTGGTCTGGATAAATGCAATGAAAACCAACAAAAATGAACATGAAAGAAAAAGTAATCAAAAATTAGTAATTCATTATTTTAAAAAAATCACTATTACGACTCCTAATACAACTATTTAAAGTACAAACAATAGCTGCTAAGAGAAACAAAAACAGAGTGAATCAATAGTGTTAGGTTTGATATTTTGTAAATATTAGCTCAAGAAGTTCAAACAGTAAAAAAGATGTCACACAAAAACAGGTTACCCAAAGTAAATGAATCTGAATTCAAGTTTCATCTAGAAAATGGTCTTTATTTTGAATTCACAATAAATTTAAAATAAAGTGATAAGGTTGTAAGCGCTCGGAGAAAAATGAAAGTGCAATATACATTGTTAAATTTAATCAACCAAATGTAAAATTCTCTTAACTCAAGCGCAAGAGCACTTATGTGGGAAGCTAAATGGGATACGAGTTCGAGATCTATCAGTAAATTAATCTTAATTTTTTATCAGAACTTTTTTACCAACAGATGGATGGTTTTGTTGTGATGAAAAGTGATTAAAAATTAAGTTGAAAGAATTCTTTGTCAAAACTTGATAATGGCTTACAATGATTCATCTAAAGAAAAAAAATCAAGGTAATCTTATTGATTGTTAGTAAATGGATGTGGACTGACAACCCAATTAGTTGCGATGCAAATGAAATAAAGATGAAAAAACAAAATAATCAAAAATTAATAATAATTGAATATATTTTGTCAAATAAATATTCTAAAGTTGAAGATGATTATAAGTTCTTCAATTAATTTGCAGTTTTTTATTTTCATATTCATGTTTTACAAGCTAGTTTTTTTAGTTTTTTCTAAAACGACCAACGTATATAAACACACACACACACACACACACACACACACACACACACACACACACACAGATTGATAAATTGATTGATGCTTGGTTGGTTGTTAAGGTTTTATGGTAAATCAACCTTTGTGGGTTATTTAATGCCAAATCCATTTTTATACAAATAAACTGTTCTATTTCACACAATTCAGTTTAGCATAAGTACACAGTTCATTTGTCAAAAACATTTCCATTTTGAACTATTCAGTTCAGTTAAACAGTTCTAATTCAAACAGTTCAGTTTAGCGTAAGTACAGTTTCAATGTGAAAATAGTTCTATTTCAAACAATTCAGTTTAGCATAAGTATGCAGTTTAGATGTCAAAACAGTTCTATTTCGAGGGATTCAGTTTACTTTTATTTGACCCATTGATATCAAGTGCTACCACTCCGGAAGAAATTGGACATGAGAACGAAGGCAATAAAGGGGTGCTCTGCATTTCCAAAAGTTTCATTAGATTGTTTAGTGTTATGTCAGGACACTCGTTGGTGGCGGGGTTACCCCTCTGCAGAGATGTAGTCGGAGTATTCTACAGCCCCAGCTTACAAGATAGATAGATAGATAGATAGATAGATAGATTTTTACATAAAGGACGTGACCGTCATGATAAGAGGGTAAATTTCTGTTCTCCTAAATTTTGTGTTATTCTATTAATTATCTGCAAGTACGTAATTGACAGACTGCAGTGTTTAGCGTTTGAAATGATTGTCATTCGTTAGTTCTAAGCAAAAAATCCTTTTAAAATATTTTTCAGTTATGTATATCTAGCACCAACATGTAAAGATGTGAAGTTTTTGAAATTTCCCTATTCTACACTCCCAGTAAATCAACTCTATTGCGTTTGATTGATAAATTTCCCGAAAATGGAAGTGTAATTGATCCAAATATTTCAGACCAGCCACACTTATCTGGCTAAGTTCTCGATGACACTTAGCTAAAAATCACTCTTAACCGTAAGAAAAGATGTGTGACGAGAATAGAAAAATCCTTTGGACAAAAAAACAGATGTATTGATATATATTTTTTACTATCTAAAAAAATTTAAGCAGTACTATGAAAAATTTCACTGAGTTTTGAGGAGAAATATTATTTTATTCAAGTTAATTACACTTTAAAAATCTATCGATTTAAATATTTTTATTTAGATTGTTAGTCTTATCCCAGAAGTCCTTCTATATCATTTTCCATTCATGGCTAGAAACCTAAAGAGTAAAAATGCTCCTTATTACAAATAATTTATTAATTTTTATCTTTTGATATTTGTAAATCTATATTCAGTTGAAAGAAATTTGTCTTGCAGTAACATAATGATTAATGTTTACTGTGTAATACTTTTCTTGATGGGAACTCATTTCTCTGCGACGAGAAAATATTTCCAACATTACGTCCTTTCTTTTCCTTCCAAATTCGAGAGCTCTAAATTATGTTGTCCGTCAACAGAGAGTAGATAAATACTTTCCACTTGTTACTGAAGATTCTTTAGAAAGATTATCACTCTTGTAAACAATTTTTCGTGAGTTCTTTCCATACCAGCAATACAACTATTGATAATATATCATATTTATGATTATATATATTAAATGATCTATAAGATATATTATATGATTCTGGTGGATAGAATGTTTGCCTATGGCCCGGGAGACCGGGGTTCAATTCCAGGTGGAGTCATACCAAAGACTCAAAAATTGGTACTTGATACCTCCTTGCTTTCTAGTCAACATTATAAAGTACGCATCAAGGGTAAAATGGAGCAATTTAGACAAAGGAGTATCGCCCTTACCAACACTTTAGTGTAATAGCTATTGAAAAGGGAACCTTCGGGTCGCCCTTAACTACGGTCGCAAATTTTACTTTTACTTACTTATATTTTATATGATATCATATATGATATATGATAATATATATCATTCATATAGCGTTTTGAAACAGAAAACTCAATGCCATGAAATAGATTGTTATGAGATTATGTTGAATTTATCTCTGAAGCGAAAAGTGCTTAACTTGTAAATCAGCATTTAGGCTTTATATATTTGGCAACTCTCTCAAATATGACAAAATTTAAGGTACAAAATTATTTAGTAAATACATGATGCATGTATTCACTGCCAGCCTCTGTACGAGCAGGAAATATTGCATTCGTTTATTGTAACCTTTTGTCTAACTAAGATATATTTAGTAACAAAAGATAAATACAATCAGATCAACAAAGACATAATTACCCATTCTAGAGTGATGGTTAGTACTTTTTGTACACCTAATTGTAGTAAAATCGATTATCCCTAGATGGTTAATGACAGGCTAAGTAAATCTTATGACATGGTTATATGAGGATAACCACTGAAGAATGCTGGATGTTTTGTAATCAATCACTTGAGTATTGAGTTCGATCCGTGTTAACATTCAATATTTTAACCCTGTGAATATCTGCATGTTTACGTAGTAAAGTTATTTTTGACAAGCAATTTGTAAATGTGAGGAATTTGATAGGGATTATTTCATTAGTGGTTTCAAGTCAAAGTGAATTAAACATTTTACATCTAACTCACAAATAACACAACTCAAAAATGATACCAGTCGCAAGAAACCAACGAAGAAACCAAATGAAAAATTATATTTGTTTGTTAAAACTGAATTATCACCGAATACCTGACAGCAAATCTTTTTTAACCACGCAACTTGCTTCCTTTTTTTGTATTGGAATACCAGTATAATGCCAGCCCATCCATATGTATGTATGTATGTATGTATGTATGTATGTATGTATGTTTCGGCAGTCAACGTATGGCTAGCACACTCGAAGAGGATTCCCCAAACCAGTCAATGAGGGCAGCACTAACAATTACAAACAGAACATTGCCATTCATTTTTACCCAACAAGAATATCAGACTGACTATTAACTATTTAAAAACCACTAACAATATTTCTTTTAAGAGTTTCTATTATTATTATTTCTTTTTTTTTTTTTTTTTTTTTACTCAGAGTTTTTCACATCAGCGTTAGCTGATGGTTTTTCGCTGGATTCTGAGTGACAACTAGTCTCCTCAAGTCTCCAGGACTATTCTCAGTATCCTGACCGTTCTCAATAATGTAGTAGTTTGGATGGTCTCCACTCGGCGGCCAACTTCCAAGTCCTTCAGTCCCTTTAGTAATCCTTTAGTTACTGTTCCAAACGCACCAATAACAATTGGTATAATTGTCACTTGCATATTCCAGAGTTTTTTCAATTCCATAACAAGGTCAAAGTACTTATCCTTCTTTTCACATTCTTTCAGTTTTATTCTGTGGTCAGCCGGGACAGCAAAGTCAACAATTTTGCAAGTTCTCTTCTTTTTGTTGATCATTAAGAAATCTGATCTTCTGGCCGAGATTGGGTGATCCGTGTGTATGTCAAAGTCCCATAGGAGTTCATGTGTGTCATTTTCTAGGACAAGTGCTGAGTTGTGCATATAGCATTTGTTCGCATGGTCAAATCTAAATTTCTTACATATCTCCCAGTGGATCACCTTGCCGACCCAATCGTGTCTAGTCTTATATTCCTTCCGCGCTAGTTTGTTGCATTCACTTATTATGAGATTGACGGTTTCATCTCTCTCACCGCATAGCCTACATTTGCTATTTTCTTGCGTCTTATCTATTCTCGCTTTGATATGATTGGTTCTTGTGGCGTTGTTTTGTGCTGCTAAAGGGGAGATTATGTTCTCTCTTAAAGTTTCCTTTTCTTAGCCATATCCAGGTTTTGTCGTGTGAGATATTGTTTATTCGTCGTATAAAACGTCCATAGAGTGGCTTTCCTTCCCATATTTGTTTCTTAGTTATTGTCATTCTGTTGTCCATCGTTTTATCATTATCGTTTCTGATAGCTGTAATGAGTCCTCTATCGTGTTTTTGTATATAGTCTTCGAGTCGTTGTATCGATGCATCAACGCTGTCTTCAATGCTGGCAAGTTCTCTTCCTCTGTCTTTTCTTGAAAAATATTATCTGACAACGTCGTTGGAGGTGCCCGTGGTGTAATTGTTATCGTCGTAGGAAATGAACACGGTGACACGAGTTCAAATCCTGGACGAGACTGATTGCATTTCACATAGCACTAATACCCTTGGGAAAGGTATGAATCCAATTATTCTCCCTCCAGCTATGGGTAAATAGTAGGACAGACTAGGTTCTTCAGCCTTGGTTAGGCAACTAGTCTAGGAGAAGGAAAACTCTGAATTCAAACCTGTTAAACTCCGCTTAAAAATTGACCTTGTGTCATATCCAGCCCGAGCGGCGGGGTTGGTAAATAGGATCTGACAACGTCGTCTCTGGGGTGTAATACCTTATGCATTGTCATTAGTTTTCTTGTTCTTTGGTCCATTTGTTTAAGTTCGTCTCTGGTCCACTTGAGAAAGGGTCTGGAATATTCAATGAGTGGTACAGCCCAGGAATTTATTCCTTTGATAAGGTTTTTGCTGGAGAGCTTTTTACATCAGCGTTAGCAGATGGTTTTCTACTGGAGTTTGCGTGCCAGCAAGTCTCTTCAAGTCTCCAGGACTCTTCTCTGTATTCTGGCCAATCCCAATAATGATGTAGTTGGGACAGTCTCCGCCTTTCCCGTTTTTTCTAAGTCCTCCCAGTCCTTGTACCAATTTTGGTGACAGTACCAAGAGCACCAATTACAATTGCTATATTCATCACTTACATGTTCCATTGTTTGTTTTTTCCATTCACTGGCAAGGTCGAGGTACTTATCCCTCTTTTCGCTTTCTTTCAACTTTACCCTGTTTTCCGCTGGGACCGTAAAGTCCACAATCCGCCAAGTTATCTTTTTTTTATTGATTATTTCAAGGTGATCCACCGCTATCTCAAAATTCCAGAGGAGTTTGTGCGTGTCACTCTAGGGAATAGATTCGGGGTTGTGCATATACCATTTGTTCGTACGGTCAAACTTCAATTTCTTGTGCAATTCCCAGTGGATCACTTTGCCCACCGAGTCATGCCTAGTCTTATACTCCTTCTGTGCTAATTTGTGGCATTCTCTTATAATGTGGTTGATGGTTTCGTCTCTATCACCACACAATGCTACATCTGCAGTTTTGTTGCGTCTTATCTATTCTCGCTTTGATATGCTTACTCCTTAGGGCGTTGTTTTGTGCTTCTATTAGAAGAGATTCAGTCTCTCTCTTAAGGTCTCTTTTTCTTAGTTACGTCCACGTTTTCTTTTGTGAGATGTTGCTTGTTAATCGCTTAAAATGTCCATAGAGTTGTTTTTCTTCCCACTTTTGTTTTCTGGTTATTGTTGTTCTGCTAGTCCTTGAGTCATTATTATCCAAAATCTTGTCTGCAAACTATTTCCACCACCAGTGGCCATTTTCAAGAGTATTATGAAAATATAAGTGTTTTATCCTTTAAGATTAAGGGTGCCTTTTGTTCTTGATATCTGAGAGGCTTTCGGTCCAAAGTATACAGAGATTTTGAACATTAGTAGTTTTTTCATAAAGTTTTGTTACATAAGAGGTTTAGTTTGTTTTATTTTGTTTTTATGGCATATCAACCGTTTTAGATTATTCAATGCCAAGTTCTGTTTACCCATTTTTATCAAATATAAACGATTTTTACACGCATTTTGTTGATAGCACTTTTAAATAAGCCAGATCTATTTTTTCTTTGCACACAGTTAAATTATTTCAAGTATTTTTATTCAATATGAATAATTCTATTTATTATCAATCCTTTATTTACATACGGTTTCAATTATTGCTATCTATCAAACAATTCAATTAAACATCAGTCATTTGTTTACACATAGTTAAATGATCAAACAGTTCTATTTCAAACATTTAAGTTTAGCATAAAGTCATTTGTTTGCACATAGTTTTAATATCAAACAGTTCTGTTTGACACATAGATAGAACTCAATCAGGTGCTACCACTCCGGGACAGAATGAACTTAGGAACAATAGCAATAAAGAGGTACTCCACATTCCCCAATTACTGGCGCATCACCATAAGACTGTTTAATGTTATATAACCAGGACACTCATTAGGCAGGTCTTTCCTCTCTGCAGAGAGGCACTCGATGTATTCTACAGCCCCAGCCGACTGGGCATGAGACGTTTAAAATCCATATGTTCATGTAGAAAACGCTGAGGCTGTAGCATATTTTTTAATGTTGCATAACAAAGCTTTAGATATTAAGAGAATGTAGGACACTCGTTTTCGTGACTTAATGCAATTCTATCGATTGTTGTCTCTTTTATTAGTTTGTTCTTTTTTATATAATTATGGCATAACTTTATTGCTTGATTAGGACAAATTATCCGGACAGGAAATTTCAAAATCGTAACATTAAAAACACTTTTCCACGGTAAGTTTTTCACATAACAATATTGATTTCATAAAAAACATAATTGTTAAATCTATTTTCAGTTTAATTGATTAGGTTATCGTTACAATTACTTCTCAACCGTTAAATTTAAATTATCAACGAAATATCATTTTGCTGTGCATGCAATATAACGAGTTTGGCGACATAAAGCAAAATTTTTCTTTGGTTACATCTATTAGTTTAATACCTACATTAAAAATCCCAGTTCCCTAAAGATATCATTTAGTTTTGGAATTCATCAAACATACACGCACACACACAAACACACACAAACACACAAATATAAATGTGTGTGTGTGTGTGTGTGTGTGTGTGTGTGTGTGTGTGTGTGTGTGTGTGTGTGTGTGGTGCATGTGAGGAGTTAACAAACAGTTCGGTGAATTTGAACAGCGTCTGGGAGCCGAATGTAGCATGGACATTCGGCTTTTCCTTCCGTTTAATTCGTCTGCTTTGGAGAAGTATTTCGTAGGAGACAGTGGAAACTAGTTGTTATGATGTTTTTTCATATTTAAATCTAGCGATCTTTCAGGCAACCTTGAATCCAACTAAACTAATCTTCGCACATAGATAGATAGATAGATAGATAGATAGATAATGTTGTGCTGACAATAATCCATGTCCTCAGTATGTCGTGATCGACAAAAGAGACGACCTAATTTTTTCCAACTCCTTTTCCCACTCTCTCTATAACCCCGACATTCTGCCCACCCCAGTCCTACTCCTAACCATACCCAAACCCTTATTAAATCTTCTTCCCCTACCCTGCGTCTACCGCGTCCCTTCTTTTCTTCAACCGATGTAAACCTCCCGCAGTTTTAACCTTCGCTCTGGCTTGGGGAACTTAATACAAAATATAATTGCTATTATCGCTTGCATTGTAAGGACCCTCAGGATCTGAGCATGCGTGCTTGTGTAGTACTGTGCGTAAAAGAAAAGTGTGTGCGTTTTTATCCCAGTACAATTCAGAGAATATACGCACATACACGTAGAATTGAGATTTACAGAAAGAAAGAAAGAAAAAAGAACGTGAAATAATAGTGTATAATTTTTCGTTTGAGTACATCCATCACAGTATGTAACTGATTGTGGGTGCAATAGAAGAAAAGAGGAATGATATGTACGTGCGTGCATGTGTTTACGTAAATGCGTTTGTGCATACGCGTTTGAGCGAGAAAAACACTGAATAGAGTAAGGGGTAAGGAAGTGTTACTGTTCTTGTATGTGTCACCGTTCTAACATCACTATCAACAGACACACACACACACACACACACACATATATATATATGTATATATATATATATATATATATATGTATGTATGTATGTATGTATGTAAGCAGAGATTTTTATTTAAATTAGAGTCTTCAGTATACTGTTCCTAGTTTTCAAGAAAGATGACGCCAAAAATTTTCTTACTTTCATGAGGTACCAAGATATATCATTAAAGCTCCAGATTGGGCAATTTTAACAAAACTTAACAAATTGTGCTAGCTATTTATCATGCAGTTGTAGACGCCTATCTGCTTTACGTGAGTATATGTTGGCACCTCATCAAATGCACAAATGTGAATATTCATAAGTATAATTGAAACTGAATGATACCAAATGACAAGCAGACTGTAGGTGCTGATACATGGAACGGTACATACATACGGCTGATGGACAAATCGACATACATCAGCAACATGCGTTATATATATATATAGATAGATAGATAGATAGATAGATAGATAGATAGAGAGAGAGAGAGAGAGAGAAAGAAAGAGAGAGAAAGGGCGGGAAATATGTACCACAAATCGACCAATTTTGTGCATTTTCTAAATACTTGAATGTACTGATCGCAATATTCGAAATTTCATTTTTTTCTAGATTCGAACGAAAACACCCGTGGTAAAAGTAAGCATGCTAATCAGTATTGAAGAAAAAGCAAATATACTGCACAAACAGATATAAAACAAAATATGATAGATAGATAGCGATATGCATTTGTGTGAATTTTGCTATTATTGGTGCGAAAAGATGGTTTCTCACACCAATTCAAACATGTAACTATCGAAAAAGCCAGGAAGTGTACACGCAAACATATATATGCTTTTGTTTTGCTTTGTTTGTTTTTTAACTGACCTATCATGTCGGAATTATTAGGTACTTTTTTTAATCTCTTTTTGTGCTTCCAAATCGCTTTAAGACAGTCATTTAAAATCATACATAATTTCTTGTGGCAGTCGGTCGCTTTTGGCTGACACTTTAGACAATGACGGTACTTTTTTTTTAATATCTTTGTTTAAAACTAACTGTTCTTGACGGATAAACCATCGCTTTTACGTTTGCGACCCTTTTTTTTACCTTTATTAACTAAAGATCTGGAATTTGGTGATCTCATTGGTCCATCACGCGCTGTAAGTTTTTTTTTATCTTAATAGTTACCCAAAGGATTTTCAATTACCTTCCTTTTTTAATATTGTTCTAATCTATTCATAGATAAATTCCAATGTGATTTCATATATATATATATATATATATATATATATATATATGTATATATATATATATATATCATGAAAACCAATGCTAGCGACTTGATTTTAAACTAATGTTTTTGTCAGAAGAAGCATTAATTGCTCTTAATTAATGCTTCTTATGGCCATTGTCATACATACAGCAGCTATGTGAGGATACGGGATGTAACCCTGAAGACCTGCCAAAAGCGATAAAGGATAGGGAGAAGTGGAGAGAGAGGGTCAGGGATACCCGTGCTGGCGGCACGACATGATGATGATGATGATGATGATGGCCATTGTACGTGATAGAAAAATAAACAAAAGATTTTGTCAAGTTTTGAATTTCCAGCAGAGAGTCATAGAAAAAGAATATTATAAGAAAAGGTCATAACTTTGATTTCTGACCAGAAAACATTCAGTTAGATGTGTACTTTATGTCGTTAAATAAAAAGCAAACATTTAATTTAGCCAAACTTATAGGCATAAACTAAAGTTCATGTTCAAAACCTGTACAAAGTCATTTGCGTTTCTCTTAGTGCTAATGCCCTTGGGAAAAACATGATTTCATTTACTTAACCCCGCTCCCTAGCTATGGGCAAACAAAGGATAGATTCGGTTCATTAGTGTTAGTTAGGCTGCCGGTCAAGAAGAAAAATTCTACCAGCTTAATAGTTACATTGAAAATAACCCTCAACTTGAAATTTTTGGAAATCTCAAAAACTATGTTAAAGGCATGCTCCTTGTTACCCATAGTAACCAGTGAACAGCCATAAGACAGCCGCGAGAAAAAGAAAACTTTTAGAAGATTATAGTAAAATATCTATCCGTCACACGACTTGGTCGCACTACGTAATTAGGAGAAATTTCCGTTGTTATAGTAACAAAAGGCAGTATTCGATATGCAAAAGAAAAGGAAGAAAACGAAGAGAAAACAGCATGGGCCAAAAGAGAAGTTTAAAAAGAGAAAGAATACGACCTGATGCAGAGCCGAGAGAAGAATTAATATAGTGAAGGGGAAAATTCGTAGAAAAAAAATTAAAGGCTAAAAAATAAAACAAGTCTGAGAGAGAGAGAAAGAGAGAGAGATAGGAAGAGATTCATTCGTAAACAATTCCATTAATTATGAAGTAATTACTAAACTTAGTTCCTTATGGTATAGCAATACAATATTATACATTGAGAGAGAGCCAAACTCACTAGCAATGGCCTTTGAGATTAGCTAATGTCAGACAAATAGATATAAACTTATTCTTATACAGAGGTACGATACTGAAATTCCCTATCATTAATATTGATTTGCGAAACGAACCAATGATTTTCCACTCTGTGATAAGAGATCTTATTTTTATTTATATAAAATTGGTAGTCGGTCCTTGTGAACGTGTGTGGGAGGGGGGCGTGCATATATTACGTTAACTAGATATTGACCCTGTGGGCAGAGTGTTCACCAATGATCCGGGAGACCTGGGTTCAATCGCATCATACCAAAGACTTTTAAAATGGTACTTGATACCTCCTTGCTTAACACTCAGCAATATAAGATTCGTATCGAGCGTAAAATGGAACAATCCAGGGAGTAGCGCCCTCCCGTACACCTCGGTGTAGTAGCTATTGAAAAAGGAACCTTCTGATCGCCCTCGACTTACTTAACTGGATATGTCAAAATAACTGCCGATTACATCACTTTTTTATGTATAGCAACATGCCTCTTGTATTTTGCCAAATTATTTAGAATAAAATATTTGCATATTCACTTTTAATATTTAAATTGTGTTGAATAACTTTTCAATCTTTCTTTTTTTAATCTATTTTTTTAGATAGGTTATAATTTTGCAAATAGGTAATTATTTCGCAATTAAACTGACAAGTTATTCAAATGAAGACTCTTTCAGTCCTAAAATTGACAGAATATAATTTGGTGAATAAAAAGGAGAAAGCAAATTTAAGGATTTTTTAAAGCATTTTTTAAATATCAGACAGATCTAAATTCTATTTATGTTTATAGGTAATGATAAAAAATCAGATTAATTCATGTACCTGTGATTATCGTGTAGCAGTGTTTTGTTCGAGACAAATTAGGTAACTTCTTCTGGAATGTACTAAATTTAATCAGCAATAGAAAAATATCCATAGACAATCCCTTAATAAAGATCGAACACACTACACGACCAACGGCTTGTGATACTAACATGGAAAGTAATACATAAAGGTCTTCGGATCGATATTAACTTAGGCTTGTTTAATATGGTTTAAAGTCACTACAATGAGACAATGAATATTGA
Organism: Sepioteuthis lessoniana; assembly: GCA_963585895.1. Classification (NCBI taxonomy): domain Eukaryota; kingdom Metazoa; phylum Mollusca; class Cephalopoda; order Myopsida; family Loliginidae; genus Sepioteuthis; species Sepioteuthis lessoniana. Next base: position 69,264,652 of record OY757929.1, on the reverse strand, counting down.
ACGCCTAAGAAACGCTTTGCGAGAAAATCTTATAATCAATCACCGACAGGAAACTTCTTAAAAGAGCCGACATCTGGAACTAGTCTGAAATATTGATACCGCTCTGGGAAATACTTGAAAACTTGAACAGAATCGTAATGATTTTTTTAAAAATCCTAATAACAGTAATTCTATACCAGTTGCTCAGATATTTTGTCTAGTACGGTAAAAGGACAAAGTAACACGAGCCTTTCACGGTAAGAGATAATGATTTAAAAAAAACTATTAAATGATTCCGGATAAGCACGGACTATGCTGACACCTTGACCGAGTATTGTGAGAAGAAAGTGGCTAGTGGGGAAGGCGTGGGTATAAATTTGGTAAAATAGCGAAAATATGATGCAAGAATCAACGCACAAAAATTTGTTCCGGTCATGTTTACACCCCGCTGACCCTCTTCTAATCCGAGTCAGTGTTGTTTGAATCAAAGTGAAATAGTGCAAAACTTCTCAAGATTTGGAGTCATGAAATCAGCACACATATGACACACCTTAGAACAGTATATTTCAGATATTTTAAGATAGTTTTTCTATATTGATCAACATCAAGACAGGCTACCCTGGGATGATAGAGACAATTCTTCAGTTCAAGTAAAAGTACAATTATAGTTTTAGGAACATTTGCCTTTTTATACTAAATGTAAAACAAATAAGGAGGATAACAAAGATATGGAGCAAAGTTTGTTGTTTTCTTATTGTTTTTTTTTAAATTTAAATGAGTGACACTTAAAAGGCTTTATAGATTCAAATAATTTTATATTTGTCCGCGCTGTTACTTTTAAGCGATAAGTAATATGTAATAATACTATATGTTAAGATGGAAGAACTACATATAAACTTAATTAGTAATGTTTATAAATGAATAACTGTTTTGATAAGATGATGATTCATTTTTTTCTTTTTTCAAAAGAGAAAATTTTGATTAAGTAAGATTAGTTACGCCTTGCAGCAACATTGTCTCCCGATGGTTATGGGTATTTAGTTTAGAGAATGCCTTTGATGTGAGCTCGGCCTTCTTAATCAGGAACGTTTTTCATGTTAAAACTTCCTCTTGTCGTCAATGAGTAAGTATACTAAATTTGCATGTTCTACAGTCATTGGTTGTTCATCTATTGAGGCTGCTAAACATAACCTTCCCAATGATTAATATAGGTCTTGATCTCGATCGTGAAACACTTACAAATGAACGAACTCACGAAGAATAGATTGCGAAACCTGCTTACTATCTCATAACAGCAGCCATGCATGTGTGTGTGTGTGTGCATATGTACTTAGGGGTATGCATTTGTATATTTGTATTTGCAAAATCATAGATACGCCCAAAGAAATCAAAATCGTTTGTGTGCGTTAGGTAAGTGACATATAGAAGTCTACGCATACTCGGATGTGTGCACTGTATTTAATTTTGATAGTGTGTGTGTGTGTGTGTGTGTGTGTGTGTGTGTGTGTGTGTGTGTGTGTGTGTGTGTGTGTGTGTGTGTTGTGTGTGTGTGTGTGTGTGTGTGTGTGCCTTGGCTGCGTGGGTTGAATATGATTAGATGAGGGTTGGGTGAACATCGCAGCTGAAGTTCTGTTTCGTTTCCCTGGAAATGGACAAAGAGTGTGGGGTTGATGTTGTTTTGCAAGATAACAGATGAAGCTGATAATCCGGACAAGGGGTGGGCAAGATGCTGTGAGAGGACATAACTGAAATGACACAAAAGAAAGAAAGAAAGAAAGAAAGAAAGAAGTATAAGTCAAAAAAGAGTAAAATTAAAAACCGTAAAAGGAGAAATTGTATATGAAAAGGAAAAAAAAGGGAAAATAGCGAGAAAAAAGAGAAAAGGAAGAAAGAAATAAAAAAAAGAACAAAAGGAAGAATACTAAAAAAAAAGAGAAAAAAACTAGACACCATAAATGAAAGAAAGTAAAAAAAAAGAAAAGGAAAGAATGAAATAAATAGATATTAGAAAGAAAGAAAGAAAGAAAGAAAGAAAGAAAGAAAGAAAGAAAGGTAAGATGATATAAGGAGAAAAAATTAAGAAAAATGAACGGAGAGTAAACTAAAATTAGAAAGGAAAGAAGGAAAAAACAAATTGAAAGAAAAAGAAACAAAACAAAAATAAAAACAAACAAACCTCAGAAAACTAAAAAGATAGATAGCAAGAAAGAAGGGAATGAATGAAAAAAAAAAAAAGGAAACAGCAAACTAAGAAAGAAGACAGGAAAAAAGAAATAATAGCTGAATAAAAAGAAGAAAGGCAAACAAAACGAAATAAAAAGCAAAAACAAAGGAAAATCGCATAACGCCGCTCTTCTTACAATCTATGAGAAAGAAAGAAAGAAAGAAAGAAAGAAAATAAAAAGATACGAATAAAAGCAAAACAATTAGCAATAAAAACTAAAAAATAGAAAAAGTCAGGAAAATTAGAGAATGTGATATTTACTTATTTTAAAGAAATATTTTTGAGGACATTTGATTTGGAAAAAGAGAAAGGAAGAACGAAACGGAAAGAGAAAATGAACGTGGGAAAAAGATATTTAAACGAGAGAAATAAGAAGATGAAAACAAATCAGACTGTGATAATGGGAGAAGATAAAAAGAAAAGAAAGAATACCAGAAAAATAGAAAGAAAGCATAAAGAAAATTTGCATATAAAAGAAGTAAATTCTCTAAAAGCAAAAGCTATAAAAAAAAAAAAAAACTGAACAGCAACAGTTTTTGAGCACTCGATGAGAATAGAACTCATTAAATGGATAATTACTCATGACTTCCTACCGAATCAAGCCAACAAGTTGGTAAGACTCTTAATTCTTTTCTTTTACATCTTGGGTGGTTCAGTGATAAATGAGATCGGCTCAAAGAGTTTTGTTAAAGAATTCGTTTTTCACTGAGTACCCCATTGTGCTGTCCTTGTACCTACCAACGCCACTCTTACTAAAGAAGATTAAAGTAATCAGTGCAATAACAGTCAAGACCCATGTCAATTATTCACTCACCCATTTTTATATGCACATATTCATTGGACTTCGTATACACCTAGAGACGTGCGCACCTGTCATAGAGTAATAATTAGCTAGTTTCTACCGTATACTCTTTATTAATGTAGATGTCTAGACGCATTAAATAACCAACGGTTTCCTGACATTTATGATGGTGGAAATGGTCGACATGGAGTAACACGAAACATTTCTGGTCTCTGAGAATTAAGTGAATCATAGTCTCTATTCCACAGACGCACCTCAACTAACTGCCCAAGTTTTGTCTCCAAGATTCGCATGTAAATTTATTTGTGAATTCCACAACAAATGATTTGTAAATATTCTGTTATAACTTCTATCGCCCAATTGTAAGGATCAGCCAAAATAATATCATTTTTCTTAAATATGACATGGAAGTTCACGATATTCCGTCATTTGTTGTTTTGTATCCGAAAATCTAGACGAACTTGAATCCTTCATAAATTGCTACTTATAGTTTATCAGATGAACTATGCATGGTGTACGTTCAGAGGAAAAGAAAAATATATTGCTTCAACAAAGTAGAAAAATATAAATGATGCTTAAATTAAATGAACAAAATTCAAATAAGTATTTATACCGATTCATCTATGTTATAAAGACCTTATCTTTTATGTGTCTTACCAGAAATCAGCAAAATAGCTCATCGTTGAAAGATTTATGATATTGCTATAGCGTTAAAATGCTATTGAAAATAAATGAAATCCTAATCCAATTTCTAAACCAACAATAATCTGTGATCTTTAATTGTACCCATCCTGATCATTGACATTTCCTCGGGAGATGACTTTTTACTGCTAATTCATTTATCTATTTACAATTAATCATATAAACGGGATTTTTACCCAATATCGACCTTTTAACAGCTTCGGAACGCAGTTTGAAACATCTGCCTGGGATTTTATCCATATCAATTTCATTTCTTATTCATTTGTACTGACCATCATATTTCGGACATCAGTAAAGGGCAAATCGAAAATCAATAATCTCTCGGCAAGATTAGAACTTGGCTTTCTTTTGTCGTGGGAAGTTTATTTAACGGAGAAAGCTACTTTCATCGATTAAGTTATGGGAACAATACAGCAAAAATTTAACCATCTAAATTCACTTTTTTTTCTCACTAATTCCTCAGTGTCTCATTGGAATTTGTTTTGTTTTAGATACTCGAGGGGTATTAGTAATATTATTATGAATTGTTAACAACCATTATTAATTTTTACCAGCATTTCTTCCTTTTTAGTTTCAATTTCTATTCAGCTCAACTACTCAGATCGTCATTCTTTGACGGTTAGAAAACATCACGTATCGAAAGTAACAGATATGTACACGGTGATATTCAAGTTCACGTTCCTTTTATTTCCGAAAACCAACGTTTAGAAATGTATTTCTTATTCTTCCTTCCAAAAGAAACACAAGGTAAATATGAATAATAGTCATCAATTTCTTATCCGGTAAAAATTCATAATATTTGTACTAATACAACCAGTGGATTATTACTGTATAAGTAACTTCGCACTGTAAAAAGAATCACTTATTATTATTTCTGAATAGACTCTCATTCATGGACACACAAGCGTTGACCGACCAGCAAAAAGTTACATCATTCATCAGCTCTGTTGGAATACTGATTACTTTTTAGAAGACTTACCAAGAATAATGGCTGATAGGGATGAGCAAAGAGAGAAAGTCAAAGGAATCCGTGCTGGCGACATGTTTTTATGATGAATGATGATGATTTCTGACTTGATGTTTGTCGTGGGAATAAAGCTATTGAAGGCAACTGAAATTAAGATCAATATTAGTAAATACTAATAAAATAAATATGATGGTTGATGATGTTTCATCCAATAAAAATCAAGTTCATAGAATTATCGGAAGGAAAAACCATTCAATTACTCACTAATTTACGTATGTGTGCCATCTTCCAGTTTCGAAAATGCTGACTCATAAGCCTGTCTTTGCACTGTCCTTTTAGCGTTTTCCTGTAAATAGAAAGTATAACATCAAACTAAAAAGTCTTTAAATAAAACAAAACTTAAAAAGAACGTTGACGGCCGTCATTTGCACAATGTTGTTTGTATGAACTGCGTTCAGTTGTCCAATACATTATTTGATTCCTTAGATGCTGGAATATGCATTATTGGAATCAATAAAAGATATTTTCTTTTTTTTTTTACCAACATAGTATCACCAAAGAATTTACTCACTTCATCTGAACATTTGATATTTTTACCAAAATTTTTCCAAGCAAATCTGGAATGCTCCATCGAATATTGTGTGTCTTCAACGCTGCAAAATATACTCGTTCAAATAAATTTGATTTCAATCAAATGTCACATTTTAAAGCATCTGCCGAACAACGAAAGATCTGAATATGAAAATAATCTATTTTTTGTTTATAAAAAACGCATCAATAAATCTTCCAAACTAATGATACATAATGTTAAAAGTCAACTAAATATGCGAGGGTCATTCAATAAAGGAGGCCAATTTTTTTAAAGCCAAATACATTTTGTGAGAATCATTTACTAGAAATATAAACTCTGTATTTTCTAGAATTGGTTCATGGTAAAAATGATTTTCATCTTGCATAAATATTTGTTTTGATACTTTTCAAAATGGCAGCAAATCAGAAAGAGAGATTCAAGCTTGAACAGGCATATGTCTTCAGATATATTTTGGCTGATGTGTGCAAACTAGACGAAATTTACAGACAATGTGTGATATGTACCGAGAAACGTGTTTTCGTTTGGTTTGGTTATTTCGCTTTACGACATTTCAACCTTTCTAAGGTTATTTTATGCCGAATAAGGATTTTCATTTTTAGGTTTTAAATATATTCTATATAATTTATAGAATAGTTTTGATTTCTTTAAAAAGTTTACAATTTTGCTGCTCTTTAGTGGAAAGAATCCTGTTAGTGTTTTTACCTGAAAGTATTCCTTTCTAATATGGGCTAATCTTTTGCATTTCAGATCGATATTTTTTTTACTCTGATTATTTAGCACTTGTAAATTTCGCCTGTTCCTCTAACTTTAGTATAAAGGCTTTAGTTAGCCATATATTACCGATGTGTTGTCGGGTTAAGACTACCACCTGTTTTCGGTTTCTGGGTTCCCTCAGGATGGGCTTGACTTGTAAAAGTTTTGTCTTATGGGTTGCTTTTTCCACAATTGTTAACATTTCACTTTGATGTACTCATTCACCGTAACTTTTTAATCGGTTTAAGGTATTTTTAGATTGTGTTCAATGAACATTCCTACGATTGATTTGGTATCCGAATCCGCTCTATCTCTTCCTTCATGAAAAAAAAAACTCACAAATTGAATAAATTATTGACAGAAGGTCGAAATAGCATGAAGACAGGTCGGATTGGCCCACAATGGATAGCACACCTGAAATAATGGATTCAGTTAAAGTGATCAGTTTGGCTGACAGATCAGTTACAATAAAGAACATTTCTAAAAAACTGGAAATTTCTGTGGTTTAAGCACATGCTGAAAACGATGCTGAACAGAGACGGTGCCAGAACAAACCCTCTTTCACGATGGGGAAGGGTCTAAAGAGGTCACTGTTCAACCTAACTTGGCCACACTGGTCATTTTGCTGTTGGATATCCATGCTGAGGAACTTTGGGGTGCAGTCAAGACGTTCTATAATCATCCATAGTTCCTTTCTGCTCACTGTGTAAAACGCTTGGATCAGATCCACAAACGCTACATACAGCTCTTTGTTCTACTCCGGGCATTTCTGTTGGAGCTGTCTGAGGACGAACATCATGTGTGTGGTGCCCCTGTTGGCTCTGAACCCACACTGAGTTTCTGGTAGATGGTCTTCAGCGATAATGGGTACCAATCTGTTTAGTAACACACAGGCAATGATTTTTCCTGCGATGGAGAGCAGAGTGATCGCCCAATAGTTGGAGCAATCTAACTTTTCTCCCTTGTTCTTGTTCACAGTGACGATGACTGGATCTAGGAGATCACTTGGATGTTTGCCCTGCTCCCAACAATAGACAAGAGGTTCGTGGAGCTTTCTGTGTAATGCTGGTCTTCCATCTTTCCAGAAGTCTGATGGAACCCCGTGGACTCCCGCTGCTTTGCCATTCCTCAACTGCTCAATGGTTGTGGTAATTTCTTTCAAGGAGGGTTGTTCATCCATTTTTGCTTTGAATGGTTGCTTGGAGATGTGTCGAAATCCTGGGTCCTGGACGACACGGTCAGCATTAAATAGGGATTGAAAGTGTTAAGACCAACGACTCAGAATGCCCATCAGCACTGCACAAGAGACTCCTGACCCGGTGAGTCGGGCCATACGCTGCCTTGAAGGCTTTATAGAAGCCTCTGTAGTTACCTGGGTCAGCGCATTGCTGAGTTCTCTCTGTGAGATTGGTCCACCAATCATTTTGGATCTCTCAAATATTGTGCTAGAGGATGCTGCAAATGAGACGGGAAAGCAGCCCCCACCACTAGACATAACGGCTGATCCAGGTGTGTTTGGTAGGATGATCTCTTCTTGGCAAGCAGTTCTTTAATCTCTTGGTTGTTCTCGTCGAACCAGACTTTGTTCTTCTTGGTGCTAAACCCCAGAACCTCTTCAGATGTCTGCAAGATGCTACTCTTTAGTTGATCTCAGAGTGTTTCAGGAGAAGAGTCTTCTAGACAATCGCTTTTTTCAAACTTGGGCTGTAGGCCTGCCTGAAAGTCAGCTTTTACTTCAGCTGACTGAAGTTTGTTCAGATTGAACTTTTTCTTGGAGGAACCTCTCTTTCTTGGTTTGGATTTGGTGGAGCCTAGTTTTGCAACCCACTAAGCGATGGTCGGTGAGGCATTCAGCACTGGACATCACTGTGGAGTAAATGACGTCCTTGAGGTCATATTTGTGCACAAGGACAAAGTCAATGAGGTGCCAATATTTAGACCAATAATGCATCTAGGTTTTTTTAAGTCTTTTCTTTTGCTGGAAGATGATGTTAGTGGTGGCAAGTTGCTGCTAAGTGCAAAGCTACAGCAGCAAGCGCCCGCTGTCGTTGCATTTACCAACGCCGTGTCTGCCAAGTACACCTTTCCAGGAATCTGCATACTGGCCCACTCTAACATTGAAATCACCAAGGATTATCACCTTGTCATCTGCAGGGATGCTTTGGAGACAACTGCGGAGCTCCAAGTAGAACTTGTCTTTTTTCTGCAAGTTCGGCTCGAAGAGTTGGAGCGTACACACTGAAAAGCGTGGAATGCCATTTATTTTTTAGAGGAAAGCGCATGGACATCATACGGTCGGAATAACCGGTTACCAGATTTTCCAGCCTGGATGCGATTGAGGTAATATTTATTGAATAATCTACTTAAATATTAAACAATTTGTGGCTTTAGAAGTATAACCCAACAATCACGCATTTTCATTTGAGTGATACACTTTTAATTAACTGGAACAAGGTATTCGTTGATTTTTTTTTCTTTTATTTTCGATTGCATGGTAATTTTCGCAGGAATTTTCGCTGGAATGGCAAAATCAACTTAACAAGTTCTTTTTTTGTTGTTGTTTTTGATTAGCACTAAATTTTCTCTTCTAGCAGAAATTAACTGATCCTTTTGTAAATCAAATTATAAGTTTTTTCCCACCAGTTTTAATGGTGGTCTTTCGCTGGAGTCAGATTATTTTGCTCATTTGAGAGTCTTTTAACACCAGCATTACCGGATAGTTTTCACTGGAGTCTGATTGATAAGTTCCCTCAAGACTTCAGAACTCTTCTTAGTATTCTAGCCTATCTCAACAATGTTATACTTTGGATGGTCTCCATTCTTCCTCTTATATTCAAGTCTTCCAGTCCCAGGATCAATCCTTTGGTGACTGTATCGAGTGCGCCAATTACAATTAGTATCATCGTCACTTTCATGTTCTATAGTTTTTTTCAGTTTTCTAGCAAGGTCTATATACTTATCTTGCTTTTCGCTTTCTTTCAGTTTTACCCTGTGTTCAGCTAGAACGGTCAGATAGGTTCTCGTTTTTTATTGACTATCTCTAGGTCTGGTCGTCTGACAGAGATTATATTGTCCATTTGTAACTCAGTCACAAAGAATTATATGCGTCTCATTTTCTAGGACGGATGCTAGATTGTGCATATACCATTTGTTCGTATGGTCAAAATAAAACTTCCTGCACAATTCCCACTGAATCACCTTGCCCACTCAGTCGTGTCTGGTTTTATACACTCTCTGTGCTAAATTACTGCCCTCACTTATTATGTGATTGATCGTTATGCCCCTGTCACCACATAATCTACATCTGCTATTTTGTAGCGTCTTGCTTATTCTTCCTCTGATATAGTTAGTCCTTATGGCGATGTCATGTGCTGCTACTAGAAGAGAATCAGTTTCTATGTTAAAGTTCCTTTTTCTTTGTAATGTACAAGTTTTCTCACGTGAGATTTCACTTCTTGTCACTTGAAATGTCCGTGCCTTTCTTTCTATTTTTGTTTCCTGGCTATTTTTATAGTTGATGTTTGTGGTGTCTGTAGTGTTTCTGGTGGTTGAAATCAGTCTTCCTCTGCTCTTTTTATGTAATCTTCTAATCGTTGTATCGATGCATCTCTGCTCTCTTGAATGCTGATGACCCATCTTCCTCCTTTTCTTGTCACCCGAAATCTGCCTACGTCACCACTGGAATGTGTTCTTGTTTTCTGGTCCATTTATTGAAATTTGTTTCTTGTCCACTTTAAAAACTGTCCCGAGTATCTTTGGGAAGGATAACCCAGGTATTTATCTCTTTGATCAGATTTCTGCTATATAGTTTGCTTTCGAGTACTTTTCTCATTCTCCCAAGGTATTCGTTTTTTATTTTTTATTTCATCTCCGTATATATAATGGTAGCTACTTTTAATATTCCTAAGTATTTGTAGGTTTCCTTTCCTCCAAGTGTTCAGAGTTTTTCTTGATTTGGTTATTTTATTCCTTCCGTCATTTGTCGTTTTCCGCTTTTCATTATTAGCATGGCACATTCTTCTATGCCGAATTCCATCCCTATATCTTCTCTGTATATCACCACAGCCTGTATTAAGTTTTCCAATTCTTTCTTAATCTTATCAAACAGTTTCATGTCGTCAAGGTACATTTATGAAGTGAGTATCCTCCTGAGCATTTCCTAAGTACGTGATTTAGTAACATCATCGCTATTACAAATTGTAATGTGATAGTGCATCTCCCTGGAAGATGCCTCCCTTAAGCTTTTTTACTCTTGTCAGTTTTCCATGGTATTTTCGATAAACTTGATGACTTCGCCGGATGTCTTGCACATTTTGAGACTGTCTATTATCCAGCTTTGTGGGACCATATCAAAGGCATTTTTCTTGTCAATCTACGCTATTGTTAGTTTTTTTGTCTCCTTATGCTTTCTTTGGGGATGTTTTGATCTATGTTTTTAACTCTCACCTACCTCTGGTCCCCTTGCAGTATCCTTTCTGTTCCTTCAGGAACAGTCCCTGACTTATTTGCGAATCTTAAATCACTTTCCTTAATTGTGCTGTTAGTATTTTCCTCATCATCGGTAGACACGTAATGGGTCTTTATTTGTTGTTGTTGGTTCCGTTTTGAGTGTCTTTTTGGATCAAGGCAGTTTTTCCTTTTGTCTTCTATTCGGGTATGTCTCTTTCTTGTAAGAATCTATTCATTTTGATATCCAGTCTGTCGTGGAATATTTTAAACCAAACTCTCTGTATACCATCAGAGCCTGTGAGTTTCCAATTTATTTTTTTTAGTGTTGCTCAGAGTGAATCGATGTGTATTTTCGCCTTCGGTCCTACTTCGAGTTCTTCTAACTCTACCCATGTTGCTTATCCATTCGGATTATCCGCTATGTTCTCTTCGTTCCCATATTTTGCTCTAAAATTGCTTTGTCTTCGTGCGTTCTCCCATGACTTAGTGGTAAAATTTTCTTTCTTGGTTTTGGAATCTTCTGTTTTGTCTGTATTGTTTTATCCGGTCTCTATATCTTTTTAGTTTTCCTTCTTTCGCCAAGTTCTTGTTTATTTCTTCGAGTTGTATTGTCAGTTTTATTTGTGTTGTTTTTTGACTTTTTGTCCCAACCTTTTCCAGCGTTCTTCCTGTCATATCCTCTTTGCTTGCTGTCGTAGATTTCTTACCTGCGTTTCCAGTGAAATTTCCCAAACAGGTTTCGAGATTCTGTTCGTATCCTTAAGGGGAGCACCGATTTTACCACAGACTAATTTCGCTCCTTTAATTTCGATCGTTTAATTCCGTGATTTTGGTCGTTAGAATATGTATTAATAATTCCTTTTTTTTTTTTTTCAGTTTCCTCTTTGACTGTTCTCCAACCTTGATCCCTTAGAAATGGTAATCTAGTCTTCTTTTCAGACGTAAGTCTCCTGAAATTTTCTATACTCATTTCTTCTTCTTATGTAAGTGTTTGTTTTGTGTCGTTCAAGTGAATGGTGTTCGATTGTTATTACTTTGCTGTTTAGTTCGTTTAGAGTGATATTTTTTTTCAATATTTGGTGTATCGGCTATTGTATTAAAGTTTTGTTATCTTTATTCACTATTTATTTTTTGGTGTATTTTTGATATTTCAAGGTCAAAAAAACAACCTTTCTTTATGATTGTCCTAACTTGATCAGTTAGTCTTTTGCTTGTTATCTGAAATCTTGCGCATTCTTCTCATGTCTCTCTCACTATTTTTCAATATGCATTTCGAGTTGAGTTCCTCTTAAAATAACAGTGAAGTGCAAGTTTGTTGTCTTTTTTTTGTCCGTTTTCTGTTTTGGTGTCTCTGGTTTGTGTTATTACTTGAATCGTCGTTCGTGTACCGGATAAAAGAACGGTCAGCATTCGCTAGATGACGACCGTTTCCCTCATAAAGGCTATCAGGGGAACACGTGCCGATCATGACACCCAAACCTGTTGTCTGGGTCCCACGATATGTTATATTTTGATTTGACATTTTTATTAAGGGTAGTAAATTGTGACAATAACAGACACAGGGCCGATTGAAAATTTGTGCACCTGCCACAGAACAAGTACTCTTTAGGTAAGAGAGCTCATAAGCAGGTCACAAAAAAGAAAAAAAAATGCATGATTTGGCTGTATTTTCCCTCATCAATAGACGCCAAACTTATCGATGGGTAGCTGTAGTTTCCTGACGGAACTATTTGACCGTGGCCGTTGAACAATGAAATTCTTCCGCCCAGCATCTGGTGAGGCTCATCATTGTCCCAACTTTGGATCTACCCGCTTTACTTTACATCGACCATACTGCTTCACATGGTTTCAAGTCATGTTTTTTCAGTGATTTTTTTTCTTCTTACCTCTTCTCCTGACTATTTTTATTTGTAATGTTTTAACTAAGTTAAAGTTCTGCGATTAATTTTTTTGTTCAGCCCAAAAGTGATCAGTTGCTGAGAGTTATAACATTTAGCTCTTCCATATCATTTCATAGTGATTGTCAGCTTTAGCAGGAAGATTTTAAACATCAAATTAACCGTATATGCCCATATATATCTAAAATGTCAAAAATTAGAGACGAGAACAAAGCAGGTAACAAAATTAAACCCGACTTTTGTTCCAAATAGTTAAAGCGAGGACAAATTTAAGACAATTCATACAATTTTTCCTGTCTTGTGGACATAGTAAAGCTTTGCATTTCTTTTTCTTTTTTTTTTTGTTCTTTTTGCGTTTCCTCGGCTGCTGCTGAAACAAATTTCTGTTTCGGACACTCAGCACTTCTTTACTGTAATTCTGAAATTTCAGATTATTATTATTATTATTATTATTATTATTATTATTATTATTATTATTATTTACTCATTAGAGGTTTTCACATCAGCGTTAGCAGATGCTTTTTCACTTGAGTCTGAGTGACAGCAAGGACTCTTCTCAGTATTCTGGACGTTTTCAATAATGCTGTTGTTTGGATGGTCTCCATGCTGCTGCCAACTTCCAAATCCTCCAGTCCCTTTAATAATCCTTTAGTTACCGTGCCAAAAGCACGAATCCCAATTGGTATAATTGTCACCTTCATGTTCCATATTTTTTTTCAATTCTCTAACCAGGTCGAGGTACTCATCTCTGTTTTCACATTCTTTCAGTTTTATTCTGTGGTCAGCTTGGACGGCAAAGTCAACAATTTTGCAGGTTTTCTTTTTGTTGTTGATTACTATAAGATCTGGTCTTCTGGCCAAGGTTAGTTGTTCCGTTTTTATGTCAAAGTCCCATAGGATTTTATGTGTGTCCTTTTTTAGGACAGGTGCTGGGTTGTGCATATGCCATTTTTTTGTATGGTCAAATTTAAATTTCTTACACATCTCCCAGTGGATCACCTTGCCGACCCAATCATGTCTAGTCTTATATTCCTTCTGGGCTAATTTGCTGCATTCGCTTATTATGTGATTGATGGTTTCATCTCTGTCACCGCATAGCCTACATTTGCGATTTTCTTGCGTCTTATCTATCCTTGCCTTGGTGTGATTGGTTCTTATGGCGCTGATTTGTGCTGCCATTAAGAGAGATTCTGTTTCTCTCTTGAAATCTCCTTTTCTTAGCCATATCCAGGTTTTGTCGTGTGAGATGTTTATTAGTCGTTTAAAACGCCCATGTAGTTGTTTTCCTTCCCATTTTTGTTTGCTAGTTTTTGTCATTCTGTTATCTATCGTGTTGTCAGTATGGTTTCTGATGGCCGTAATCAGTCCTCGTTCGTGTTTTTCTATGCAGTCTTATTATTATTATTATTATTATTATTATTATTATTATATGAATTCCTTTTCACATTCAAAATTGTAAGAAGAATTTAAAAGTAAGATTTATCAATTGTCCCATAAGATCCAATTATGATTAACAGAACTCTTCCACTTTGAGAAATTAAAAACATCACAGATTGAAAATACAGTATTGAGTAATGGCATGATTTAATGAATATAGATCGAATGCAAGCTCATTAAAGCAATTCTATTCAACTGCTCTGGGATACAGCTACCTATGGCTGCTGATTCTCATGAAATAGCTGGGGAGCTGAAGAAATCGTGGAACATGTCAGTGTTTTTGTTGGGGTTTTTTTTAAATCATTATCAGGATCAAATAATTCAGTTAGGAAGTTACCGCTAATCATCGATAAGGGTGGCGTCTATCGATGAGGAAAAAACAGTCAACGAAATATTACTATGACTCTACTTCAAACCGTAAGTCCGAATCGCGTCGCCCTTCACGTGAGCAAACAAGAGACAAATTCTGCTGAAATCGGAGCTCTGGCCCTTGTGTTTGAAAAATCAGCCACAGAACCCAACCGAAAGATTACCATGACTCTACTTCAAACCTTACGTCCAAATCTCATCTCCATTCTCTTTGGTATACAAGGGGCACGTTCTGCTCAAGTTGGAGCTCTAGCCCTAATGTTCGAAAAATTAGCCGCAGAGCTCAAACCCAAGCAAAATAGTTAACCACTTGCCTCGGCTGACAGTGTTTTGCAGCCGAGCATAACCTAGACATCATCTGCGTACAAGAACATAGATTCTAACATAGCAAACTAGAAATAAAATACCATGATACTGGATCTTGATCGAAATTTACCTCAGCATCTGCAAGGAAAAACTCCGTCGATAACGTCCTAGGGTGTGCAGAAATGTTTCTCAGTATTCATGCCTTAAAACCACTAAATAACTTTGAGATAATCCAACTAAGAATGATATTTGCTTCATTTAATGACAAATTCTTCACAATAATCGTTTTTTGCCCTAGTCCACCAATGCCAGTGTTAAAACGGACATCATCACCTTCTATAACGAGCTATTTCCCTAGTCCGACAAATTCCCGAACACAACGTTCTAATCATCAAGAAAGACATGAATGTTCATAAAGGCAAAGACAGAAATAACAAATGATTAATATCTTGTAGATTTTCCCCTCAAGAACAGTCTTGCATATCTAAACACTAAATTCCATAAAACTATAGACCTCCACTTGCACAAATAACTCTAAAGTATATAGCTACATTATACAAGTAAACAAGAAGTGGATAAACAGTGCTTGGAACTGTAAGGCATACTCCTCTTTTGAAGCAGTATCTTCCGTTTACGGAATTGTCTCGACAAAGATTCGCCTGAGTCTATGCAGAAATAAGATACAATTAAAGCTTCACAATCGCCAATAAGATTTTAGAAATACGGTAACTGAAAAGAACAATTTTAATACTCTTCAAGAGTCATCGAAAAGACGTATGACAAATGACCTTCTTACCCACCCACACGCCCCTAGAAAAGCAGCAGCCAAGTGCATATCAATTAAACCAAGAGAGAAAGATAGAGTTCCTTGGGCGTCAATAGCAGTTAGAGAAAAACGAAATAATGTGACTAAAAGCATCTTTATTGAATAAAAGAAACCCAAGGAATGACAAAACGCAGAAATTTAAGAAAGCCCAGAGAGAGCAAACACATAACAAAAAGAACAACTAGAATACATTTAAGGCCCAATCTATAAAACTAGAAATTGTCTACAAGAGAGAAAATCACGATTAGCATGGCAGACAGCAAATGAAATAAGCAAAAAACTAGAAGCTACTAGTCAAGAAAAACACTTCAAAAGTGCTACGAACACTTCAAGAATCTTAGAAAATACCTCCAGAAGTCACTGATTAACCAACTGAAGAATTATCAATAGCTATCTAGACATCAAATTAGGACAATTTACATAGGAAGAACTTAAGGAAGAACCGAAAAAACAAAATAATAAAAGCAGAAAACCTGTTAGCCTTAAGAAAATTTGAATACCTCCTTCTTTGATAATGCAATGCTGTATTTGAATAAAACACAATAGGTTAATAAAAGAAAAGCTGTATCCTCCCCTTCTGTAAAAAAAGTGATCTTGGAATCATTCACAACTACTGAGGCATGATTCTTACTGTTATAGCTGCAAAGATTTTTTATTCCCTTCGTCTCAATTGCATCCGACCGGAATCAAGAAAATTATTAGTAAAAATCATATGTATATAATGCATTAATGATAATATTGTAACACAGTAAATTTTAGTTATGGGGAAAAATGAAAAATAAGCATAGTTTATTTTTAGCGCTGATTTAACTTAAAACCGGTATATTTTAGTAAGATGCCTAGTTTTCAAATCACTTTCTTCTCACATTACAGATATTCAAACGCTCTTCTCCTTCTGCTAAGAAAAATTATTCGAGGAAACTTGTTAATTTCTGTTAATTATGAAAGTTCACACAAAAGTTATTTAGTTTTCCAGAAGGTTTAACGCTGTTATCTTGAAAATGTCAAAAGATTTCAATGAAACAAAAACTCTAAAGTTCTTTTAAGTTGAAAGCCATGGAAATTTACTAAGCTTTTTGCTTAGATGTGGCACAAGGCCATATGAAAGAGACTCGAACTCACTCGTGTAGGTTTGCTAGTCGAGCTTGCTAACCATTACACAACCAGAGGCGCCTTAATTTGAAAGCCATGTTTAAAAAAAGCCAACGGTTTTTTCAATGAAATATCGTCCTTGGATTGACCTTGTATCTGATAAACATCAGTTTAAAACGTGTCACCAAGGCGCGTGTACTAACTCCCTGCTTACGACCTGGCTTTATATTCATCTATCACATTAACGTTACAGGTGTTTTTCGACCCTAATTCCTACCTACTAGTCATCTATTACGGCTTAGGGTTCAATTGTTCTCAGGGCCTGACGCAGAAGATCAGATAACGAAGGCAGGTGCACAGAGTAAAAAAAAACTAAAGTTGTTATTACACATCCAGTCCCTTGCCTCAAGCCTTCTCTTATAAGACAACAATTATACGCACAGAATAATAATAATAATAATAATAATAATAATAATAATAATAATAATACTTGGGGAGTCTTGCTGTCACTCATACTCCAGCGAGAAACCATCGGCTAACGCTGGTGAGAAAAACTCGAAAAGGAGTTAATAACAACTATTATAACTCGTTCTTTGACAAGAGTGCAGCTAGTTCTGTTGAATTGGTGAGCTATTGTTAAGTTATCAATGGTCCTTTTCTTTGCAGCACTAATGTTGCTATATTTTCAAGGTAAAACTGAAAAAGTTGCCCAGATGCTTGTTGTTCTAAAAAATATTTCTATGTATTGAAATGATACAAAATAAACCAGATTGTTAATGACTTGTAAGAAAATATTGTATATAAAATTTATCAATAATATTATAATTAAAACAGAAAAGAGCGAAGAGTTACAATATGATTCTTATAGCTCTTTTATTACGAACTTATTCATATTGAATAAATTCATTAACAAATATGGAATACAAGTCAGTCTGACAAAATCTTTACTGCCGTCTTTCATATTTTTGTCGACTGTATTTTTACTTGCTTACCTATTCTTTAGATTTCTATTTATTTCATTTAACTCCCAAGAGATTTTAGAGCGTTCTCAGTACTCGGATTATTAAGGACTCATATCCTGTTCGACAATTTTCTTTATTTTAAGCAATGTATTGATTTTATTGTCCAATAATAGATATACGTTTCACAATGGAACTAGAACTTCTTGACATTGTTCTATTTCCAGCAGTATATATCTGAGAATTTCTGTTCTTTGCAGGTTTTTGATCTCGTTCTTAATACGAAGTACCGTGAAGTTGGATTTATTATAAAACTTCGGATATTGATTTGCTAACTGTTTAATCGAGGGTTTAATTCAAATGTTATTTCCGAACTAAAATAACAAATGTAAGAGGGAAAATCATTAACGATGTTTCGTAGCACATCAATTGAATACTAGAAAATTTAGATGTAAATGCATATATCACATCTATAAATTCTTCAAATTAAACAAATGACAAAGAAACATGATGTGAAATCTGAATGAACAATTGATCATAGAAAACTAGTAGATATTTTGTTATTCATATCAATCAGAAACAAACAAACTGATAGCAATAAAATACAAACTCAGTTTTTCAGGCTCATCAGAGAATTTGGAATGCAACATAGATCTATACCAAGTTATAAGTGTAATTATTGGTGGAACAATGGTAATACAAATGTTCTTGTTAGTTTATAGCTCTCGTTCCAAATGAATATCATATTATCATTATTTACTCCTTTAGAGTTTTTCACATCAGTGTTAGCTGATTGTTTTTCACTGGAGTTTGAGTGACAGCAAGTCTCCTCAAGTCTCCAGGACTCGTTTCAGGATTCTGGCCGTTCTCAGCAATGCTGTCATTTGGATAGTCTCTACCCGTTCGCCAACTTCCAATTCCTCCAGGCCTTTTAATAATCCTTTAGTTATTGTACCAAAAGCACCAGTCACAATTGGCACAATCGTCACTTTCATGTTCCACAGCTTTTTCAATTCTCTAGCAAGGTCGAGGTACTTATCCTTTTTTTCACATTCCTTCAGATTTATTCTGTGGTCTGCCGGGACCGCAAAGTCGACAATTTTGCAAAATCTCTTTTTTGTTGTTGATTATTATAAGGTCTGGTCTTCTGATTGGGATTATTATTTAAATTTTATTAAATTATCATGTTTTGTGCTCTAGATTTTAAGAGACAAAAGTATCTGGTGGTTGTTAGTGATATTTCGTCCAGGCCACTCTGAAAAAACACACTCTCTCACATGTCCTTATGAAGAGAAGGAGTATTGAACGAGTGATACTGAAGTCAGTGGACTTGAGAATAAATATCTTAGAGTTGCATTTATTAACGAGGTTGATGCTAGTCAAAGACAAAACTGTTATTTCCACCAGCATGAAAAGAGATAAAGAGATTACTATGAAGTTTTTCAAGGATAGGATCTGAAAAAAAAAACTCTTTATAGTGTTAATCCATAAAGAATGTTCTTTATTTCATTTTATCAAAATACTGCTTAAAAGAAACATTTTTTTTTTTGGTTTATTTGTTTATTACCTAAGAATTTACTCAATAATAAACTTTAATTACATTTTGCTTCAGCAATATCGTGTACTTTAGCTATTCATATCATAAACGTAGACATTAAATTATATCTGAGTCTCTATGTTAACAGATCAGTAGATATTTTTTTTTTAATTTCGTGTGTTTTTTTCAAATAAATGAAAATCCCTGTTACTTTCTGGTTCATGAATTTCTACAAAGATTTTCACCTAAAATACAATTCTTTGCTCACTTAGCAAGATATTTTTTAATAAAATTACAAAAATTTATTATTTATCATTCTACACATAATTGGACTTTCTACATAATTTCATTCGATATGTTTTTAAATTATTTGAGGAATAATAAAAATTAGCGTCTATATCCCTTGATCAAGAGATTGAAAACTAAACATTACCAACATTTTTATTAGAGATTATCTTATGTAACAAAAATTGTTGTTTCTTTTGATTTTGATCCACTTTTTCAACTTTAAGCCAATTATGATATGCTTCACTAATTGAAATTGAAATGCAAAAAAGAAAATATTTTTAAAAAATGGAAATGTATTTCATGTCCGTCTTATCATAGAAAATATCTTTTATGAACATCATACACATCTTTTACATTGAAAACTGTCCCTAATTTATTGAATAAAATAATTACTAATAATATTTTGCAGTTTCGATTATATCTACAAGATAAAATTGATCTTGCTTCCATAGATTCTTAATTTCCGTTGAAATTGCACGAAAATATTTTACTTGTTCAAAAGTTTGCCATGAGCCAGAAAAGTTTTGGAACAAAGATACTCCATGTAGGGCTTAACGGTACAAACCAGGCAAATAAACCATTTTTAATGAGTTTGATTTTCACTGGGTGCTCTATACTTGGCTTTGTGCCAAACTAAGCTAAATTTAT
Source organism: Sepioteuthis lessoniana (assembly GCA_963585895.1). Taxonomy (NCBI): domain Eukaryota; kingdom Metazoa; phylum Mollusca; class Cephalopoda; order Myopsida; family Loliginidae; genus Sepioteuthis; species Sepioteuthis lessoniana. The sequence goes on along the minus strand of OY757929.1, from coordinate 69,244,824 downwards.
CGAGTACAATTGGGTCATGCATTAACATTTTAGCCGCCAGTTCTTTCAAATTACTTTTCTGCATGCAATAAACCAGCTATAAACCAACTTTTTCCGGTATATTTTAAAGTTGTATTTTTCTTTTCAAGTAGTCTGCTGTTTATTTTGAGCAAAATATCATTGCAACATTTCTTTTTTACAGAGTATCTTCACTCTTCTTCATATTAGGTTCGACTGCCTTCGTAGAGCAGTGATATTGAAGGCAAAGAAACAAGATTTAGTAACCTCTAAGTTTACGTGTTTTATATCAGACACAGAAAATGACTTTCGGTTATCTGACTGGATAAAATATGATGTCATGTCTGTAGATAGATATTTCCTTTAATTAATTGGGATCTCGGGTTGCCAAGTCAAATAAGTCCCTTTCATAACATCTCTCAGGGAAATAAGAATTACTTGGTAATGTCCATCTCCTTTCCGAGTTGATTGAGACATGGTAGAAGCAGAAAGAGATGACGACTGACCTGACCTATAATCGAAAACAAAATGGATCGCGTTTCTTTTTGCAAGGCCCTTCTATTTACTCGTAGCTTAAAGGAAAATTGATTCATGCCTTTCTCGGCGTCATTACTGCGAAGTAAATGTCGTGTCTGTATCGATTTGATGATTTATGTCAGAATTTCTAAGATGAAGAATTATCCTGTTCTTTACGAATTAATGAAATTATATTGGGTGATATTATCAAAATATTTTGATTCCAGTCCGTTGCAAGTCCCTGTCATAGATTTAAACCCCCAAATTCCGAAATAAAATTCTCTATTTCATTTATCCGAATGAAATATATATTGGTTCAATGTATGCGATTGTCTCGTGGTCATGAGATCACTCCTAAGGAAAGACAGTCACATCCATTCACTTGTTAAAAAAAAGAGCACAAACTGAATTACGAGAATAAATTAACATGGACTGTGGTATGAAAGTAATCGAAGGCTGGAGGAGACATCGGGCAGAATGTATTGCAACCAAAGTTCACTACTTTGAATATCACATTGTCGGCGAGACTTAGAATAATGTCAAATGCATTTTTTACTGAGGTGAAAGATTCCACTCCAATCCCGGCCCCCAAAACAGGATAAGACACTCGACTGCATCCAGTGATGAGGCTATAGCTCTAGAGCTCTGGAATATATGAACCGGATGTGTAACCGAGAATGGTAGTAGATGTTTGAGATAGAGAGGGAGAGAGAGAAGAGGGATAGGCAGACAGATAGACAGACTTATAAAACCACATCTCTCATGGATATCTGATTTGGTTTCATTAAATTCTGTATAGGAATTTTTTTGTTCGTTTTTGATCGCTTCATTAAATAACTAATTCCGGTAGATTATCATTACATTCAATATTATTATGAGTCGATATTGAATGTATATCATTGTATCACAGCCAACATAGTACATCGTAATGAAATATTTGTTTTCAGTATAGAAGTAAAATGCCTTTCTATATGTATAAATAAAGAAAAAATTGTAACTTTGGGTTTGCGACCATGACCATTGTGCTTGTATTAATATCGTAAAATGGATAACTATTGCTAATTATCGAATATTTTCCTTGTTTATTTATTTCCAACTAATTATAAGACAAATTCTATAAATAGGACGGGACTCTACATCAAGCTGAAGGGTAACCATTAAGAGAATGGTTTTCATATACTATGTATAACCAATCTTCAAATGCTCATTAGAATTTATAGAAGAGTTACTTCTTATTTTCTGTGCAAAAAACGAAGATGGACTTTCATATATCTTCCCAGGTAAATGCGGTTTCTACTAAGGTTTAATAAATCTTAAGTTAAAATGCATAAGAAGTTTTTCAGGTAATATGCGAGCATAAAAACAGCGAGAAAGTCTTACCAAACCCAAATATTTTATCAGTAATAACAATTATAATATCTTGAGAATATTATAATAATTAAAGCCAGGTTTCATAACACAGCTTTTCCACATATAAAACATATTATCTTTGTTTTTCCGAAATGGATGATTTCGAACATCTTTCGCTTGTATATCATGTTCGCTTCTTCTCTCAACCCACTCACTCAAAAGACATAGAGTAACGTATCAACTCTGAATATGTACATCCGTAACAATTTCATAAAAAGTTATTATTTTTCCACTAAATATACCAGGATTTTATTTGATCTCATTGAACATCAATTGACTATCAACATTATTATATGCAGTGATAATGAATATTGTTAATCTTTTCATAAGTAAACTCAATAACCAAAATAATGTTGCGTTCATGTATATAAGAAGTGTGCTTATTTTTGGACAGCTATATCTTCATACTATTGGAGAGCTCTGTATTCATATTTTTTTGTTTTACTAGAAATAGAAAAATATTGTATCTTTTATTTAGAAGTAAATAAACTTTTTATTTTTAAAAGTTGTAAGGGATATATAATCTTGTATCTCATATAGCGTTACGTATCCGTGATATTTAATTAATAGCTTTCCGACTAACTTTCACTAAATTCAGTTTTATTTTATTCAACAATTATAGCTTAATAGTCATTTGTAAATGTTTCCACAGTTATCTTGATCAGTTCCATAAAATATCCCTTGTAATTCATCCAAAATCTCATCATGAAAATCTATTGAATTTCCCTCATAAAATTTATAGATATTGTTATCAGTACTTAAACTGATATTAAAACGATGCAACGGTTGATAGCTGCATTTAGAACCTTGCGAATAGAAGAAGCATTTAATAGTACCTCAAAGTACTTTGCGATAAAAGTAAGTTGATACTTTCTTTGTTGTGAAAAGAATTAATTTTAATGATTGGGAAAAGTTTGCCTCTTCTCTAAAGACGGCTAAATCGAGAGAAGTCTATTACAATGAATAATTATCAACAGGAAGCCATTTTGTTGTGATACGAAAGTAATCATAAACAATTTAAATTTTCAATCTTTGAAAGAAAACATTTAACGAACTCTTTCTCTCATTAAAATAATGATCCACCTCTAAGTGAATATTAAGAAGTTGGTCAAGCAGAATATGTTAACTAATTGCTTAGCATTATAGTTAAGTTTAGAGTAACAATTCGGACAATTTTTTTTTCCTGAATATTGATGAAAAATTTAATGAAAATATATTGTTTTGCAAACGCTACCAGGTTGTTTACGAAGAATTTTTTTTTTTCGTAAAAAAAAAGTTTCAGGAATCTATTCTGCAGTTTCAAAAACTTGACTCTGATGAAAACAATATTTACCAGTTCATGATTAGTGCAAGGGATGCTCCGAAAATAATGCCTCTGATTAATTTCCACGAAAACAGCAATAATAAAACTGTTGGATTGGTCAAATTTTGCATGAATGAGCTGATCAAAGTTTTCTTTATTTCGTAAGTTTACGAGTCTCATAAAACACATTGCCACAGTTGAAACGCGTTACTTCTGCTTGATTGTGCTCACATTGGCTATTTCCTCTTTGTAAATCTTGCGCAACTACTGATTAATATTAATAGGTGAAATTGTTTTCCGCATCAAATACATTTGTTTTCATACGAGACAAGATTTTGTTCCAATAAACAGCTAACATCGAAATCTTGATGTCTTATTCAGCATTGACGAGTACTTCCGCTAATTAATGTTATTTGACTTAAAATCCAGGGATTAGTGAGGTAAAACAAATGCCAATATTTCATAGGGTAAACGAATTAAAATATATAAGATGAGAAGCGACAGAAAATATTATCATTTAGAAGTTTTGATTTTGTAGCATTGTTTTCAGTGAAATTTATTCTGAATTAATCCTTACGACATTTCTGTGTTTAAAGCAATATTATAAGAGTTTTTATTATTGAGATATTCATTGTTTCAAAATACATTTACATATTACAATGAAACACGCTTAATAATTGAGCGGTACAAGTTTTTTTTTTTCTGCGTATTCCATAAAGTGTTGAATATCAAAATAATATTACAGATGTTAATTACAATAACAAATTTGATCTATACAAAGGTTTTCTCTAAATTAAGGTGTCATCATCAACATCATCATCATCATCATGTCGCACCGCCAGCATGGATCTCCCTGACCCTCTCCTGCCACCCGTCTCTATCTTCTATTGCTCCCGGGAGGTCTTCCAGGCTACATCCCGTATCGGCACAGAGCTGTATATAGGTTCTAGCTGGTCGTCCTACCTTTGCTCCTCCATGTGAAAAGGTCCACACTACTATATTGTTTATGAGTTCGTCGTTTTTTCTCCAGCTGTGACCCGCATGTCTGGTTCGTCTAACTCTAATAGTTTCATGATGGGTGGTAGGTGGCCGTACAGCTGCTGTTTTGTGGGGTGTTGCCTCCAGGACTTGCCTTTTTTCCCATACGTTAGCGTTCATGTAGTGCATCCATATAGCAGTATCGACTGGGCCGCTGCTTCTAAAAGATGTGTGAATATCTTTATTTTTAATACCTTCCCTTTCCTGAATTTGGGATTAATTTGGAAGTCTTCACAAAATTGATTTTAAAAGAAATAATAATATAAAGGTTAATACCAAATAAATTACAAAGATTTTACCAATACATGTTCAAAACAAAACACGTGAGAGATTCTGATTATGTCTTGGGTGATCAATACAGTCAGTTTTAAAGTACAAGTCAATAACCTCTTCTAGAAAGTCACGTATCAATGAAACTTTCAGTGTATGTGGATACGGAACGAAATTTGATCAATTTTTTTTTAATTTTTTGATTCACCTTTCTGAATTATATTTCATTTATTTCTTTGATCTTCATTTCTATTATGTATTTGCTGAAAATTGTTGTCCCTATTTCATTTCCTTGTTCTCTTAATTTTTTATGTTTATGATTCCCTTTGCTTCTTTTTAATCATTTTTTTGGTATTTTTATGACAGTTCTGTTCTTCCGTATCTATATATTGTTTGTTTGTTTGTTTGTTTGCTTTTTATGGCATATCAAGCTTTTTATGTTATTTAATGCCAAATTCATTTTATACAAATAAAGACTTCTCTTTCAAATAATTCAGTTTGGCATAAGTACACGGTTTTATTGTCATAAACATTTCTATTTCAAGCTATTCAGTTTAGTCAAACAGCTCTATTTTAGACAAATCAGTTTGGCGTAAGTATAGTTTGAAGGTCAAGAACCGTTTTATTTCAAACAATTTAGTTTAGCCTAAGTAAGCAGTTTATATGTCAAAATAGTTCTATTTCAAGAAATTCAGTTTAGCTTAATTACGCAGTTTAGTTCTATTTGACCGATAGGACGCTATCAGCTGCAACTACTCCGAGCCAGAGTTGACCTGGGAGTGACGGTCTTACCCTTCTGCAAAGATGCAGTCGACTGAACAAGCATCTATCTATCTATCTATCTATCTACGAGGATCATTAAATAACTTTCCAGACTTTTATCGTATGGGCACTTTTATTGATTGTACACACATGAAACTCTAGACCCCTTCGAAATAATCTCCTCCAGCTGCAATGCACTTGTTCTACCGTTGCAACAACTTCTGGACGTCCGCATGGGAGTCCTCTTGTGTGAGCGTGTCACTGACCTTCGTCACAGCCTCTTTCATCTTCTCAATTATATTATAACGACAGCCTCTGAGCTTAGGGAATAACCAAAATCACAGGGAGCAAGGTCTGGACTACAGGGAGGCTGAGGAACTGTTTTGATGCCCATCTTGGTCAAATAGTCTGTGACAAGGATGGAGTTGTGGACTGGTGATTTGTTCAGGTGGAAATGCCACTGACCCGATTTGAAGAGTACTGGCCTCTTCCGATGGAATCTCTTCCTGAACTCCCTTAAAACCTCAACATAGTAACCCTACCCCTAACCCTTTGGCCAATCAACTCTGGTGTATCGACTTCCTAACTCCTCCCACACCTCTCATCATCTCTCACAGACTCCCTGCCTTCTTTGAATCTCTTATCATATTTACCCAACCCCTCCGCTCGGGCAGGATATGACACAAGGTCAATTTTTTAAGCGGAGTTTAACAGGTTTGAATTCAGAGTTTTCCTTCTCCTAGACTAGTTGCCTCACCAAGGCTGAAGAACCTAGTCTGCCCTACTATTTACCCATAGCTGGAGGGAGAATAATTGGATTCATACCTTTCCCAAGGGTATTAGTGCTATGTGAAATGCAATCAGTCCAGTCTATCTATCTCAATATATATATATATATATATATATATATATATATATATATATATATATATATATATATTCTGTTTGATTTTTCTTTTTCTGATCAATCTTCTTTCCTTCTCTTTTATTTTGAAAGAATTACCTTAGAATTCTTTTAAGCGTTGAATTTCATCCATTCCGTCTTTATCCATCAAAAAGAAAATTCCTCGTGTGTTTTCTATTCCTTCCTCAACATTTCTTTCTATGGTTATTCTTTTTTATTGTTAAGGTGTTCATTTTCGCTTTTTTTTTAACAATTGTAATATCTTTAATTCAGTTTTCTTCCCGCGATCATTTTCTTCTTAAACTCATTTGTTTTGGGTTTTTTATCTTAAATTTAAAAATCCTGTTTCATTTCTTTCTTTCTTTCTTATTTACTTTTCTACTTTTCATCCATATTCTCTTTCTAACGTTTGAATTATTCTTTCTCGCATATTTATATTCTTTCTTTCTTTTTTTCTTAGATATTTTCTTTCTTTCTTTCTTTCTTTCTTTCTTAAGTGTTTTCTTTCTTGTTTCTTCCTTTCTCTGTTCCTTTCTTTCACATATTCATCTATAATCAACTTTTACTTTTTCTTTCTTTCCGTCAATCTGAAGTACTTTCATTATGTCCTTTTGCTCCTATGGCATCATTTTTACAAGCAGATAAAATTAATATTATTTTTTGCTTTCTTGATCCTTCTTTTCTTTTTCCTTTATTTATAATCTTTAAAAGAAAGAAAACAAACCGATTCTTTACTTTGATGTTAGAATCCTGAAGGCAGTGAAGATCTTAAAAGACATGAACATGGCAGCCAAAAGGCAGGAAAAAAGTATCTATGGAAAGAGGAGGTGCAACTGAAGTATCTAGAAAGACAGTTTTACAGATAAGATGGAATTTTTAAGAAATGGTGGCTTACTCAATAACGTGTTGTATTTTCGCCGAAAGCAATAAAAATACTATTTTCAACTGAGATTGATGAGATAGCGTTAAACATGATTGGCCTAAAGTTTTAACAGAATTGGAGAATGACTGATCTATTTTAGATAGATAGATAGATAAGTAAATCAGTTACATATGTATATGTGTATGCGTTTTTCTGTATTCGTGACTGTACGCTATTTTTTCGATATTATGTTAACTAATTTGAGGCCAAAGCACTTTAGCTATTACGCCATAAGGACTCCACGATATGTTCGTTCATGGGCATATATGTAAACACGTTGACATGATTAAACGGACATATATATATATATATATAAAAGATTTTTTTCAAAAATTCTAATAACTTATTTAATTCTTTTGCAAATGCTCTTTGTCGTTTATGTAGGACATGCTTATATACTTTTATAATCTTTACATACGAATACAAATTTGGGCGTGAGTAATCATCCTAAGCATATTTCAGTCACAAATATATGTGTGCACGCGAATACGTACATACATGATAACTAAGCTTAAAACTCACAATGTCACATGCATTAAGAATATATATATATATATATATATATATATATATATATATATATATATATATATATACTCACACACACGTACACAAATATAAATACAAAGCTTGATAAATAAAGTGTTGCCTGAATTTAATGAAAATTTAAATGACGTAAATATCTCACTAAATATATCTTATACATATTTAGCAAAATTACAGAAAAATATCTAGAAATACCATTGATGTAATTTATTTTTAAAAAACGTTTTGGCTTGTACCGCAATCTCCAGATGTCTTCGGAATCTCCTACAAACTTTTCCGACGATCTCATCCGTGATCCTTTTGTTAGTCTTTGGTGTTGCACGGAGTTTTGTTGGTTTCTCACTCAAATGTGCCCCTCACATCATAATCAAGTTGGCTGCAATTTGGGGAGAAAGCAGCCAGATGTTAGGAGTGGTGTAGTCGCAAGAATTTTATCATAACTAAGACTGTAATTTCCAGCTTGTGTAGCATGGTAGAGAGTCCTGTTTCCAGGAATGGTATATTCCAGCTCCCATACTCTCGATCCAGGTCAGCCCTATCTCTTCCAAGTACATGATGTAACCCTCTGTAATTGTTTTTTTTAGCTTTTATACCATTCAGCTTTTGAGCATCTTACAATAATTTTATTACCAAATATTGCTTTTCGCATTGCTTCATAAAGCACCTAAAAATGAGATATTTTCATATTTTTTAAAGTAAAGACAAAATATCGGTAACTTCAGAGAATTTACTTTTACTGTCACTCACATTCTTGGGGTATTGTCTTCATTCTATCCTTTATTTTGACCCCAGGAAATTTTGATATAATTTAGAAGAGTGGTTTTGCTTGTTGCCTAGTTGGAATGTATTTTCCAATAATGCATAAACAAGATGATATAGCATGTCTTTGCAAAATTTTATGATATCATTATTTTCATGATTCCCTTGACCTGAATCAAATCTCCTTCTCTATATCCTCCAAAAACACCCGCATTATAAGAAACCCACCATCATGCTTAATTTTCATTCAGTCCTTCTTCTGGTTTTCTTCTCACTCTTACAAAGAAAAAGTTCAAATTTGAACTCATCCGCTCACAGTACTTTTTGTCACCCTTTCATTGTCCAGTTCTTATGTTTTTTTCGTCCAGAACAGTCTTTTCTGGATTAAATTCTGCTATCAGCTCTGGAACAGTTTTCCTTCTGTTTTTTTTTTTTTTTGCTTTTTTTTTTTTGCCTTTTTTTTTTTTTTTTTTCTGTTTTCAATAATCAAGTGTTCATTTTCAACAGTCGTTGTCAATTTTGGTGCTCCAACACTTTTTCTGTCAATATCAACGTTAGTTTCTAAATACCTTTGTCATGAATATTACACCGTATGTCTAGAAATGTTCAACTTTTCGGCAATTCTTCTTTCAGAGAAGTTTTCTTTGGGTAAAATCTTAATTTTTGCCCTCACCTTGTTGATTAGTTGCTTTCATTTTGCCATTTTGTACAAATTACAACAAAATTAAGTTATACATCTTTAAAACTCCTTAAATACCGATGTAATTGCTCAATTTTCTTTTCTTCTTATCTCAGAGACGACTACGTTATGGTCTAAATGAGTTTTCCTTGTAAACAGCAATTACTGTTGCAACATTAATTAGTGCTGATTTAATATTTAGAACCTTTCTTAACATCTAAATTAGCCGAACATTTTAGAAATTTCAAAGAATCTATTGAAGGATTAATGCTGAAAAATATGTAAAAATAAGAAGAAAATAAACAAAAGAGGAAAAGACAAAATTATTCGTACAGTATGAAAATTGAAAAAAATTAACAATTTGAAAAATATCAATTATTCATAGTATCGCTTTTCATCTTTATAACTTGCTGAAATCGTTTTCTAAAGTTTTTGATGAGATTTGAACAAGTCTTTTCTGGGATTTTCTTCCGTTCTTCAATGGTTACAGGTTCTAATTCCTGAAAGTTTGGGGGGGACCGACAATTTCTTCGAATATTCAATTCTTGCCATAGATTTTCAATAGAATTCAAGTCAGGATTCATTAAAAACCATGGCAGAACTGTAATCTTGTTTTTCTGAAGCTACCAAGTTACAGATTAAGACATATGTTTGGGATCAGTAGCTTGCAGGAAAGTTAATCGCCGACCTAGATCAAGATTTTGCGCTGATAGTTATAGATTTGCATCCAGAATTTTGATACAGTCTTCAGATTTCATTATTCCTATTGTTTCAATTAATTATCCAATCCGCCTGGAGATGAAAAAGCTCGAAAACATCATCAAGCCTCTTTCATGATTTAATGTTGGCACTGTGTTGTTTGTGAAGAAAGCCTCTTGCACCAAATCTTCAGCTCAATTTTTGTTTCATCACTCCATAGTACTTGTTCCCAAAAGTAATTTTCTTTGTCCTAGAACGTTTTGGCAAAATTAAATCAAACAACAGTGTAACATGGTTTGTGATTAGGAATTCGTCGTTATCGCTTTCCATACAACCCATTTCTACCAAACAACGTTGTATTTTGCGAATACTTATGCTGATACCGATCCAATCAAAATTTTTGGCAATCATGCAGTTCTCAGGAACAATTTGGCTTTTCTTCTACGCCCAGGCATATTCTCTGTCGTGTCAAACTGTTTAGACTTCTTTATAACAGACTGTACACTTGATCTAGGGGAAACTAACCGGTTTTAAATTGTGCTGTATTATTTCCTGACTTGTGGAAGTTAATAATTCTCCTTCTCAAGTCAACGCAAATCTCCTATGATTTCCTCGTCGTGTTGTTCAAGTAAGAATAACAATGGTGACACTCTAAGCATTACGTGATGCTCTTGGCAGGAATTATCACTAATATTCTACTGAATAAATAGTCTAGAGAACTTCACAAATAAAATAATTATGTAAATATATAGCTACATAAATCAATTTAAACAAGCCAGAGCTCATTTGTTTGCACACTGTTAAATTGTTTCAAGAGATAATATTTAATACAAATAATTTCATTTTAATCATTTCTTTGCACAAAGTTTCAAGTATTGTTAACGAACACTAATAGTTATATTTATACACAGTAAAATGTTTCCCAGTATTACTATCTAACTCTAATAATTCTATTAAACATTATTAATTTGTTTTCACATAGTTAAATGGTTTCAAATATTTTTATGTAATACTAATAATTGAGTTAATTAATCATTTGATGGAACACAGTTAAATGGTTTCAAGTAAATTAAATGATATAACAGTTCTACTTGATTCATTGATGGGAACCTAACAGGTATTACAACTCTGAGTCAGAGTGGAACTGAGAGTAATGGAGATGAAGCAGTACATATTCGCTAAGCTCCAAGACTGTAACCTCACCATCAGATGGTTTAATTTCATATCGGAGACACTCTATGATGGTTTTTTTATCCCTTTACAGAGATGCAGTCAATGTATTCTACAGCTACAGCTGACTGACACACACACACACATACACACACACACACACACACTGTGGCAATTACACTTAGAGTTTTGAAGTAAATGTGTTAATAGCAAATTTTATAATTAGTTTTAATTTCAACTCAGAAAGCAACCTTTTTTTTTTTATACAAGAACCGTTATAGAATTAAAATGCAAAGGAAATGAGAATTTCTCAAGATCCTATTGCAATAACTGTTTGTAAAACCAAACACACACACACACACACACACACATACATAAGCACATATACTCATTCTCCCCGGATGATCGTCGTAGGAAATGGACACGGCGACGCGAGTTCAAATCCTGGACGAGACTGTTCGCATTTCACAAAGCACTAATACCCTTGGATTCTTCAGCCATGGTGAGGCAACTAGTCTAGGAGAAGAAAAACTCTGAATTCAAACCTGTTAAACTCCGCTTAAAAATTGACCTTGTGTCATATCCTGCCCGAGTGGAGGGGTTGGTAATATGTATACTCATTCTCAAACTTATTGTCTCTTTCTCCCATGTCTGATCATATCTTTGGTATCTAACTCTCTGTCTCTCTCTGTCTCTACATGTAAGTGTGTGTATGTTTGCGAGTTTATGTGAACGTGGAATCCTGGGACAAATGAAATAAAAATGATGTTTTTTTCAAGACTCTTGAAGCTTTGGTACAAAAATTCCATTTGTCCTTGTGTCTGACTCTACTAATTTTAATAAGTATCTATATGATTTGTATTTTGACTATTTTTATGAACACGCAAATAGCTATAGACATACGCACACGTTCAAATCCATAAGTCAATATAAAATGCAAAAATATATAACACACATTTATTGATAAGGCCTTCTCGTTCCACTCATATATGCATACCTTATGCAGTTCATATACGTGTGTATGTATTATATAAGTATGTGTATGTATGTGTGTGTGCAGAAAATACAAACCGAGATTATCCGATTCGCTGTAACCTCCTAAGTATCTTTACCTGTCAGTTTCTAGTGTTGGGACGCCACCCCTCTATTGCCATCTTTTACATCAAGCAACTTGGACAGATGCCAGCCACTATCAGTGCCGACCCCCAACACCAAAGCTACGTATATAACGTACTGCACCATCACTAAAACAAGAAAAACACAACTTCTACTACTACTCTGGCTGCTGCTAACAGTAACAACAACAACAATAATAATAATAATAATAATAATAATAAATCTGCTGAAGATAATATCAATATAAATGGAAAGATAATTATAACAAAACCATTTCAACCAAGGAAAACAAAAGACTTTTGTGAAATCACATCGATAACTTTGATTTGTTTTCATTTCTTATGTGATTTTTCTTTTAAATTATCTTTTTATTTTTTAGTTTACAATAAAAAATTTAAAATTCAAATTAAAAAAAATGTCTTGTCCTTTTTTTCTTTTTTAGAGTTTTTATCTGATTTCATTTAATTATTTTTTGTAATTTTATTCTTTGTCTCTATGATGCGCTATTTCTTTTTAAATTATTTAGATGAAAACAAGTTTGGTACAATGTTATATTTCTAGGCGCCCAGTAAAGCCAAAAATCTCTGTTAATGTTAAATAAATAAGAAGACTCTTAAGATATATTTTTTGTTGTTTGTATGATTATACTTGATGTGTAATTGCAAGGAAATATTACTAATCGGAACAATTAAAGATTTCCCATGATGTCTGGTGACCAAATCAAAATAATTAAGTTTGAACCACTTCGGAACATCCAAAAACACTTGGTGATTAAACTGCTATAAAATGCACGGACGTAGTTGCCAGTGGGTCACGTGACATTCCAACGTATTTTCCGACCAATCAGGTTCAATCAGCCGGGAGCTTTTCTTTGGAGTCATTGAGGTGGATTCATTCCTTGTCTCATTAACTGTATAATACCAGGCATCTAGGGTTAAACCACCCGTTGACATTTGGTATTCAACAGCTGAAGTCCAACAGTCTACAACACTTTTCGACTCAAACATCAGATTTTCAGCAGCTAAGCATAGCATTACAAACATCAGTCGTGACTAAGCTAAGAGATGAAAACGGGCTAATCTCCCTAAAAAAAACTAACGAAAACAAAAAAGAGAATTGGAACTACTATAATAAAGACGCTCTCTGTCTCTGTCTCTGTCTCTGTCTGTCTGTCTGTCTCTCTCTCTCTCTCTCTCTCTCTAGATAAACCTCTCCTCGGACATATGAGCTCATCTACCTGCGTCCTCTTTACTTAACCCACACATTTCGCTTACACACCTATGACTCGCTCCACATTCTGAGCTTGTTCTTGTACCTCGGTCGATTCAAAATAAAATTTGTTACTGTTGCATGCTCTCCTGTCTTCTTCTCATCTAATATCAACTAATTTGAGGTGTTGACACAAGGCCATCATTAAAACAGATGACATTCACCAACAAGAATAATAGGAAATGTAACATTTCTTTGGACATTTTACACTTAGATTTAGAATTCTTGGGTGTCTACAAATCGGCACGAACTATATCCATTAAGCCACCTGCATTATCAACTCCAACGTGGTTGCCTTGTTTTCAATAATGGAAGCGCATTTTAATATTGCAAAAATAAAAACGCACACAATACAATTTTATCACGTACTTGCTACATTACCACCAGAGATAGAGTGCAAGCTACTACCAAATATTCAACGAGCGGGAGATTATGATAAATTAAAAGTAGCAGTAGAAGCGCTAAACAAAAAATAGAAGCGAGAGATGCTTGATAAATTAATGTTTTCTTTCACACTAATAGGAAAACCGTCTTTTTACTTAAATGACCCTAACGACGAAAATTAGAGTGAGTGATGACGTTATACGTCATACATTTATTCAAGGTATGCCTAATAATATTCGACAAGTTTTGAATGCGCAAACCGATTCGGAAACAGAAAAACTCGTCAACTGATGACTCGCTATTGTATTTTAATAAAGCAGATCCAAGTCAACTGATACAATCGATATAAAGACTGCCATAGCACACATAACAAATGCCAGTCTAAAATAAACACCTTTCATCCCACTAAAAAATCAAAAATATACATTTGTACTGTCCGATGTGCATTTATGATGAAAATCATGCTACATCATGTAAATTGTGATGTTTTTAGCCGAACAGAGGAAATTTGAACCGCCCTCACGGTTATCTTCACCAGCTGAAGAAGAGGAAAACTAGATCAGTGAGAATCGTTAACTTCTACCTTCCAACCATTTTTGGAAGTAACTATGGTTTCAAAAAAATACATTTGTTTGGATAGAGTAGCGGCTGTATCAATTATTCCGAAGCAGTACCTGCCGAATGCAATCCTATATCGTGCAAATTTTACATTGATTTCCGCTAGCAATGCAATGATAGAATGCTCAAGATAGACGATGAAAAACATTAACCATAAAAATCTTCGGAGAAGCTTTACATGGACATTCATTGAAGTTAATATAACAAAACCATTCCTGGGATATGACTTCCTAAATTCATATGGACTAACAGCGAATTATAAAAATAAGTTGGTCGACAAAGTTACCAATAGGCAAAGAAACGACAAGCTATCAAATTGTTTTAAACATTTCAGTTCACGAGTATAAAAATCTAGAAGGAACGATAAAAAAATAATGAAAATTTTTTCTAACCTAATATCACCACATCGGAACTCTAACGCAAAGAGACAGAAATTATTCTATAGGATTGGAACGGGAAGCAACCCGCAAATATTTACGAAAGTGCAACTGACGAAAACTAAAGTCGATATAACGAAAGAGGAATTTAAAAAGCTCTCCAAAGCTGGCATAGTTCCCGTTCGAAATACTCCCTTGCTAAATGTTAAATATGCGCTTCTCGCAAAAGTAAAGGAACCTTCTAACTTGTAAAATGTTAAAATTTATCGTAATAGATTTGATAATTTATGTTAATATGAAAAAAATAAATAAATAGAAAAGCAGAAACTGAGATTTTTTTAAAAGAATTGCTTACTCAGTAAAACCATTTCTACACGTAATAATTTGCATAAAGATAAATTTATTGGTATACTACGCGTTGCTTTAAATAATTGACCATAAAATCAGCTATCTAAATTTCAGTAACAGCTTCAATGATTATATATATATGAACGAATCTGTTTATAAATAAGCTATTTTGTACGAAAATAAATTGTAAATATTTTTATAAAAATATTCTCGAATTTTCTTTTTTTTTTTTTCTTTTCCTTTCAGATATATTGCGTCTTCCGAGTTCCGGGATTTTGCAGTTGTAGTGACTACGGGTCTCATTTGCCATTTTAGGATTCATGCCTCTAAGTGATAAGTGAGACGCAAACAACCTCTGTAAAACAATTCTTGGTCACGGCACCATTACTGTTACACAATCCTTGTCACGGCGCCATTACTGTAACACAATCCTTGTCACGGCGCCATTACTGTAACACAATCCTTGTCACGGCAACATTAATGGATCGCAGGCCTTGGTCACTGGTAATGGTTAATGTAACAACGACTTCATCAGTGATCTAACGCCGTAACCTAACCCCACTGGACCACCGTCCTTCACAATTTCAGCCGTAATTCTGTTGGGTCTTGTGTTACTGTTTAGACCTAATTCTCTGGGATTACTCTCAACAGCCCACGTTGTGATTGATCCTGTTGAGCGGGTATTGGGTCCAAATATCATCTGCTGGTCCACCTGCAGGCTCATTGTGTAGGAATCGTGTTAGCGTCAGAGAAAAAATAACCAAACCAATCTGATTTTATGAAAGGTTTTTTTTATATATATATAGATAGATAATAACACCAACAATTCATGAAATAAACACAGTTAATAAAGAAAAAGTAATTAAATGTAAATTTCTCTAATATACAAACAGTACCTCGAGTGTTGGTTATTGGAGAGAGGTGGTTTTCGTCTTAACCTTTTTCGGTTTTGCAGCTTGTTTAATGATTTTCGTTTATCGGGCTTGTCAACGACACATGGGCATGCAATCTCCGATGGGTTTTCTCGATGGATCACGTCACATCCACCCACAGATTATAACGTCATGCCGGGGCTCGGCCGTCTCTTATACGTCAACAATCACGGTACGGACCGGAAGTAATCACTTAAGCTGTCACAGCAAAAACTCTGACATCGGCTCGAGCTGAGGTTTATTTATTGAGAATATCTTTGCAAATCACGTGATGCCGCACATAATTAATTCATCCGTCCTCTAGCCCGTGTGCCACATTCTGACATCGCTCCAATTACAATTTCATGTCATGATTTTCTTGCGACCTACTTTCTGATATAAACAATTTTTATAAACATCTATTATTGAGAATAGCGCTTATTTTTAGTTACTTTTTTTCTGTATTCAATACAGATTATATTTCTACCTTTACGAGTAAAACTCTTTAGAACAATCATTCTCAACAAACAAGAAAGGATAATCCGTTTTACTGGTAATTTCGCATGATATTCTCATCAACCTTAGCATTTTTTCGAAGACGCACCTTTTTTCACTTGCCACTCTCGACCCTACAGCATATCTATTTTTATTAATTCTATTATTATCATTATCCCAATTTTGGGGTGGAATTGCCTCTGCCACACATCAGCCAGAGTTAAATTTCCATTCTCCCCCCTGTTAACCGTTAGGTCAGCCACACCTCAGTCGGATACTATAGGCATCTTTCCTTATGTTTACTTTTGGGTAGCCGAACTTTCTCAACTCCCTGTCACTCAATATTAAGTCATTTACTATTAGTTTAATGCTCTTCACAGCAGAATCTTCAATTGAAGCTAATATCAAAGTTTGTCACTCGCTTGGTGCTAGCTGGAAAGTTAAGACCTTTGTTTAGCATATATTCCCCTTATTTACTGAAGTGAAATTTGTTGGTATTGACAATTTAACGGGTTACTGTTAAATATTGTATTTTTGGGGTTGTTTTACTTTTGATTTTTGTTTTTGATTTTTGGGGTTGGAATTCCATTGTGAATTCCGTTGTGAATTGATTCTTTCTAAGTATTCGTCGTACTCTTTTGCTATTATCTATTTTTTTTTTATTCTAATTTAATCCATATTCTGTTATTCGAACAAGAAAAAGTTTTCTTTTTCCTTTTTCTTTTTCTTTTTTATTCATTTGTTTCTTTCTTTTTTCACATTTGTAATGAATATATTGAGGTTGCTTTTTAACTATTGATTTGACTGGACACGCTCAAGTATCTGTCTTCACTGGGTGAGTGGAATAAAACTTGGATCACTGCTGATTATAATGATTATAAAATAATTCCTTATCTTTGTTAGACTACTTGCAAGTGTTGTTTCCGTCAAGATCAGGTTATTCAAAACTATTGAATCATTCTGAAAAACTTATGCATGGTAAACATGGGAGAAGGCAGAGAGAGAGAGACAGACAGGCAGGCAGACAGACAGACCGAAACAGAGCTGGACTGACAGTGAAAGAAAGAGTGAAAGAAAGGAAACTCGTTGACCAATATGTTGTACTTCCTGCTTAAGAGTAGAGGTGCAAGAAATGTTTAGAAAATAATTATAGCATATAATTTGCATATGGAAATGTACGAGAGGTTTTTCTTTCCTTTTTACAGAGAATCTAATATATTTAATGTCCGTTTTATGGTAGTGAGTTCTCAGTAAGCTCATGAATAACTTGTTTTGGACTATTCTTTGGTGTATATGTGAGTTGAGGGGGCTTGGACCCAAAAGGATGATCTATGTGTTATGTCTTCCTTGATGTTGAGGCGACCAAATCAACTACTGTTTATCGAAGTCACGCAGGGTCTGCAAGAATGAGAACTGATCATTGTGGAATGCGGAATAATACAGGCATGCTTTATGATAAGATCAAGAAAGCGCCCACAGGTTTAGTCTGTGGTACCTTCCAATCGGACAAACAAAATCTTAACTCCTTGTCACGTGATTCGTAGACTGTCTTTTCAACTCGGGTTTGTAGTTGCAAACCAATTTTAGCAATTTTTTAAACATTTTTTGATTAAAATCTTTTTCATACACAACACTGATTTTTCAGTAATATTTACATGGTTTGAAGTTCTCAGCCACCAGAATTTTGATGACAGACCTCTGTTCAAAACTTAGAGTACTCTGATTTTTCGACATTCTTAATAACCTGAAAATAAATATTTTTGAAGGATTAAAATGATTTTTGAAATTGATAAATTCCAAACAATTCAGTGTTAAAAATTCTGAAAAGAAATTCATTTTGCTTTTTTCAAAATAAATCCCATTATTCATTTTATGACCCTAGTAAATTATAAGCGATAAACTTCATTAAAATTGCTACAAAAATAAGTACAAAAAATATGAAACATGAAAACGGTTGGAATTGATTTTTGGAAGTAAATTACGATATGAATATTACATAAATTCATAATCACTTTTTCAAGATTATGTCAGGGATGTTTAAGAATGGTCAATTATATAATCAGTCCTGAATGCAAAGAAACATTAAATAATTCTTGGAAAATATCAATAACAAGTTATAATGACAAAACAAATCAGTGCAACACATTTATTTTTATAAAATCGAGGGAAAAAGTTTGCTGTAAATTTTAAAAAATCAGTTTGATTTTTGTCCATCAGTTTGATTTTTGTCCAAGCTCTGAAGAGTTCTTTTAAACAGAATGTACAAAAGAGAAAAATCTTCGAATCAAAAAATCTAGGTTGAACTTATACCTAACAGCACTCAACCCTTTTATCTATTTAATCATATTCTTTCTTTAAACATTTCTCTTGTGAAATATCCTACTAATTTTGATATCGATTCTAACTATACCAATTTAAAAAGGTAAACATTCTCGTAAGAGAGTGAAGGATTTCATAATCTATTTAACGGAAGCCACAAGATCAGTCCTTTTCAGTGATGATTTCAAAAATTCGTTTTCTTTTTGTAAAAACAAAACAAAAAGTCTAAAGTAGTTCATTTTTATCGATAATAATGATCCGATTTGTGTATGTAACATTAAAATTGTGGTGGGTAGAGCTGCATAAACCTCTATCATTGCTATTTTGATTTTCTCAGTTAAATTGGAATGGAAACTCAATAGAACCATCAGCTGCCAAACTATTGTCACTTGTTTGAGTGCCGCGAATTTTGAAGTCTATTTCAGCAACTTTCATGGGTAGGGGTTTAAGAACTCCATCTGCTGGTTTTAAATTAAGAGTTGTCAAACCAAAACTAACCCCTAGCTCATGGGTAATCGGGAAGGAGAAGAAATAGAATCGTACCTTTCTCAAATATGAAAGTGAAGCCTCGATTGAAATTTAAACAGTTCGACGCTTCGATTTTGTTTTTAACGATAAACATTCAGCTTTTTTGCATTTCTACTTGAAGAGGGCAACGAAAATCCATTGTAAAATATGAAACTGCATCCTTTAAAAGGAGCTTGTATATCCCTAATTTTCGGCTGCTTCACGTTTCAAGAGAAAGTAAGAAGAAAACAAGTAAGGACATTATCAGTGCATGAAGAACTGTTACTTTACAATTACAGACATCCAAACCTTTAAATCGTGCTTAAATAAACAGATAATAAAAAAGAAGTTATCAAATTTACCAACCTCTCCGTTCGGGCAGGATATGACACAAGGTCATTTTTTAAGCGGAGTTTAACAGGTTTGAATTCAGAGTTTTCCTTCTCCTAGACTATTTGCCTCACCAAGACAGAAGAACCTAGTCTGACCTACTATTTACCCATAGATCTCAGAAGGTACTATTTACCAACCCCTCCGCTCGGGCAGGATATGACACAAGGTCAATTTTTAAGCGGAGTTTAACAGGTTTGAATTCAGAATTTTCCTTCTCCTAGACTAGTTGCCTCAACAAGGCTGAAGAACCTAGTCCGTCCTACTATTTACCCATAGCTGGAGGGAGAATAAGGGGGTTCATACCTTTCCCAAGGGTATTTGCCCGAAAGTGAACATAATAGCGCGACTGGAGTACGAACTCGCGTACTACGATTCCGCAGTTCATCGCTTTAACAATTACACCACTAGACACCCCCTCAGCAAGTGGAGGTCTTTAGTGAGTTTATATAACACATATAAAAAAGAGGTTATGATGCATTAAAAAAGAAAATAAAAACCAGAGTTTTGTTATCCGTAGCCCTAGGTGTGAAAAATAACCGAATAGTTTACAAGATATTGGTTCGATATGCATTGGTATTCAAGAATGGATTATGAACTGAAATGAAATGAAGTTTTCAAGATTCCATTGAGTATAGTTGTATGCAAAATGAGTCATGGATGACAAATACCGCGAAGAAGACAACATATATCAGCGTATATATTTTACGGAAAATAAAGTGCAAAATACGGGATTTTATATATATATATATATATACCGAATCAAACAAGGTATTCATAAAGTTTCATCTGGCACAGCCAATATTTATGAAACATTCATTAATGTCCAAATTACAACAAAGCTTATTTTAGCACAAAATCAAATGTACGGACACTTGATGAGAAATGAACTCACTGTCAATGGCTGGCTAACTTATTTGACATCCCTTTCATGTACGTGTGTTATATAAACTTACTAAAGACCTCCACTTGCTGAAATGTATTAGAAAGTTTTTTCTAAGCTTAACTTAGTCTGGCATAGGGACACAACTATGGAGTACCTTCTGAGAACGAATTCATGATTGTTGAAATGGTCTGGTTGACAATCTCGCAAATTTTGCGGTGAGTAGATTAACCGTAACCGTTCTCCCTCCTCTCTCTCTGTCTCTCTCTGTCTCTGTCTCTCTTTCTATTTTCTTAACTTTTTTCAGCACAAATTCTACTACATTCTCTCTTTACAAGCAACGGTCTCTCAATCGTTGAGTCGGACGGACGGGCTAATTCTATCCCTTTCACTCAAAATAATTCAACTTTCGCACCTGTCGGAGCAGATGTTTTACAAAGGTCTACGCCCCGCGACCGACCAGAATGACGAATTGTAACACACACACACACATATATATGTATATTCGCTTCCACACACACCTTAACACACACACACACTCACACAATGATACCCAAAAGAGAAAATAAACACAGAATATAAATAAATGCATACACAGATAAACTGGTGCTTATTAACACACACACACACACACACACACACACGCACACACTTATATCACCGTCGTATAATAATACGCATCTATGTACGAATGCATTTATACAAGGTCTCTGTTTGCATGAGCGTGTGTGGGGGTTGTATGAAGAAGCATCGATAATTCTGTTGCCTAATAATGAAAAACTATTTATATTAGACAAAAATACTTATTTTTTACCCTAATATCCTGCCTTGCCAATGCACTTAATACCTGCGGTGAATATTAATTTAAATATATCGAACATTATTCAGTGGAAATTTCTGCTTACAGTTATATGTCACGAAACACGCTTACACACGTACATAAACACACACATACATATCTATCTATCTATCTATCTATCTATCTACTTTTTATGTTTGAATGTGAATACCCAATTACATACCTCGAGGCATACAATTACTTTCGAAATAGATGAATATACATACTTTTAAATATTATCTGTACTCAGATGTTGACCTCCGTTCCCTTCTTCTCCTCTTATACTCTGTTGTAGATCTGATAATACATACACTACCATGTACATATACAGTTTTCTTTTTCATAGTTTTACACACAATAAATATTCAATTTCAATTAAACACACACACACACACACACACACACACACACACACACACACACACACACACACACACACACACACACACACACACATTTCATTCAGTATATAACCATTAGCATTATTTGAACTCTCAGAGTTGAAATGCCGTAGAAACAAAAGTCATGTATGACCATAGGTTGCACAATTTGTAGCATCTTACAAAATTCTCGTGAAAAATAGGAATCTGCCCTCATGTATTACGGTTTATTTTTTAGGTTGTTCTCCGTTGGTTTTAAATTCTGAGTTCTATGTTTCATAGAGAAAGTATTTACCCAACTGTTCCGCAACGGCAATATTTGACACAAGGTAATTTCGAGAGCGAAGGATCTGGTTCAAATTCACTTTCCCTTCTCTTCGACTGGTTTCCAAACCAAAGCTAAAAAAATTAGTCTGCCCTACAACAAGATGGAGAGCAGATGGAATCGTGCCTTTCCCAAGAGCATTAGCATGAAGTAAAATTTAAACAGCTTCGTCGAGGATTTGAACTTGACTTGCTGAGTCCATTTCCTACGACGATAACCGTTTTGTCACCAAGTGTAATCTGTTTGAATGTATTACTTTTACCAGGGCGGGAATGAAAAATAGATTTGTGCCTTTTCCAAACAAACTTAGAGTTTGAACTCAGATGGCTGTTTCTGTTTTACTTCGTGAATACCATTACATTCACCTCCAATGATAATTTAAAGAAATAATAAATAAAACATATTCATCTGAAATAGACAGAAATCTGCTTGACATGAATTAGTGCATTTGAAATGACGCCTTATATAAAATTTGAGTTCTATCTCTGAAAATATATAACTACTTCAGCCACTAAACAGACTTAGAAACCGATTAATATGCATATGTATGTAACATGCGAACTGTGTGAAAACAAGCTTCCCTTTTTATTTATATGTTTATTTTATTTTACTTTTTTTTATTTATTCCGTGCAGAACAAGCCTATATATTTTATCTTATTTCTTCCTCACACCAACCACAAAAACCTTTCTTTTCTTTTTCTCCAGACAACCCCTTCGTCATACACTGAGCCGACGGCCGCCAACAGCGACACAAGTCCAGAAACGTCACCCACCTGTTGTCTATATTCTTTAGCTTTCTTTCTTTTTACTCCCAATTCAAAAGAAAAAGTATTAAAAACACAAAAAAAATAAAAATAAAAATTAGTGAAGTAAAAGTTTCTTTTTCCCAACAGGCTCTCATGGCAGTCGGTATGTCGGTCCCGTGACAAGCAGAGACGATTACTGTCGCCAAAAGAAGGGCGACAATAACGAGACAGTACTTTTTGTTGTTTTTTGGTGAACGGTTTTCCTTTTCTTTCTTTCTTTCTTTCTTTCTTTCTTTCTTTCTTTCTTTGATAAGCCTTTTTCGAAAAAATTGTAATGAATAAAATAATAGATAAAATAAATAAATTTCTCTCGCTGTAAGTGTTCTATTATTTTTCCTCTTTCTTTTCGTTAACTTATTCTATAACAATTATTTCTTTCCTTTCTGCTTTCTCGTTCATCCTTCATTATTTATTTCCTTTCATTTAACTTTTATTATTTTTCTCTATCTATTATTTTATTTTATTTCGTTTTCTTTTTGGCCCATCTCCGCATTATTTCTACTCTTTTTCTTTGTGGTTGTCTTTCCCTATTCTTCATTTTTCGTTTTCTCTCTTTCTTTGTTCTTTCTTCTCAGCAACGTCAAACTTTATATCATTCCGTTGTCAACATTGCTCGTTGTGGATCATGGATACAAAATGTTACTAGGAAAAAGAAGCAATAATCTTCTTTCTATAAAGTTAACTTTAAATGAATAAATATATTCCTCGTTCTCTTTAGGTGCATGCTTTCAGAGCAACAGTTGAAAGAGAATTCCTTAAGGTCATTGCAAGTGATCTTGATCCTCACGGAGTGCTCCTTACCGAAAACTTGTGCTAAACTAAAGTTTTCTTAATTTATACGATTTTCTCCATTGCTTTTCATTTAATGGTTAGATACGCATTTAAAATTGACGACTGCATAGTACACACGTTAACTGCAATTTTTTATGAGTTGAAACAGCATTGACTTTTCCTTAGAATTTAATTATACTTTTTTCATCCATGACGCTGAGGGAAGTAAAAAAAAAAATCACCTTCCTCTATCATTCATCTTCTCTTTCTTGTTTTTTAAAAATGATTTTATGACATGATTAGAGTCCCGTTGGCATAAAGGCTTAAGTATGGACTGCAGCCTCGAAGTAAGTTCGAACTCCTAGCGCGATCTTACGTTCACTTTCGGATTAATACCCTTTGGAAATTATCCCCCATCCAGCTGGTCGTTAAAGAATATCAATGCAGTTCTTCTGCAAGAGTGGCGTTGGTATTAAATAATCCATGAAGGTTGATATGGCATTAAACTAAGAAACTAAGCCAAACCTAGATGTCATAAGCCATAAGACTGACATGCAAATAAGCTCAAGTTTTTTAGTGACTTCTTTGGAACCTATCTTCTTGTCTATATATCTCAGTATTATCAATCTATCTGAAATATATTGAGATTAACTAGAAGTGTTTGTAAGTAATTTAATGCTATGTCCATCGTTGTGGTTTCCAAAATTATTTTGTCACGGAACATTTTTACAATTTTCCGAAATTTGCAGAACTCATACCTATATTTTACAGGTTACCACAGTTACTAGCAATAAAAACATTGGATTGAAAGTTGTTTAGCAGAGAGAATTTATCGGGAAAAAATGTATTTGTAGGGTAGAATTTAATGAATTTTTATCTACTTTTTATTGAAAAATAATGTATACAATTTATTTTAAAAGATTTTATTTTGTATTTCATAAAGACACAAATTGCCATGCAATCAAACAAACTAAAAAAATAATACAAAAATTTTACTGTGTTCAGGTATTTCCTTTGGGGGTTTACATCTGACTAGAGACAATACTTAACATCACCTAAATTGCCGCACCCTACAAAGCCTGGAACAACATAAAACATTCCACCTACAGGGGCACATGCAAGGGATAGAGAGTGACACTTCATTTGTCAGACACATTTTAAAAATTCAGAAAGATAAATCTACTACATTTTATCAAAAGACGCCTTAACTTGCAAAATCTTGAATTTTATTAGTAGAAAGCCAGGAACCCACTTTGGAAAACAGTGGTAATTTACTAAGCTTTTGCTTAGATGTGGCACAAGGCCATATGAAAGGGGCACCCAGTGAGACTCGAACTCACTTGTGTAGGTTTGCTAGTCCAGCTTGCTAACCATTACACCACCAGAGGCACCTTGGAAAACAGTGATCTATTGGAAATACATGAAGAATGGATCGGTTGAAATGTTATTATACTATATAAAGGACACAAGTTATCTGGATTAAATTAGTTCAAAATATGACGAACATAAATTGTCTGGTTAATTTGAAATATATATCAGTCTGTATATAATTATTAATTATATTTTCGTATTTAACAAGATAGGCGAGCTGTCTCAGTCTACGTATGTTATATCAGTGAGTTCCATTTGAATTCATTCTTTTTATATTGCTCACTTTTTCAAAGTCAATCTCCAGAGGCGAATTGGATTAGGTGCTGGACTGCAGTTTCGAAGTAAGCAAGTTCGAACTCTTATCATGCTAATGCTTTCTTTATGACTTGGAAAAAGTATGAACCTTCTTATCCCCCCTCCCTAACCATGGGTTAAATAGTATCACTGCTATCCGTCGACATGGATTGTATGGCATTAAATAACCCACAAAACTTGATATGCTCTCACTCAAATAAACCAATATCTATATCCGGTAATCTATATCCGGTTAAAGAAAGGGATACACATGAGCAATTTGAGATAGATTCATTTAATGAATCAATCTCAAATTGCTCATGTGTATCCCTTTCTTTATATCCTTCTTTCTTGCTTTCACTGAGTTAATATATATCTGTATATTGTACGTTTCTGCCTAAAACTGTATCTATTCTAATTTATTTATGTCTGTCTGTATGAACTAAAAACTCCTTGAATTTAACAGTCAGCACTTTCTGATCGTTTGCGTGTCTCCCTTTTAAATCTATTTTCCTTTTTCTTTCTCAGTCCTCATTCACTGTTTCACTCTCACACATATGTGTACGCACAGACACATAGACATTCATTTGTACACACACATTTACCGATATTTCTTGTCGTCTTCCCTTAGGCTAGATCCAGAGCTGACATGTCTCAAACGTAAACCTATTGGTCCAGTATTTTCTAATTCAAAATCAGTTTAACTGTCCTAATTTTATTAGTACTTTTTTTGACACGTAAACATTGAATGCTGTTTTTACTTTCTGATTGGCCATTTTATCTCACTTGCCCTTGTCTTACTCCAAACAGCAGAAATTCATTCATCATATGACAATACCTTAAGCCTTATTCATTCATTCACCTGTCAATCTGTTTTCTTTTTTTCTTATTTACTTTTTTTGTCTTAAAACTTGAAATTTACCATGTCATTTATTTATTTCTTTATTTGTTTCCTTTAAGGATTTAGACGCTGATCATTTTGACCTGAGAGAATTTATTACTTTCAAAATGATGAAGAGATTATTTAATAATCTATTTCAGACAAATATCCTCATCTTTGCTTTGTCGTGAGAATGTCGGTCAACTGAATTTGCGGAAATATTCTTATCGAGAATTTTACAACAGACGTTATAAAATGAATATTTTGGTTGATCCAATCATAATCTATAACGATTTTATTTGTGCATGAATGTTACTGTAAAATGGTTGCGAGATTTTTATTTACGCACCAGGCTCAAAATACTTTCAGAATATAAACTTAATAAGTGTGGAGTCTACGTTAATACCTTCTCTTAACATTATTATATATTATAGAAATAATTATCAAATGCTAATTATATAGTATTTCCCAGCATTATTTTCATTTTAGTTTATTATAATGAAAATTCAATAACTTGGTAAAATGGTCAAATTGCGCTGAAATTAACCTTTTCCCTTCAGATTATCGTTGTTAAGTAGCGATGATAGTGTTTATTTCTGTTATGAGCAACCACTTATTAACAGCAGATACTGATAGTAACCTGTGTAAAATAATCGTTGTATAGTTTAACAGATGGTGACCTTTGAGCGAATTTATTTAGAGAGAAATAGTTAGTTAGCGACCATAGTCGAGGGTGACCCGAAGGCTCCCTTTTCGATAGCTACTACACCAAGGTGTAGGGGAGGGCGCTACTCCATTCCCAGGATTGCTCCACTTTACCCTTGAACCGTACCTTATAATGCTGAGTGTTAAGCAAGGTGGTATCAAGTACCATTTTTAAAGTCTTTGGTATGACTCGACCTGGGATTGAACCCAGGTCTCCCGGGCCATTGGCCGACACTCTAACCGCTGGGCCAATGTCCCTGTTTAGAGAGAAATAATACTATAAAATTAGTACTTATATGTAGACTTTTACTAAATCTTTGCTTTTTAATATTTCTGAAATATTATTTGAGTAATAAAATGTTATGAGTAAAAGTTCTTTCTTCGGTACTTTTTTAATCTACCCGAATCTGCACAAATTAACGTTTTCTAGTAGAATTTAGATAAAGATTTACGTACCAACGCCAATTAGAAATTCGTATTGTCAACTATTTTGTAGCAGTTTTCATTTATTTCTAACTAATGCTCTTAGGAAAGGCATAAATCTATTTTTCTCCCACGGATAATTGTTGTCATCTATCGTTCATTCTACGATGTTAAATCCATATCTCTCCACATGGGAAGAAATGGATTTAAAATCGTAAAATCAATCCATTTGGGGCTTTCGATTATTGGTCATGTCAAGGACCATTACTGGCTGCTGGTAACATGTAACCCAATAAACCTGTTGCAAGTTAGTTGGATTGAAGTTGAACATCCATTGCTGCGAAGGGGAATTATTCGATAGGGCACCTCAATAACATTATAAAATATGGAACACATCTGCGTCTACTTTCATCGGTCATAGAAATCTTAAAATGTTTCTTTTAATTAAACCAAAATTTAATAAGATACTTTCGTCAGCTGTTCTTTCATATTGTTTTCCATGCAATATTTTATGTTTTTTTTTTGTTTTTTTTGGTCATTCGGGATTAAATTTGACAACACCATGGTAGATTTTCACCGACTAAAGAAAAAAATTCTTCTCCAAATAAAATATCGTTATAAAAAGGATTTGACGAAAATTAGTTAAATGAATTTGAATTTAAAGAGAAAAAAAATGCAGTGAAAATGCATTTGTTTGCAGCATTACCAGTTACCGCCCAACTAATAAGAGACTAAAACCAATTTAATTCTAAAGGATCTCATGAAACAGTAGAGATATGGATGACAAACAATGACAAAGAATAATATTGGTAGAAGTATAATTTCAGTATTATAATAGCTTTATAAAAAATATTCTACTTGTCGAAAAGTCGAGCGTTATACGAGGTTTATGTAAATGCTAACGTAAGAAAAAATCGAAGAATCAGAATTTAGATGCAATAGATAAAAAAGTGAATCATATTTTCTATAAGATTCAAAATATTTCGTCAAAAAATTATATCTATTGCAGTTTGTTTTTTCTCAATATAGTTTTCCTTACACTTAAAACGAAGTTCATCAGAAAAGTTTAAACTTAATGCTGAAAGAATGAAAAAAACATAGAAATTTATACAAATTTGGAGTGACAAGTCCATAGTTTGACATGTAGATATTAGCTTTGTTTTGATCAGAAATGTTTACCCAAAAACGCTCGTTCTATCGGGTTAATATTCGTTGCAGAATTAAGTGCATTTATAAAGTAAATGGTTATGTAGAAAATAAATATTTAATTAAAATACATGATTTTATTAACAGGTGAGAAAGTGAGAGAGTGAGTAAGATAGAGTGAGTGAGAGAGAGAGAGAGAAACCAAGGAAATATTATCAGTTTAGTTTCATATGAAAAAAGGCCATGTGGTCTATATAGGAGGAATATAGTATTTTGCTAATCTTCTCAGAGCCAGTCTTGAAAGCACCATGAAAAAATTCTAATTTTTAACCTATATTTAAACTCTAATCATTGTTGCTGATAGGAACGACACATCTACCTCAGCCACCGGGCATACATCCTTGGTGCCCTAATTTGCGACACCCGAAAGGTGAGTCTTTGTGCGCATGCGCAAACAGTCACATACCTTGAAATCAAGGAAAGAAAGCCACACGAATACGCAACAGTTGTGGGGCGCAGCAGGTGAACAAGAAGAAAAGAAGATAGAACTGGGTTGGGAGTGGGATGAGATTGATGAAAGAATAAGAAAGAAGAACAGATAAAGTCAAAGAGAGGTAAAAAAGATTAATTAACTCTCTCTCTCTCTCTCTCTCTCTCTCTTTTAGATTTTTTTTTTGAAAAAAAAGATGAAGATATAAGTAATGTATTTCCTTTCCTGTTGATAACAGGTGCGCGTGCTCAAGTAGTTGTTGCAGGGGTATGAATGTTAGGGTGGAGGGAATTTGTTAGCAGTAAAACAGCAGGGTGGTGGATCGGTTGGGTGGTTGGCTGTGCGCAGTTCAAACTAAGGGGTTTCAGAACACAGCACGTGCCGAATTGTTGCGTTTCCTCCCGCCTGTATTATTTATCCTCCTTCCTTCCACATCGACAATGTTTCACTTATCTCATATCATTTTTACCTATCTCAGGCCCCTCCCTACATATCCATAGCCTCGTTTTCCTCTCTTTCACATTTTTTAAAACTCCCGATTGAAAAGACGGTAACCACCATCCAGTCTACTTTTCGAACGGCGCTTTCTTGCAGGTGGTTGGTTCGAAAGAAGCTAAGCACGCACGTTTCTTTAGGTGGGCGGACACACTTTCAAAAACGTTGCAGGTGGATCAGGTAAAGTGGAAAGGTGAAAGGCGATGAAGGTTTAATTGGGGACTCATTTTATGCGGTGGGGAAGTGATCGATGAGAGGACGAGTTAAGGCAGACACGAAAGCGAGAGAACAAAGTTAATGACCACCCTCTGATCTCAGTTTGTGACTTCCAGTTTCAAAACATTTTCAATAGACGCCAGACACTGTGACACCAATCAAGATAGCCTCCTTGATCATTGCTGCTGAGTTAATTCCTCACTGGGTGCTTCAATCTTGATACCATCCACCAGACTAGCATGAGTTTAAACTTAAATATCTTTCTGAGCACATCTTTATAAACACATGCAAGATTGAGATAGATAGATAGATAGATAGATAGATGTAGTATACAACGAATGATGAGTTTAATAAGAAGACAAAATGATACACATAAAGGTGCAGCAACAATAAGGCTGTATTTGTTGTTGTTTTTTTTTTTGGTTTTTTCTCTCTTTAGTTTCTTTTTCTTCCTGAGTTTCCAATCATCACATATTGTATACTACACAACAATAGTGCACATCTTTTGGACAGTCTTATATTAATTTTTTTGGTTATTGATTGAAATTTTTGAATTTGTTTATAATTACAAAATAATGTTCGTATATTAACTGGACCATTAACCAAAAGAGTAGAGAGTTCGCCAGTGGTCCGGGAGACCGGGGTTCAATCCCTGGTCGAATCATACCAAAGACTTAAAAATAGTACTTGATGCCGCCTTGCTTAACGCTCAGCATTATAAGGTAAGGATCTAGGATGAAGTGGAGCAATCCAGGGAATGGGGTGGCGCCTTCCCCTACTCCTCGTGTTGGGAGCTATTGAAAAGTAAGCCTTCGGGCCACCCTCGACAAAGGTAGCCAACTTTACTTACTTTATTCGTATATTGCTCCACTAAAGACAATAAAAACTTGCTATCGTTGGTTTTGAAAAATATGACAATTTGTAGAGGGAATCTTTTCTACACATACGCTGTGCTTTTAATCGCTTTGATTTAAGAGTTTAAATCGGGAGCAATAATATGCAACAGAATAGCAAATCTAAGTGATGTGGAGAGAAAGAAAGAACGGTTCATCTCATTATAAGCAAATGCAGCAAACTAGCACAAAATGAGTACAGGACAAGGTATGACTGGACAGAAAAGTTGAAATACTTGGTCTTGTGAAAGAGATTGAATTTTGACCATACAACCAAATAGTATATTCACAAAATTGAAACCATCCTAGAGAATAAGACGGATAAAATTCACTGGGATTTTGAGAAGCGAATGGATCTTCTTATCTCGACCAGAAGAACCGGGGGTGTCCTCGTGGTGTAATGGTTAAAACGATGAACTGCGGAATCGTAGTAAGCGAGTTCGTACTCCAGTCGCGCTATTACGTTTACTTTCGGGCAAATACCCTTGGGAAAGGTATTGAACCCCCTTATCCTCCCAACTATGGGTTAAATAGTACTACTACTGTTCTTCTAGGAGAATGGCTTTGGCATTAAATAACCTACAAAGTTTGATGTGCCATTAAACCAAGAAACCGAACCAGAAGAACAAGTGTTAACAAAAAAAGATAATTTGCTGTCTAAAGAATTTTGCTTTTCAAGCGAACCACAAAGGGAAAATAAAATTAAGCGAGAAGATAGATATATACTTAGACCCTAAGAGAACTAAAAAAAAAGCAGGAATATGAGGCTGATGGTGATACCAACTGAAACTGGTGTGCTTACAACAGTTTTCAAAGACGTAGGAAAAACTGGAGGAATCGTTGATTAGTGGATAAATCGAGGTCATCCAAACTACATCATTGTTGAGATAAGCCAAAATACTGAGAAGAGTCCTGCCAACCTGTGGTGACAGACAGTCAGTAAAATTTCAGTGAAAGACTTCCAGCTAACGTTGGTAAGAAAATCTCACCAGGTGTAAAGTAATAATAACAATAATAATAACATGGGACAGGTAACGAAATTGCAACAACAAGATACTAAGGAAGAAAAAAACACAAGATATGTGGGGATGAAATGATCAAAACAATGCAGTGAACAAATCTGACAATGTAACTTGAGATCAATCATATGATACTGGAGAAAGAAAGGATACTTAAAAATACCGAAACAGGGTCAAGCAATGTAATCACAAAAAGACCTTCCAAACTAACGAAAGAGAATTCTACCAACAAATAGGAGGAAAATACACGAGTATACAAACAAAAGGATGCAAAGGAAGCACAATTATTTTGATGTAAAATATGGGAAGAAAAAGAACTTGACAGAAAGTCCGAATAAATAAATAAGATGGAAAAAGAATAACAAGAACTCGAAGAAGATTGTGAGGCGATCATACACCTAGAATCCCTCAAAGTGACTCTAAAAAAATTCGGATTTGAAAAAAAACTATGGAACATGAAAGTTACGGTTACGCCAATTATAACTGGTGCTCTTGGTACATTCACCAAAGGATTGATACAAAGATTGGAGGACTTGAGAATACTGAAAAGTATCCTGGAGACTTATTGTCACTCAAACGTCTGTGAAAGATCATTAGCTAACACTCAAAAAGTGACATAAAAATAGTAATTGATATGGAAAGACTATACGTACCAAGAAAATTATAACTGGTGCTCTTGGTACCAAAAGATTGATAGAAGGACTGAAGGACTTGGAAATAAATGAAAGAATGGAGACTATACAGACTACTGCATTATTGAAATCGGCCAGATTACTGGGTAGAGTCCTTGAGACATGAGGAGACATTGTCACTCAAACTCAAGTGAAAGACCATCAGCTAACGTTGAGGTGAAAAACTCTCAAGGAGTGGCTATGATAATAATAACGAAAGAAAATTCTACCAAAAAGTAGGAGAAGAATGAATGAGGACATACCAGTAAACGGATGCAGAAGCAAAAGTATATTGAATAACGGGAATGGAAAGAACATAACGGAAAGGCCAAATGCATAAATAAAATCGAACAAGAATAGCAAGGACTTGAAGAAGGCTATGAGGCAATGATACATCGGGAATCTCTCAAAGCGACTCTGAAAAGAAAATACCGAATTGGAAAATGCCTGGCCATGACGGCATACATTCTGGTTTTAAAAAATCACCCCAATCTGTGACAGACTGGGTAAATGCTAAGTAGAAACAAATATATCCGAATGGATGACTAAAGGAAAGACTATCCCGATTTAAAAAAATCCCCATCAAAGAAACCGCCGATAGTAACTACAGACCGATAACGAGACTTCCTACGATGGAGAAAATCCTAACAGCACAGATTAGAGAGGAGATCTATTACTCTCAGATATGTGGTGGTGGTTTTCCGAAGAGCAGAAAGAATGCCAAAATGGAACAAGAGGAAATGGTCATCTACTATACATTGATCAACGAATCTTCAAGAAAAGAAAAACGAGGCAAAAAATCTAGCCATGGTGTGAATCAACAACATAAAGCCAACGATATTGTCCCACAAAGCTGGGTAATAGACAGTCAAAAATCTACAAGATATCTGAAAAAAATCATTAAATTCTTTAGGTAAACCATAAAAAACTGGAAATTTTAGCTGAAGTGGAAATCCAGAGAAGTATCTTCCTGTGAGATGCGCTTTCGACATTACTATTTGTGATAGCGATGATGCCACGTCATTATAAAGAGTATCTATATATCTATCTATCACATATTTAGAAAATGCACAGTAGGCTACAAATTTACTAAATTGCAAGAAAAGATTAATCACTTAATGTATATGGATGACATCAAGCCGTTTGCAAAAAATAAAAAAAAGAATTGAAGACTCTAAAACAAAAAAATAGAAATATACTGTCAGGATATAGGGATAGAGTTTAGCATTTGCTATGCTTATACTGAGAAACAGAAAAAGACAAATAAATAGACCTGCCATAACGAGAAAGAATCAGAATACTCAGAGGAAGAAAAATTATAAGTATTTGCGAACACTGGAAGCGGAAATGAAAGTTAAAAAAAGAAAAGAATATCTCCGATGAACGATAAAGCTTCTGAAAACTAACCTCTGCAGCAGAAATATCATCAAATGAATAAACATCTGGGCTGTCCACCTTATAAGATACTTGGAACCAATTCTGAAATGAACAAAGGAAGAAATTCATGAATGGACCACAAGACAAGAAAGCTGATGATTATTT
This sequence comes from Sepioteuthis lessoniana, assembly GCA_963585895.1. Lineage (NCBI taxonomy): Eukaryota > Metazoa > Mollusca > Cephalopoda > Myopsida > Loliginidae > Sepioteuthis > Sepioteuthis lessoniana. The sequence continues at coordinate 69,210,966 of OY757929.1, read as the reverse complement.
ACAAAGCCTTATATCCGAGAGATGACATAGACAGGCAATATATGTTAAGAAAAGTAGGAGAAAGAGGACTCCCAAGCATCGATGCATGAATGCAAGGACTTGAAGACAACATTAAAAAGAGCAAAGAGAGATTAGTTACAGAGACCTGATAAAACGCTGACAACATAAAGATAAATAGAACAACAATAACTGGGAAACATAAATGGGAAGAAAAACAACTTTACAGATACTTCAAGCGACAAACTGACGAAATCTCACACAAGAAAACCTAGACATGGCTAAGAAAGAGAAACTTTACGGGAGAAACTGAATCTCTTTTAATAACAGCCCAAAAAACGAATAAGGACCAATTATGTTAATACGGAAATAGATAAAACACAACATAAAAACAAGTGTAATTTATTTCGTGATAAAGACAAAACGATTAATCACAGAATAAGCGAATGTAGCAAACTTGGGTAAAGAAAGTATAAGACTAGACACGACTGGGTGGGAAAGGTGATCCACTGGGAATCGTGCAAGAAATTAAAAAAAGCCTAAACTACCCGAATGGTATATGCATAAACCCGAATCTGTCCTGAAGAATGAAACTCACAAAATTCTCTGGGATTTTGCTACACAAACATATCATGTAATTTCGGCTAGAAGACCACTCCGAGAAATAATTAACAAAAAGAAAAGAGAACCTAGTGTTTAGTGGATTTTGCTTCCTAAAATAGAGACAAGAACTTGAAGATTCCCGGAGACTCGAGGAGACATGCCGTCCCTTAGACTCCAGCAAACGCTAATGTGAAAAACTCGCAGAGTAGTAATAATCTTTTTACTCTTCCCGAACTTTACTTTTCAAACAAGAGAAAAATTCATCAGAAATTAGATATCGCTCTTCCAGAAGAAAACAATTATATTCAGTGAAATGAAGAAAGTTATGTAAATCTTGACAGACGCGTGAAAAAGTTGTGGGATATGAAAGTGGAGATCTTACATATTGTGAGCTCAGTGGAAACAGTGCATTAGAGCTTTGAAAATATTTCGGATGAGAAATTCGAGATAAAATCAGTATTCTCCTGGGGGAAGCATTACTAGAATATTCAGAAGATTACAGTAATACTAAAGAGGCATGGTGTCACTTGGTCTCAATCAAAAGACACCCGTTATAACGAGTTTGAAAACTCAATAATTATGATAATAATTATAATACCACCTTAAAATACTCATGTCCTCCGAGAATTCTTTCTGTTTTGTTTTGTTTTTTGTCCCTTTTTAAAAAGTTTTAACCTGTTCAGGCAGATTTAAACCGATTAGAATATAAAAATGTAGAAAAATAAAACATCTCACTTTGTAGAAGATTTGAATGTTGGTGGCTGGCTGTAAATGAATGCTGAGTTGGGACAACAGGTTAAAAGAAAGATAGATGTTAAGAAGGAAAAAGATAGAGAAAAGAAAGGAAAAATAAAGATAATTTTGTTCATGGCTTAATGTCATACTGGTTGGAAGACAGAAAAAATAGAACAAAAGAAAGTGGCCCAATGATGGGATTTGAGAGATTTTAATTGATTACGTCATTATAAAGAGTATCTATCTATCTATCTATCTATCCATCTATCTATCTATCTATCTATCTCAGTCTCTTGGAGGAATACTCGAGACGTAATGGCTAACATGCTGGACTCTGACATCTTAGCAATTTCGAACTTCAGTCACGTTATTACGTTTATTTTCGAACAAATATCCTTGGGAAAGGCATGATTCCTCCTTATCCCGCAGCCAGTGCCTATATTGTACCACCACTGTTCTTATACAGACAGGTCTTCGACATCCTATAACCCACGAAGGTTGATATGCCATATACAAAGAAACTTAACCAAACCAATAGCTATTCCACATGTATTGAACTCTCTCTCTCTCTCTCTCTCTCTCTCTCTCTCTCTCTCTCTCTCTCTCTCTCTGCATACAAATATAATGTACTTCCACAGGATAAATCTCATTTTTCAAATGTCCAAATATTTCTCACTCCAAGTATAAAAAGATCAGATTGATTATAGATTACCTTGGAGAAAAAAATCAAAGATTCCAATGATTGAATTAACACACTGAATTTTCTTTTGTTTTGGGCCAAAAATTTGATATTCAAATGAATCCGATAGGAACGACATCAAAGGAAAAACACAAATAATGGATTCCCTTGAATAACCTGAATCACAACTAAACCAGTTGGCCAGCTCTTTTTTTCTCGAACAAAGAAATACTGAATTTCAAAAAAAACTTTGAAAAAACAAAACAAACTCTGGGTCAAATAAAACCGGCAACATATTTAACGTGGAGTTTGAGTAAAAACCACAGATCATCTATTACGATTCGATTCTGAATATATATTAAAGGGTCTACATACACACTTAAAAAACTAAAATTTATTAAGAAAGATGAATATTCCATACAAACTTTAAATTATTTCTGATTTAATTAAAAAAAATAATGCCATGCCAATAAACTGAAAAACAACCCTGGGACATGAGGGTAACGGTGATACCAATTGTAATTGATGCACTTGGAATGGTCCCCAAGAGCTTGGAGAAAGGACTGAACGAATTGGAAATCAGAGGAAGAATCGAGACCATACAGAATACAACATTGTTGTGATTGGCTAGAATACTCAGAATGGTCCTAAACACCTCAAGAGACTTACTGTTACTCATACTCCGCCTGGTGGTCTTGCATTGGAGTATGTGTGAAAAACTCACTAAAGAAAAACTCCCCTGGAGTAAAATGATAATGATAAGCAAAGACCATCCAAACTATAACATTGTTAAGATCGGTCAGAATACTAAGAAGAGTCCTGGAGATTTGAGGAGACTTGCTGTCACTCAATCTCTAGTGAAAGACCATCAGCTAACACTGGTATGAAAAACTCGCAAGGAGTAATAGTGATAACAATTGAACATTATCAAATAAATACAGATAAAAGAAAAAATAAAATACCTAAGAACAAGTATTATTTTGAAAACTAGAGCCTAAGCAGACGTTTTCAACAAAGAGACAAACTTCTAAGATATTTGGACGATTAGTAAAATGGACCAAGGATAAACTTAGACAAATCGACTAAGAAATAAGAAAACTGATAAATATACATAAGGCCTTAAATCCGTGAGATGACCTAGATGGACTAAATGTGTCAAGAAAAGAAGGAAGTGAATGCATTGCCAAAAAGAGAGAAGCGTGAAATTATAGGCATTGGTAATATACTTTGTAAGTACCAAATGTTTCATATTCCACAATAAACATTATTTTATTTTCTAACATGATATCCATTCTTCAGATGCAAATATTCATTAAATAAATCGCTCATTTTGCAAAAAATCAGATCAATATTCAATGAATCATGATGAGAAAAGCTACAAACTTATTGAAACTTACGCTTCTTCAGCGAGTCAAAGTAACTTTTTGCAATTAATTTGTTAGAATCATAAATTGTATTTTTTTTTTACTTGAAGGTAGGTTATGTTCCTTTTGGTTTTCTTGAACTTGGTACAGATTTTGCTATCGTTTTTTTTTTTTTTTGCTCATCAGAATATTTCATTGGTTCTGAGCAATGTTCAATTACATTGGGGGACATTATTTCAGTTGAATTCAATTTTTCACTTCATTAAATTAAAATTGGCAGGTTGATTTCAAGACTACAGTCAGTTTGCTTCTATCTAGTTTTTCTCTACTACACACTTTCTGAATCTGCCCAATTGTATTGTTAGTCCATAAATAATAAGACTGATCTGCTGATTTTTTAAAATATTTTTTTGATAAGGAGTGAGAATGTATCAAATCTGGTTATTTACATTGATTTATAAAATGCATGGCACCCTCTTGTCAGTTTCAAGTTTCCCATTAAAAAAAATGCATAATCATTAGCCAATCAGATGTCTTATCTTGTCTTCGGCCCTTGAGAGTCAACTTTCAGTTTCAAGGGTTTATGGTTGTGCATCAAGAGAACATGAGATACCAAGGATTTGGCGAGATCTAAAAGATCATCCCACTGACAGTTACTTCTGTTTTTTGAAAACTGTAAGATATAAGAGAAAAATGTAAAATATCATATCCTAATCTACCATCAGTAATACGTCATTCAGTTAATATCCCATTGTTAGTCTTCCTTCATTTACAATCTCTTGAAGATTTGGATCATGATGAAGAACTCAGTGAAAACAACGATTAAAATTGAAGATGACTCAGCACTGAATGAGAAAACTTTGCTTGATAAAGCAATGAAGTTAACTTACTTTTGACACAGAGAAAATGGATTTCTGTTGTACTTTCGTAGTGAGAGTAGTTTTGTCTATTGCCATAATATTGGGTGTCTCAATATACATGGAACCCATGTGACTACTAATAACTCTATTAATAATAAGTTTTTTTTATTCAGATTTGAAAATAACATATTTTAACAGCTATTAATCCTTGATTGGACAAGAGAGGAGAATATTTTTGTCACTTATTTGGAGACAAATCATTCAAAACTGTGCAAGCAAAATTTCGCTGGATGTTTAACTTTAACAATTATCTCTAGAAAAGCCAAATTTATCGTTGGTTACACAAATTTCAAATCATAGGGTTAGTAAACAACCTCAATAAGAAGGCAGAAAATCCCAGATTTGGCAGGAAGTTGACTACAAGATGTCCCGACAATATGGATGCGGTGAGAGATTCTGTTGAAAAGAGTCCTTCTGAAGACGTTCCCAAGAATACCAGGTCGAGTCCCACCAAAGACTCAAAAAATGGTACTTGATACCGCCTTGCTTAACACTGAGCATTAGAAGGTAAGGATCAAGGGTAAAGTGGAGCAATCCAGATAATGGAGTAGCACCCTCTCCTACACCACGGGGTAGAAGCTTATGAAAAGGGAGCCTTCGGGTCACCCTCGACAGAGGTCACTAGCTTTACATTTTATTAGTTTGAAAGTGAACGTAATAACTCTACTGGAGTCAGTTACTTAGATACGGTTGTCCAGCACTTTAGTCTCAACTACTAGGGGGCTATCGCAATGAATAGCTGTGTTTCTTATTGTTATAGATCCAAGAAGCTATAATGGAACTGATGCAATTAGATTAGTGTTTAGATATTTACTCATAGAGTCAGAATATTACACTCTTCTTCCATGTCTACTCTAGACTTAACAGTTAATTCTTCCTGATTAATTTATTCTTAACTGGTATGAAACATCTTCAAAAACGAAAACAATCTACACACATGTAGTGAATAAAATATTTCTTTTTAAAATCCTCAGACATTTGATTAAGGCTGGAAGTTACAACAGCTAAAACGTTGTAACAATATGAATGAAATCTGATTACAACAGTGTACAACAAAGATAATACATTTAACGAGAAATTTATTAAAGAAAGGATTTTGCTGAATTTTTCCCGAGAATTTTCGGGAATTCTTTCAATAGCAATCATTTTATTTATGTTGTTATAAGTTTTGAAGGATTAGAATATCTTATCCCTTCGAAATAATATTTTGTAGGTTTCTTAGAACAACGATTTCCACAGGTACGAAATCAATAATTGAATCTATTTCTCTAGAGTTGGGTTGCAACAGTTTCAGCCAAGACAAATCACACAGATACTAAACGTTGTTCCAAGGTAGAACTAATGATCTATACTTAAGTAAATACCTCAGAAATGATTGGAACTACGTTAGTTTTAAAATAAAATATCAACGGTTTTTTATAAATGCGATTACTACTTGACCCAAAGAGATAAGTGTGATAAGATGTTCAAAGGTCGATACGTTGCCTCAACAATAAAGAACTATTTAACTGAATCATGACTAATTCAACTACAAAGATTCAAACTGTTAGTTAATAACTTACGACGAATGTTGATATGCAATTAAACAAAGAAATGAATATACAAAAGAATTAAAAAATCAAGAGAGCTCAATTAAAATAGATATTCATCTAAACAATCAGTTCTTCAAAGCAAATTTTAAAGTCATATTCATTTCTAAATTCATGAATAAGAAGTTGGTGTTGTAAGTGTGTGAAAATGACTGGTGACCTGAAATTCTGTAACAGTTACCTAACTCGCTGGTACATTGTGTGTATTAATCATTAATTCTCATACGTTATCAGTTTATATATATATATATATATATATATATATATATATATATATATATATATATAGTTGTAAGTTGACCGACCGTAGTCGAAGGTGACCCAAGGGCTCCTTTTTCATGAACTACTACACCGGAGTAATGAAAGGACACTCCTTCTTTTCCTGGATTACGTCACGTACCTTGTATCTATACCTTATAATGCTGAGTGTTAAGCAAGAAGGCATCAAGTATATATATATATATATATATATATATGTGTGTGTGTGTGTGTGTGTGTGTGTGTGTGTGTGTGTGTGTGTGTGTGTGTGTGAAAATTTACATCCCCCACACACATACACACACATACACACACACATACACACATATATACACACACACACATATACATATATATATATATATATATATATATATATATATACATATATATATATATATATATGAAAACGTGCCGATTTTAAAAAGATATTTGGTCAAAGTTATAAAGTTATTGGCCAACGTTGAATGTTTCGGTTTTTAGAACTTCATCAAGGAGTGTTAGTAATTTGGATGAAACGAAACATATGAGAAAGCGTAAAATTTTCTATTTCCGTTGGAAGCGTTCAGTTTCAAATTAGTTTTATGTAATTAGCGTTCCAAAATTTATTTTTAAAAAACCGTTGTCACATCTATCTATCTAAGTTAAAAATTAATAAAATTTAGTTCATATCTATATATTATAAGCATCAAATAATGTACCTAACCGTCTTCATCAATGTTAGCCCTCTTTTTGTGTTATTATCAACTGTCAATTTATCAATCAAAGTATAAATTATCAATGAAGCAACATTATTTTAAAGAATTGATTTTGTAAATTTTTGGCACACACAGATCAAATAAGGAAACAAAATGAAAAAATAAGAAAAAACAAACAAAAGACGGGTGCTTGTTTGTGGTTTGAAAGGATATTAGATTCAACATTTTTCCGGCTTTTTTTATTATATATATAAACTAACATCTAGAATGTTTGGAATTAAAGTTGGGATTAGTTTATGAATCATTTTTGACCAAACCGTTATTTCAATTTCCTTTTTTCAAGTGTCTCCTGTGCTGGTAAATTCGTTTTTGAGGCTGAGAAAGTTTCACCCACACATTTTTTATTTCAGTCCAGACATGGAATTTTACTTTCTAAAACTTTCTCATCTTTTTCGTTTCATTTAATCACTAACAACAACAGATGAAGATCTAAAAACTGAAACGTTTCATGTAGGAAACTAATTCTAGAAATAAAATCATCCTCTGAAGAAATCCTATTTTTTCCTCTCTGAACATTTTCATGCAGTCAGATTTACTTCTAGTTTTCTGCATATATATATGGAAAATAGACATGGAATACTAAAAATTAAGGATAGTGATAATATATATGAACTAGACTAGATGGTCAGATAAGCAGTCAAATCATACGTTTCAAAATAAGTTGAGTATCAACATAATCCACAAACTTCATGTATATGGTATAAAAACGTGAAAATTGGTATTATTTTTAGGAATTTTCAATTTTATTTTCCATTTACACACCACACACACACACACACACACACACACACACATATATATATATATATATATATATATATATATATATATATATATATATATATATATATATATTGTGGGTTAGAAATATGTGTAAATCTGCAGCAAGATTGATGAGACTCTTGAGGGGGACATGATTAGAGAGTGCTGATAGTTGGGGTGTTAGATTATGAAGGACGGCAGTGATCTGTATAAGATTATGCAAATATCACAATTGTACAATATTGCGGCCATTCGGAACTTCATCGTATCAATATTTGATCTGAATCGGCTGATATACTCCAGAATATAAACAGACATTCACAAAATTACAAATACTGAACAAACAGATATAAAACGGGACAAGATAGATAGATAGATAGATAGATGATATGTGAAAATATGTTATCTTTTAACTAGATAACAACTTGAAATATTCGATTAATATCATTATTATTCACCATCGAAATAATTGAAATAAACAAAGAAGGGGACCAAGTTTAATGAATATCAATTTTATATTAAAGCATTAGCCTAAACTGAAAACATACTAATGTAATTGCATTGACTCAAAATCATTAAAGCAAATAAAACATCAAGCATATTTTTTTATATCTGAAAATGCACAGAAAATTTAGAATATCTTGGCGTTTAATATACATACAAAACGTCCATATTTTTAGTTTGTGCCGCTGAAATTTACGTAATTTGTCATATCAAATTTTCCTACGCTTTGATCTTTGTCCTTCCAAATTCTTTTCTGGATTTGGTAATAGAAAGTACTCTTTTCAATGCTGACCTCGAGTTTCGCTTAGTATCAGTCAAGATTTTACTTAAAAAGAAATCATATAAGATGTCACCATACATGTAACTCAAAATATACATTTTCATAGGAGTGGCAATGACAAGATGTTACCTGTCACGAGAAAACTTTCTTGAAACAGCTTGAATTAGTCCTGATAGACTAAGGCCTAATTGTTCCTCATGTGGTTACTAAAACTTACTAAAATATTATGTTAAAAAAATCGTAAAATGTAAATGTTTCTGCAAGTTGAAGATCCCTTTTACACAGTGAAAGAGGTGAAGACTGGATCTTTGGTTATTCTATAATCACCGTCAAAAATTTCAGACCATTGAGATTAACATTGTGAGAAAGCTGAAAGCCATTTTGAAAGAAGACAGAACATTTTGATCAATGAAACCGAGTTCTAAATGATTTTCACTACTTTAAAGTGGAAGTCATTGTCCACTTTTAATCAATAACCTAACCATATGGAACTTTTCAATTTTACAAAAGTTATAAACATAAATTCCAATACGTGTTTATCCCCCTCTTCAGTACTGCCTTATTTAGAAGTAACTGATCAGAAAGGCTTTATTTGACAAATGATTTGATATTATAAGCAATAGTTATCACTTTAGCTTGCCATGTCTGTGTATAATCGTCGACTCAAATCATCTCAAAACAAGCTAAAATAAGTGAATTGTCTCAGACCAGAGGGAGGAATAAGGAACGTATCCATATAAATAATTGGAAAGCTAGATTTTTCTCATCTACAGATGATTAGATGAGTTCATATCGAGGTAACATAAGCTTTATGCATATCCATTGCTTCCATAGAAAGGTTTTAATATAAACAAAAATTGTTTCACGAGCAGTGAACAGTGGAAGACTAAGAATAAACAATAACTAGTGAAAATCAAACTGATATAATGTAAACTTTAAAATAATTTCTTGAATTATTAAATAACGAATTGTTTGTTATAAGAAAATAAATATGCATATTTATCTATTTATTACTAATAAAGTTTTTTGGCAGTTATCGAAAACTGATATGTAAAATAATTAAATCGCCTAGTTAAGACTTAAACGAATACGTTTAAATCAATAAATCTCTTAAGTGTCACTCATTAACTGAAAAATATTTCTCCATAAAACTTTGTGAAATTTTTCTCAGACAATCCTAACTTTATAAGATTATATAAAAAATGCAATTGGTTCATCTCTTTATTCTTAAGTGAATTAATCTTATCATATAAATACCGTACTCAACCATATGGAGTAAATTTTTAAGTGATTGCAAATATTGTTAAAGACTTACTGTTTAAGAAAAGGAAATAAATACGATATATTTTTATTTATGTTTATTAGTCACGTAATATCCACATGTCTTGGCCTCATACCAGGCGTAGATGAGTGCTTCTGCAAATAATTAAATATATGTATGATGTAATGGTGCATATTCAATAACCATCCTATTTTCCGAAACGGAATATTCGCGTTTTACTAAATGTGTAGAAGCTTTATGAAAAAGTAGGAAAATTTTCAAAATTAAATTTCCTATAACAAGATTTGATCGGAGACACCGAAAACAAAAATTAGTTATGTTGATAATATCTAATCTCTTGGTTAGAAACATCAACTGATGGTGTTCTTATCACCTTAAACATCTGGATTTTACTTTTACTCTGAAAAACCGATCTAAACGGATGTATGTGAGTATGACACACAAGTTTTGCTTTCTTCGATTCTTGAAAATTAAAAACTTCAAGCATGAAATTAATTAATTAATCATTCTACCCCGCTTTTGTTTTTTCTCATTCAGGGCTTACCTACAGGACACAAAGCATAACGGCTGTTGGCGTTGATTCCCTAAGCTTCTAAGTGACAGTCATCGGGAGGTTGCAGGTTCAATCCTGACTGTAGGTGAATAACAATACAGAAATACTTAACACTCGTACCCGGTTATGGTAAACAGAATCAGAGAATGCGACCCTCGTGGATTAAATAAAGGACGTGGTTCGAAGTTCTGTTTAGGCTCCTGAGTTCAAAAAGAAACACCTGAAGAAAGCCGGACACAGTGGCTGAAACATTGTGAATAAAACCGTAAAGAAGAAGACAAAAGTCCAAAAACCTTGAATGATAAAAATCATCAAACTTCGTCTCAGAAATTCAAACAACTAATCCCCCTTTTTTGAATTTATATAATTTTAATCAATTATAAATACATGTTTCAGCTGAAAGGTATTTAAAATATATATATATATATATAGCCCTCTATTTGACTAATATTTTAGATATTTGATTTCTTAAAATGGTTGAGACGGTCTAAATAAAAATAGCTTTCAGATAGATTTAAACGCTCAGATAAAACATTGAGAACTTTTACAGCGAACAAATGTGACTTTCGATCTTTTACCCTCATGGGATTTATCAAAGGCCAATTTGAAAAATATAAACTGGGGAAATTCAATCTAAATTTATATCATTTCTAACATTTGTATGGAAAATAAGTTATTCCTTGGAAATAACAAAGATGACTCAACAAAGGAACTAATGTCCGAATGAGATTAATGCATGACGCAGTTATGATAACTGCTTAATATATTTGTTTTTGAATGCAGTTTTCTCACATGTTGAAAATGTTTGCATAAAATGTAGCCTCTTATCCTTAGAAGTTGTGCCTTTTATTAATCGCACTGTGCAAAAGCTGCATCAGCAAGAGACTGGAAATTTCTCTCCATCAAAATTCTTATAAAATTGTTGGTTATAGCTTGATTTTTCGGAGTAAATATTAATAGGTTTCAGTTCCATTATATAGCTGACATACATGAATTACTTGACTATCTGACGCGTGAGCTGTGCCAATCTTGAAAAATAACATCCATTTTTCTCAGAACTGAAATATCTTCATAAAATCGAAGAAACAAACTTGACAGTTAATAGATAGATAGATTGACAGATACAGAAAAGCTGAGATAGATAGATAGATAGATAGATAGAGAGAGAGAGAGAGAGATAGAGAGAGAGATAGACATAGAAAAGCTGAGATAGTTAGATAGATAGATATAGAAAAGCTGAGATAGATAGATAGAGAGAGAGAGAGAGAGATATAGACATAGAAAAGCTGAGATAGATAGATAGATAGATAGATAGATATAGAAAAACTGAGATAGATAGATAGATAGAGAGAGAGAGAGATAGAGAGAGAGAGAGAGAGAGAGATAGAAAAGCTGAGATAGTTAGATAGATAGATAGATATAGAAAAGCTGAGATAGATAGATAGATAGAGAGAGAGAGAGAGAGAGAGAGAGATAGACATAGAAAAGCTGAGATAGATAGATAGATAGATAGATGTAAAGTGTCATTATTTAGAAACTCTCCAAGAAAGGCTCCTTAAGAATTCAAGTGGAAGGTGGATCCTTAAATCTCATGTCAAAGTGGGTGTTGTCATAGTGAATGTAGGTGACAGCTTATTTGGCTCCGGCGTAAAGACATTGTTACTTTAGACTTTTATTTTATTCTGCATGTTCGTGTCAATATTGAATCATTGATGACATTAAGTACCTTTATGTTCACTCTTCCTTTTATCATTATTGTAGATAATTTTCTTAATGTTTATTGGCCTTTTTGTGATACACTCCTTCCCCTCATGCCCGACTCACGAAAGCGTTTTCTGTTTAAATCAGGAGAAAAAGAAAAGAAAAAAATATTTTGCCAAATCAGTCGCTTTTCACCTGCTGCCGGCGGCCGCCATCTGTTGCCTCGTGCGTTGCACCTGCTGCCAACATTCCATGAGTGTCTGAGACGTACTACTCGTCGTACAACTCTAGCCACGCCACGCAACCTGCTATCAAATCTTACAGCCTTTCAGTGATATTGAATAGAAACTAAATCTTTGTGGCCCTGCAGCTGAAGCGCTTGGCTGGAGGAAATAAGTCAAAGAAGCAGTGAATTTAAACCAGGTTAAAATAACACCTTAAGAAAGAGTGATTGAACTGAAGTTGAAATATTCGTGACTATATCACAAGCTTGCATATATATATATATATATATATATGTGTGTGTGTGTGTGTGTGTGTGTGTGTGCAAGCAGCGATACTCAGTATTTTCCGGGGAGATTTCTTTAAATATGATAATGTACTTAATATAATTATTCTAACAAAATGAAATAAATAATTTTTCAAAAATTGCAATCAAGAGAGTAGCTCTTACTGAATACATATTTTGTTGCTCCTTTCAAAGTGACCGATATAGTCATTAAGTATCACAGGGGTTCTGTGACTATAAGATTTGTGCTTTTCCCAGAGGGTGCCAGTCTGAAAAGGTTGTTTGGTGATAAAATGCTAGAACAATAAACATAAAGTTTGACATGGGAAATATACAGGTGCGTAATATATAATGAAAAAACTATGAATACTTGAATAACATTAATTTTATAGTTTCTGTTATTCTTTAGGAAAATGGAGAAATTCTGATATCAAAATTAATTGTTTCCAATGTCAAGAAAAGGAGACCTTTGTTTTTTGAATCTCGTGTCCCGTGAAATGAGCTGTGATTTTAATCTCACATAGAGTATGTTGCAAGCGGAGGTCTACTTAATCGTAATGCGAAAAATTACGCTAATCGGCCTTTTCATTTTTATATGAAAGTGGCATGGACTAACATGAAAACAGATAAATAGATAGATAGATAGATCGGATATATTTTGCAGACATGCAGATAGTGCTTCTCTGTATGTTTGTCTATGTCACTTTACCCTCTGACTCACTATATATATATATATATATATATGTGTGTGTGTGTGTTTGTGTGTGTGTGTGTGTGTGTGTGTGTGTAGGCACGCACGCGCGTGCGTGTGTGTGTAACATTCTTGTAAAGATTTTTTTTTATTAATGCGACAAGCGATGATTGTTTATTAATCTCTTATTAAATTTCACCTGTCACTGCAATGGGCACAAATGTTGATAAATCCTCTTCACCTACTAGAAAGACAATCTTATATAAAAGTGGACGTCATGGACTCCTAACCATTGCTACATCATCTTTCTTGGAGAAATATATTTCAATGAAAACCAGCGGCTTTCATATCATTCAACGATATAAGCCATCTTTGCTTTTGCATGTTTTTAAATCTTGGTAAGTTGGATTGACTCACTGCGTCAACTTTCCTCATTATAAAAAGCTTTCGGCACAAGAATTGCTTAATATCATGAACAGATGATGAGATGACCATACTCAAATTCAGTAAATGCATATGTATTATCTGCTTTCCCACCCGGCGAAGACGGGTATCATATAGGCCGAGTAGGAAGGTAATAGAGGCAGGTAAATATGAAAGATTCCTTGAACTTACTTCATTTCCTCCCGACGATGCTCATTATGCAATATCTATTCTAAATAGAAAAAAATTCAAACAATAATTACAAACAGCATTTATTACTTTAAAAGACCGCTTACCTATTAGCATTTTCATATCATTCTATATAATATTCCTCTGGGTTCACTAGGGATTTTTAATGAAATCTCTCAAGTGGGATTTATAGTTTTAAATAGTTTTGTCTTGTTTTATTTTCAGAGTTGTTAGTAATAACATAGGAACAATATTATGAAATTAGTCAACATCTCTAGATAAAAGAATCACCTACAAACCTAATGACTAATATTCAATTATGGGTAATTGTGAATAATTAGGAATAAGTGGAAATAATTGATAAACAAATAATCCAGTAATTTATTTCTTTCAAAGTTTGAAGTTTGGAAATTTAAATTCTGCACGATTACATCTTGCAGCGACATGAATTGATTATTGGTTACTGTTTGAGACTCCCTCACGATGAGAGTCTTTTTCCCAATCAGAAACAGATGTTTATAATTAAACCTTCCCATGGACCCCCATAACATATCAAGCAATTTCTCTAGTTCCACCTCAAACTGTTTGACTGCCTTTTGAGGACGTAGAAATTATTTGTATATATATATATATATATATATATATGATATTATGCATTTTATTTTGATCAATATGAGAGAGAGTTGTTAGTATAAACTGAATATACAATATCACACACGCACTCACACACACACATATGCAAACATAAACACACACATATATACGAGATGCATACGATAAGTTTCCAGGCTTTTTTCGTATGGGCACCTTTATTGATAGTACACACATGACACTCTAGTCCCCTTCGAAGAAATCTCTTCCGGCTGCAATGTACTTGTTGTACCGTTCTACTACTGGAAGGCCCAATGGAAGTCGTCTCGTGTGAGCGTGTCAATGACCTTCGTCACAGCCTCTTTCATCTCCTCGTTTGTCTCATAACGACAGCCTCCAAGTTTTTCCTTGAGCTTAGGGAATAATCGAAAGTCACTGGGAGCAAGGTCTGGACTATAGGAAGGGTGAGAAACTGTCTTGATGCCTATCTTAATCAAATAGTCTGTGAAAAGAATGGAGTTGTGGACTGGTACATTGTCCTGGTGGAAATGCCACTGAGCCGATTTGAAGAGTGCTGGCCTCTTCCCTAGGAATCTCTTGCTGAACTCCCTTAAAACCTCAACATTGTAACCTTAACCCTCACCCTTTGTCCAATCAACTCTGGTGAATTGACTTCCTTACTCCTCTCACACCACACATAATCCCTCACAGACTCTCTGCCTTCCTTGAATCTCTTATGCCACTCAAAAACTGATCCTCGATTTATGCAAGATGCTCCAAAAGCAGTTTGAAGCATTCCATACGTTTCTGTAGCATTTTTTCCAAGTCTAAAGCACAATTTTATTGCATATCGTTCTTCTAAAGAGTAAGATTGCATTTTTGAAATTCACCAGCTGTGACA
The DNA here is from genome assembly GCA_963585895.1 of Sepioteuthis lessoniana. NCBI lineage: Eukaryota > Metazoa > Mollusca > Cephalopoda > Myopsida > Loliginidae > Sepioteuthis > Sepioteuthis lessoniana. The sequence continues at coordinate 69,195,678 of OY757929.1, read as the reverse complement.
ATCAGGCTTTAGTAGGGTGTATTCCAATTGCCACTGTAGCTGTTCATTTAAACTTGAAATCGTAAAAATTGGTCAGTCATCTCATAACATGTATAGCAATAACATAGCGAATTTTTAAGAGTCTATGACAATTTTACATGTCCATACGAAAAAAGTCTGGAAACTTATTGTATTCCCCTCGTATATCCTTAGATTGATGAATACATTTAATTTATCCTCATTGTAAAAGTACGTGTGCCCATGGGTAGAAGGAGCAGTGTTTGTGAACAAATAGGGTATTGACAGAGTTAAAACAAAATTTGAATGGTCACACTCCAGAAATGATGAAACTAAACGACATTTAGGACAATAACTGAGAAATGATGAAGAGGTGTGAATTGTTTAATTAAACATTGAACATAAAAAGAATGAATCAACAGTTACAAAGGGGCGTTTCTTCCTCATTCACACAGAATATCTCTCCTATCGCTCTGCATCACACACACACACACACACACACACACACACATATATATATGTGTGTGTGTGTGTGTGTGAAAAAATCTGTGGAAAACCTTACAGCGCAGTTTCATTTTTCACGAGCCGAAAGGAAACGCCATAAACGAATATGCTATTTCAAACATTCCATTGTTCAATGCATCAATTACATCATTTCTTAACCTTTTTTAACCGTATAAAAATCTGTAAAATCTAGATATTTCTTTTTTTATTATTATATTGGACATTCTATTAATTAATTTTCAAATGTTTCTATCATCTAATGGAAATAGAAATAAAATAAAGTGTTTGTCACCCAAAAAACTCGTGCGATTAAGCTATTAAATACCATTCATATACTATATACTCTTTTATCTTTCTGGTCGTCCAATAGTGATATTTTTTTAAAGATTTACGTTCAAAGTATTACTATTTTCGTTGCTTCCAAAATAAACTTCCGCCAGTAAAAGATAGGAGCTCCCTAAACGTAATAGCTAATGTATTGAATTGCGATATTGTAGAAAATGAATCCGAATTTCTGTTGTACTATTACGTTCACTTTCAGACAAATATCATTGGGAAAAGTATGAAGCCCTTGTCGCTCCAATTATGGGTTAAATTGTATTATTATTGTTCTGCTGTTGCTGATGAACGTATCTGACATTAGATAATGTAAGAAGATTGACATGAAATTAAAGAAAGAACCCAAACCAAACCAAGAAGCTGGATATTTCATAGCAAAGTTCCGACATCTACTATTCGAGTTTTCCTTAACAGCAGATTAAGCTAAATCAATGCAGTGACAGATTTTCTTTCTTGACTTTTTCTCAAACTGGTGTAACTGCCGTTCAGATTAAATATTTTTCGTAAATATATCAGAAAAAATTTAAAAAGATCTAAAAATCATCAAATCCTAGAAATTCTAACAATTATAATTGAGATTTAGCTAAATAAAAAGAAGCTCTTTCAAAATACTTAAGTTTCAGGTAAACATCTAAGTTAATTTTGATGTTTATCTCAAACTTTAGTTTGTCAAAACATTTTATTGTTCATTCCCAATATATTTTTTTTTCTACATTTCATCTTGTCTTTCAGAGGAGTTTGAAGGTTTTTTGCAATTGATTAATTAGACATTACTATCATCAAAGAAGTTCCAAAACAGTTAATAATAATCAGCAGAAAGCCGTGTTGCTGCAAGATGTATCGAATCATACAAATCTAAACTTCCAACTTAAATCAATGACGAATTATTTAAATCCCGAAAGACGATTTTACATCTAATACGCCTGATCTGGTGTAAAATCCAGTTCCATTTTATGTTCGTACTTTGATGCATCCCTATGACGTCAGCAAGAGATTCTTTTGATAGATTCCGATCAAGAAATATAAGACAAGATCGCGAACAAGATTAAACATTAATATTTTCAGAGACATTTCAATAAACTACTAAATTTTAAGATAATTAATTCAAGACAAATATCGCAGTTGTTTATTTTATAATTTTTGATAAGTAAACATTTTTACCGAATGATTATAAAAGATAAACCCTAAGCACAAAAAATAGATTTAACATTTATATTTTTACATTATCTTATGAATTTAATATTCTTCTGAGGAATCTTTTATTAACCTTGTAAAGAATTCATTTTCAAAATTTAAGCGTAGATTTTTAAAAGATTTATCAATTTAAACATTTTTGTTTTCTGTTCAGCTCGACCAACATTGTCGATATGGAATGATGTGGAATAAAAGCGTTGGGGTAGATGAGTGTCTGATTAAGAGTGATCGCTTTGTGATGGAAAGTAATAGAAATCTTCTTAACAATTGTATCCATCTTTTATTATTAATCTCGAATGCTGGTCTAAGGTACAGGTCACGGGTTTTCAGTTATTTGGAAGTGGAAAATTCTTCACTGATCGAAAACCAGCAGAATTCGTATAGTCAAGCTTTTAAGTTCGTTCCTTCTGATCGACATCGTGGTCCACTCATTTTCTCAGTCGAAGTCTTCCCTGACGATTTTTGTTTTTTCTCTTTCCCATATCACCTGATACACCAATTATAACTCTTCGATTCTGAGTGACAGGCATCTTTTAAGACTTTTTGCTGGTATTTTCTGATGACCTTTGTACTTCCCTTACTCTAGACCTGTCGACATCTAAGTCACTTCCAGATTAGCACAAAGCGCACAGCTACTTGGACGTAAAAACACTTGCGAGATGACACAGGTGTCATCTGCAAAGAAACTCTATAGAATGATGTTACAATTACAGTTAATTACAATTACAGCTTAAATATCTGCCTGAACTCTTATTAGAATTGTTTAATTAAATTTCTATACTTATTTTTGTAGTTTAAATAATTCGTCATTACTTTTAGTCAGAAATTTAGATTCTGTACGATTAGATCCATCTTGCACCATCATGGCTTTTTGCTGATTTTTATTAATTGTTTTAGAACCCCTAATGATAAGAGACCTTCTTTCCTCATTGGGAATAAAAAAATGTGTGAACCATTTGTCTATGTATCGAAAACAGATAAAGCAAACTGGAGATGTGAAATAATTACATAGCATTTGTGTTTAGTTAAGGCAAAAAATCTGGAGAAAAAAACAAAAATACGTCCAAGAATAAGAAAAATAGGAAGAAATAAGTCAATACCTCTCGTAAGTATTACTCATTTAATTGTAAAAATCTTCTCAACAAAATTCGGTGAAATTTGATTTGGAAATATATCAATATACAAACAATCCGTGACTTTTTTCTGTTATAAGTTGAATTATCTTTAATAACAATATCTATAACCATTTAGTATTTATAACAATTTGTTATTTATAACAATTTGGTGTCATTTTTAACAGCCAATAAAGCTTTGAAAAAATACATTGTATAGAAAAACGAAATAGGTAAAAGTTGTTTTTTTTTTTTTTACATTTGTTTTTAGCCTGGTGTGTCTGCGATGCAAATCAGGTATTTTAGCTATTAAATTATAAATGCCAAGTGTATGTAAGTATAAGTTTATATATACCAATCTATACGTCCGGAGATTAATATTTGTGGAAAAAACAAAAAAAACAAAATATAACTAGTAATGGAAACTAGTTATTTTTTCAGAGATCTATTTCGAATTATTTGTATTTTGTTTATTATATACCTCCCCATTTTTCTTGAGTAAGTCCTTTTATTCTCTGGTATTTTTGTCTATCGGATAAAAAAGAAAAAGTTTTTTTTTAAATGATTAACGTACCTCACCTACCTGTTTCTGATATATATATATATATATATATATATATATATATATATATATATATATATATATATATATATATACTTTACTGCTTTTCAACAGTTAGCTCCATCTCCCCACCTTTTTAAAACGTGTTGGCGCGACTCCGTGTGCAAACCTCTCAATGCAACCTCCCCAACTCTGCTCACCAACATCAAGTTCACCCAATCCACATTACAGATCAGTTGACATTGTTCATTGAACTGTGGAACAGATGCAAGACACGTGCCTGCGCGTCCAAGCGGCGTCAGGCCGTCTACCACGACAGGTGCAAAGCGAACGAAAATCTCACACCGGCACTCCTACCATACTCCCTCAAAGAAAATAAAGAAATAAAATAATAAAAGAAAGCTCGTGCCTACCCGACTACCTACTCGACTACCTACCCGACAACTTGCATATATTACCACCCCGATATTTTTTTTTATCAGACATACCTGTTTGGCCCCGGCCAATTAAGCTTACAATTTTTTACCTTACCTTTCTTTAGCTTATCTGACATTGTCACCTAATATATATATATATATATATATATATATATATATATATATATATATATATATATATATATATATATATATATATATATATATATATATATATATATATATATTATCTGTGTTCATACTCGAAATTTCAAAAGTGATTGTTGGAACACAAACTTAATAATTGACTTCAGGGGTCCTCACCGACAATCTTACACCTGCGCTGGAGTGACAGCCACCTACACCTGATACCTCTCTTTTTATCATTGCTTACTCCGATTTTCTCATAGGGTTTTGTTTACGAGTACTCAATGTAACCAGACCCCACCCGCGTCTTCAAATATCTCCCCACTTTTTTCTTCCCTTCCAACACCGAGTCATTCTTTTTTTCCCTTTTCGCCCTGTTGCATCTTCCAGTCACACACACATTTTTTGGTGTGCGCAAGCGCGTATATGTGAGTGTAGAAACACCTAACTTATTAAAAAGAGTAGCAAAGCACTGAGTTCGATCCTCAAATGTGCCAAACAATTCTAGCCATCTAGCAATCTGCTTTATAGGGAACCACCTGTATTTGCACCGGTAATAGCAATTAATAAAAATGCTGATGCTTCTTTTTAGCAAAAGATTAAAATTACCATTTCAAAGATATCACCATAAGGATATTTCAGTAGTAAATTGTACTGCAAATATTTCTTTATGATCAGAAAAAAATTCTTAAACTTAATAAAATAAAAATCTCATTATGTTATGCAGTTTTTGCCAGGAAATATATATATATATATATATATATATATATATATATATATATATATATATATATATATATATTAGCAATAGATTGCTCAAAATGTGTGTCAATTTTTTAAAAGTGATTTTATTTAAAATCTACAACAGTAAAGTGATAACAATGTCAAGTTCGGTCCATTACTTTGAGTTTCAAGCGTATTAGGCTTCAGTGTTGTCAAATATCTATTCATTTGACGATTGTTTTACCAAATATGTCATAAGCAGAACATTTTTATATTTTATATATATATATATATATATATATATATATATATCAGTCATAGTGAACATTTTTATATTTTATATATATATATATATATATATATATATATATATATATATATATATCAGTGTGTGCGTATGTGTGTGTGTGTGTGTATGTGTGTGTGTGTGTGTGTGTGTTTGGGTGTGTATGTGTGTGTGTGTGCACGCGCTTCAGTATATCGTTTGTATATATTTTGATATTCAGCTCTTCCCTTCATGCCATTGTACTTTCCTCTATGCTAACAATTACAAATAATTAACGTATGATATATATATATATATATATATATATATATATATATATATATATATAAATATATATATATATATATATATATATATATATATAGAAAGAAAGAAAGAAAGAAAGAATTTTTATAATACATGCGTTTCTCTCGGTCCATTTCCATAAGCAGGTGTATTTTATTGGTTTAATGATTTCCAAGTTCTTCTCACAGATCTATTACAATGAAAGGTGATTTCGATTCGTTACGAGGTGTACTTGAACATGAATATTAAAGCCAAGTTATAATCTTTCACTAACTCTCCATTTGTATGTGGTCGATTGTTGACCATTACTTTCACTAATTTGTTTTATGATTGACACGTTCGATGATTCTGTCTACTTCACTTATCAACAAGTTCATACATTTATGTATAGACGAGGAATTTTCGAAAATAATGTACAAATATAAATATAGATAGGTCTGTATTAAAACATTGTGAATGTTGTAAACACAAAGGATTATGGTGTATAAGTTATTTATTTATACAAGCTGAGTAGTGTTAATATTAAGAGCGATGTGTATTTGGCGTCACTACAAAAATGACTAACATTGTAAAAGAGTGGATAGATGAAAAGGTGACAAGTGTAATAAGATTTTTGAATTTCTTGCGAAAAATCTTATTGAAATTTACCATGAGCTTGTTGGTATGCCCAGCAAAGATCTAATGAGTAGGAAACAAAAAGGTTTCATTAAGGTCTTTCGCAAAGGAGCATGGAAGTCGGTAGAAGAAGCCTTCAATAAGTTGCCCATATTCATCAACATAAGAAAAGGACATTTCCTATTTGGAAGATTTGATTCAATTTGACAAATGAGAAAAAATTGGTGATATAGCAGCGGATTTTGTTCTTTTTGACTCGCCTGCCCATAAAATCGTCCATGAAAAGTCGGTAACCTCGAAAAGTTGAAAATCGCATCAACAGACTAAAAAAAAAACAAATTACAGCACAACGGAGGATATGATTGAGAAGTTTTACCACATTGTCCTGACTTAGCTCCTTCAGACTATAATTTGTTTTGTGCCCCTTAAACGGAATTTATCCAGGAAGAAGTTTCATAGAGATGAGACAGTTGTTAAAGAGGTGCCACATTGACCTCAAGCACATAACACATTTTTGGAGGATATTTCAGGCCGCTGGACATTTTAATCAATCTCGATGGTGACTAAATATATTAGTAACATACTCTTCCTGGATACATATACACAATTTTTGTATGTGGGTGTGTGTGGGGGGTGTTTAGTAATAAATATTTTGGATAGTTCTTTGCTTATTCGATATTACTTGGATATATATGTCTATATTTTTCAGGACAAGTTACCACGCTCGTCTAGGTAGTCAATAACAATGTAAACAGTTGGATCCTCACCGGGTGATGAATTTTCACAACTGTTTCTAGAAATAAATGTTGTCTCTTAATTTTGCTACAACCAATTTCATTCGTTTATGCTGATATCTTTAGAAGTGAGAGGTTCTTCTATGAAATCAGTTTTTTTCTCGCCCTTTTTAATTTATGTCTGTTTCTTGTTAAAGAAAAAGAAGGGCGACCCCAGCACACTGGTTGAAGGTTACATTGTGGAATCCTTGATTGGCTCATGTAAGTGAATGCCATCACTTCACATGGTACGCATCAGGGTGAAGCATTAAGGCAACACGTGTTACTATGAAAATAAAGCACCTGATCAAGTTACTTGATTCATGTGGCTACCAGTTATGTGACCATGAGGAAGTATGCATATAAAAAAGTGCTTGACATGGTGAAAAACTGCTGAAGAGTGTCAGGTCAAAAGATATTGTGGCGTCAATTGTGTCCTGCCAATCCATATAAAGTAAATGAAATGAGATATCTCAACCGAACAAAATGAAATTATTTTAAAGAAAAAATACTAAAAATATTTAAATTGTATTTCAAAAGTCCTAATACTAAGACTTCAATCACAAACTCGTGAAATAACAATAAATTCTGATATATTCAAATGCTAATATTTTCAAATGCTTATCACACTTATATGTTCTAAAATTAATTTCATAATATCCCATGACATCCAATTATCCAAAAGTTAAAACTATCAACTTTGTGCGCATTGATAAAGTGATTTATAAAAGGATTGATAAAAGGATTAATAAAGAACTTTGTCGTTCAGATTAATTTTTGTATCAGGAAAAGCCTTTATAGATAACGGCTGGTAAGCTATTTCTTCTTGTTCAGCGGCAAACCAGAAGAGTTACAATTATCGAGAGTTCTCGCTGTTGACTGATGTTTAGCAAGTTCTTTCGTCAAACTAAAGAACCAATAAAGTGAGTTCAAACCTCACCAGCAAACTCAAGTCTGAGACTTCGGGCTTACAAATATACGAAAAGTAAATATCCATTAATATCGTCACATACACAAGTTGATTGATATTAATGGCATGCCAACCCCCCTAGGTATATGTCAAGAGATTAGGTAATCGTGTTCATTTACGTTAATATTTACATCAGCGGTGGGAGATTGGTTTGTTGTTTTCTTTGTTTAAAGTCATATGAATATTTGTGTGTGATACCTTTTATCCCATTGCTTGTGGTGGCATTTGTAATTGTTTCTGAAGAGTTTTTATTAATCTATTTTATTTAATTTTATTTCATTTTATACATGGTCTTATCTAATTCGAATACTATTTAAACAGATCTATTCGACCCATACAATGAACGCTATCAGTTACAACTACTCTGGGTCAAAGTAGTATTCCACACTCCCAACATGTCCAAAACTGTAGCTTCACCATTAGATGTAGTTCATACATTAATGTATCAAAATATTATCACGTACAAACGTGACAAAGTAACAAAAAAACTAGACACGTGATTTTACAACTTTATTAAGTAAGTAAAGTTAGCGACTGTAGTCGATGGTGGCTAGACGGCTCCCTTTACAATAGCTACTACACCAAGGTGTAAGGGAGAGCGCTACTCCTTTCCCTGGATTGCTCCACTTTACTCTCGATACGTACCTTATATTACTGAGTGTTAAGCCAGCAGTTATCAAGTACCATTTTTAATGTCTCTCGTATGACGCGACCAGAGATTGAACACAGGTCTCCCAGACCATTGGCGAACACTCTACCCACAAGACCAATGAGCCGGTTATTTAGTTTGTAGTCTAGCAAATCTAGCTTGTTAAATGTGTATACCAGGTATTCTTTTTTAACGTTATATTCCAAGTATATTTTGAACCTGTCAAATAAAATACAACAAAGGAAGGAGTAAGAATCTACCCAAGAAAAATTCATTCGGGAACGTTACAATCTTTCTCGTATTAGATATAAATTCAAACTTTTGATGAAAGAATCTGAACGAATGACATCATATTTTTGCAGTCCAAAACAGACGCAATCTCATTTTTTAAGCACTGATAACCAAAATGGCGAGTGTCTATACATTAATAATCAATTTATACGCCGCCTTCTGGCTTCTATCCTGTTGAGCCATCATCATTTCCACCTCTTCAGACATCTTTTTCTACTCGTCCTTTTCTATATCTCCTCTCCGACACTCAGATAATATTACTTACAACGCTTCTTTATCTTCTTTCATTCTGCAAATATCACGAACCAATCTTTCTCCCATTATCCTTATCTCCGTCTATCTCAGTCTTTCTATGTCTGTCTGTCTCTACGTGTCTATGTTAATGTGCTAACTTAGAAAATTCGTGAACCGGATGGGTTTCTGTTCTAACTGCACTACAAGAGGATATTTACATTTTTATTTAGCAAAGAGTGGAAGAATTTACGCAGCACTTTGTTGTTATCTCCCTTCTATTGAAAATCTGATTGATTAAAAGATGATGTTTAATGCAAAAATAAGTACACAATAAAAGCATCATTTAGAAGCAAACTTTAATTTTAATATTTGATTAAATATTGTCGTTTTCAGTGGTTTAAGATCTCACCAGCACTCGTGCGCACACAGACAGTCAGACGGACAGACGGACACACACACACACACACACACTTATATATATATATATATATATATACGAGGATAATAAACATTTTAACACTATATATATATATATATGTATATATATATATATATTATGTGCTTGTGTTAAGTCACGGTCTTATTTTTCTCTTTCTGTAAGATATTCCTATGTACATAATTTCCTTTACAACTAAGTTTGTTTGTATCTACCTGTCTCCCATAGTCGTTCCCTATCTATCTATCTATCTATCTATCTATCTAAGTATATCCATATGTATTGCAGTATGGTCATCACTTATAAATATATGTGATGACCATAATGTCTGTTCGTATCTCTCTTAAAAGGGAGTTGCCGAGGCATAGTGACTTACGTGCTGAACTGCGACATCGTAGTTAGCGTGTTCGAAATTTAAATCTAACTTCTGATTTCTTGAAACCGTCGGTCATCTGACGGATTATCCAATAACAGCCGAGTTCTAAAATTGATCTACAGGTCATTACTTGTTAATTAAAATGACTCGATATAAACGGTTTAAATCTTTTTAAAATTATCTACACTGCCTCTTAAATAGTAGATACAACTATTCTATTTTGTAGTATATGCAGTGATATCTGACGTATAAAGATCTTTACATAAGGGAAAGAAACCATTAACATATGTTTGCCAATAGATAAGTCCTTCCAAAGAAAGGAGTGGTTTAGTGATTTCCACGTGCACGTGTACAAAATTATGGTGATGGGAAGGATGCAGAAGTTGTGCGAGTCTATTTTTCTGACATTGTTCAAACTGTTTTTGCCTTAAGCCAAATATCCTACTTTCTATGAATCCAAGCAAATCTGACCGTTATTAGTTTATTAGAATCATGAGATAACGTTGTAAAAATGGCGAAGAAAGCCAGTTGCAAAGTTTCAGGAACAAAAGAGACATATTTTTCCGTTTCAAAATTGCTATTAGAGAAACTTATCCTCACAAGTTTCTAAAGTTACTGATCTATCATCACATAGTCGAGCGATTTGCATTTATAGCCTTGATGTGGCCCTTGCTCGTAGAACATTTTTTCATAATATAAACACTAATTTTCTGCTGACCAGAAAAGGTCATAAATTTGGTTTCTGGATAGAAAATGTTAAGCTTGAAATCTACTTTTTTCAATGAAAGAAAAATATAACGATTTAGCTTAGTTAACCTGATGAACTCAAAGTAAGGATCAAATTTTATATGCTATGTACGAAAATGTGTGTGACATAGGAAATGGACAAAGCGACCCGAGTTCAAATCCTGGACGAGTCTGTTTGCTTTTTACATAGCACTAATACTCCTGGTAAAGGTATGAAACCAAATATCATTCATCCAACAATGTATTTTAGGATAGACTGTGCTCTTTAATCTTGGTATGGTAACTAGTCTAGGAGAAGGAAAACTCTATTCAAACCAGTTAAACTCCGCTCAGAAATAGACTTTATGTCACATCCTCCTCGCGCAGAGATGTTGGGAAGATATATATACATATACCTTATAAATCGAATCCTTGCAAAACAAAAAAATGGACGTAGCTCTCTGTATCATTCAGTTATCAACAAGCGCATGAAGTAAATTATATTCCGATAAATGCAATGTTATTTTACTAACGTTTTCCTGACATCAAGAAATCTTTTTTTCTGATTTTCAATGTTAAATGAATGTAGAAACGTTCTAAAAACGAATTTTAGGTTAAAAATCCTGTTCATTTACCTCCCATATCTTTCTTTCTCTTCATATATATATATATATATATATATATATATATATATATATATATAAGAGATCATTTTTTTAAAGTATTGTGGTTGTTTTTAAGGGTCTTTAATTATAAAGTTAAAAAATATAAAACTTTTATGAAGACTAGTGCCTAGATGATTCATTTTTCAGATGATGTCTTAGAGTCTATAGACGACTGAAGTCTGAACGAGTCATTGACAATTTTCTGTAATTTTTAATCAATAGTCTTTCAACTGTTTAATCTTTTTGAAAGTTTTGAGAAACTAAGGATTATACGAATGCAGTACTCTCTGTTCTCATCAAAACTAGTCCAGCTCAAATTATCGTTTTCTCAGCTAAACATTAATCTCACGGACAAGATTTGAAGACTAGGTGAATTCTGTAAGAAAAACAACGGCGCAAATTCATCGAATATCAACCGGAAAGTTTCAGAGTTGCTTCAACCAATAAAAAAATCGCAAGAAACCGAGTAATTATACCAAAGGAATAATTTGTAGAATTCTTCATTTCTGTTTTGAAAGTACGGCTTTAGTTTCGATATTTTAAAAGCATAACTCGTAAACATTCTTTTGATACTAACTTTTCGATTTTTTTTATTTCTCCAAAATATTTCTTTTTCTACCTGATTATTGTCGTATAAAACAGCATGACACCAGTAGTTGCAGATAAGCTTCCATTCTATTAGATATATATACAAGGAACATAAAATAAGTTTCAAGACTTTTTTCGTATGGGCACATTTATTGATAGTACACACATGAAACTCTAGTCCCCCTTCGAAGTAATCTCCTCCGGCTGCAACGCACTTGTATCGTTCCAAAAATTTCTGGAAGACCCCATGTAAATCGTCTTGTGTAAGTGTGTCAATGACTTTCGTCACAGCCTCCTTCATCTTCTCAATTGTCTCATAACGACAGCCCCCTTGAGCTTATAACGACAGTTTTTCCTTGAACTTAGGGAATAACCAAAAGTCACAGGGAACAAGGTCTGGACTATAGGGAGAGCCAGCATGCTTCCACTGGGAACTCTGTCTCTGGGTCATAGCAGTAGATCTAGCTTTCATCGCAGATCACCGGAGCATCAAGAACAGTGGGATCTGAATTGATCAGCTCGACCATCTCCCTGATCTCATGACAACGTCTTTCTTTCTGATCTTCTCTGAGCACCCTTGGGACAAACTTCGTGCAAATCTACAGCATCTTCAGTTCCTCGCAAATAATTGTGTGTACCGTTCCCACACTGACATCAAACAGTGCATTAATTGTCTCTATACACGACGGACGTTATCCATGAAATTCTTTATTTGGCCAATCAACTCTGGTGTACTGACTTCCTTACTCGCCCCATGCAACTCATCATCCCTCACTGATTCCCTGCTTTCCTTGAATCTCTTTTGCCACTCAAAATTTGATGCTCGATTCATGCAAGGTGGTTCAAAAGCAGTCTGAAGAATTCCATACGTTTCTGTGGCATTTTTTTCCAAATTTAAAACAGAATTTTATTGCATATCGTTCTTCTAAAGTGTCCTCGCATCCAGATTGCATTTTTGAAATTTACCAGCAGTGACAATCAGGCTTTAGTAGGGTGTATTTCAATTGCAGCTGTAGCTGTTCATTTGAAGCTGAAATCATAAAAATTGGTCAGTCATCTCATAAAATGTAGAACAATAACATACTGAATTATGAAAAGTCTACGACAATTTTAAATGCCTGTACAGAAAAAGTCTGGAAACCAATTGAAGGCAACTCATAAAAACTAATTTATGTCCATTTATTATATATATATATGAAAATTTAAAGTATTTCTTAAATATATCATACGGTGGTTTTTGACACAAATAGACGAACATTTGTTCAATATTCTCGTCAGACCATAATATTTTTCTCTGATAAAGCAGTCTGCTTGAAATGATTATGATGAAAGAGTAGACTTCATGTTACTTGGTTTCAGAACAGGTTTTTTTCTTGTAGTCCAAGAATGCAGTTCTACACGATGGTTTTTCTGATGAACTGTGTCTGAGCTCATTTGAGTCTGAGATGCTTGAAGTTTTTTCTGAACTTCTCATTGATTAGGGAATGGTTTCTGAATTACTTTCAGACAAATGGATGTTGCTACTTAATTTTTAAGGGCGTTTTGTTCGAGGTAAGCTATATTCCTTTTACTTTTAAATGATGGCTGTATTCGTACCGATTGAAATAATGAGTTCATTGGATATATGATTATGATGGTCAATTATAAAGTTTATGAAAGAGCTAGTCTGCCATCACCATTGTGAAATCCTTTACAAGCACCAGTAAGAAAAACAGAGTTCATTTAATGTACCTATCAAATTCTCCATCGTTTTGCAAGGACAGCTTTGTTTAGTTGGCAGATATTTGTAAATAAATAAATTGAGTAAAATCAAATTTTCAATGGTACATTTTAATCAGTTTTATTCATATTTTTGGAGAATCTCAAGAAATTGTGAGCGGTAAATTTATGTTGAATTTGTAAATAAGACTAAATGTAAAGAGATCTTTCCTCTTTTTTCCTTTTACAAAGTAAATCTTAAGCATTTACTATAAACTTTTAAAATTCCAAGCTGTCCCATATTTTTGTGTGATTGTATATTTGAGCTTCGACACTAATATATTAGTACTGTCCAATTGACCAAAACGAATTTCAAACCTATAAATAATGAAACACTTTATATCACATAATTATCTAATAACTTATTGATATCATTTTTCGGTTTATATATTTTAATGTCATTTTTTACGCTTTTCCTAAAGATATAATATAATTCATCTATCAAATTAGTTCCTTGTGTGTTTCTAAATGTTTTCTATTTTTCTATTGTTTGACATATCCAGTAAGTTTTTCTCAGTTCATTATTGTCGGGCAAATGATTATAGTGATGAAGCGTTCACTGCAAATAAAGCTCTCTATTGATGATCTTCAATAAATTGTTTTACTCTTCATCTTTTTCTGATATGCTTTCATTTTCCTTTTCTTTTTCGCTGATTCGTCTTCATTGAGAAATAAAAATATTCCTGATATCTTTTATTTAGGGAAAAATTAACGTTTTATAAAAAATTAAGGACTTACTTATAGTACTTAGTTATGGGATCTCTCTCTCTCTCTCTATATATATATATATAAAGTGACGTGACTGAGAATTAGGGACAGAATTCCATTGTATAGGGACCGCGTGAAGCTATAAATTCTGGGATCCAGCCAGTCAGGAGGGATTTTGTGATTGAATTAGTCGTGTTCTGTTTGAGTTTAAAAGGACCACTAGAAAATTTGGCATCTATTTTGACATTTGTGGAATGCACAGATGTAGTTGCGGACCATTTCTGCCTATTTAACCTTGTGTTTCGGAGGTAAAAACGCTAAAACATAACCATGGTGCTCCAGAGATAGGAAACTAATTCCAGGAACACTCGGTTGACTTCTGAGTACTCTCAGTATTTCTCAATTTAAGCCCTGTTAACTTTTATGATGCATGTTGAGGAAGTATATTTTTTCTTTATACAAACATACACTGAATCTCTCTAATGACCACTTTGCAATCACACATCGATACAGAATATGTGATGAACATTTCATGTATATTTGAATTTTCTCTACTCAACTAATATCGCTTACCTATCAGTTATTTCAAAGTAAGTATTCTTCGCACCTAGCCAGTATATTTAAATCATTATGCTTTCTTTTTATTTGTTGAATCTCTTTAAATCTATTTCTCTGTTAACCCAAGGTTTTTCAATCTTTCCTTCCAATATCTATTAGATCACTTTCTGGTCTAATATTTGCAGCCTGTACGACTAAAAGTTTTGGGATCACTTTAAAAAAAACTGATCCAAAAACTTTTCTTTTTCTAGTTACACCTATATATCCAGCTGCTACCAGATCGTACTCATGTGTGCAATTATTGTATAGTTTTCTTTCAAGTTACTTAGTAACAAATGAAATTAATGGTGAATGCATTTTTTTATTTATTTTTGTTTATTTGAGGCAGGTAGTCAAGGCCACCCGCCCCACCACTTCTCTAAATTATGAAGACTGGGTTGCATCCTGTTCACCCCATAGAAAATCCGATTGTATACAGATTTACTATTGTCATATATGTAATTAGTGGGTTAAAAAGAATTAAATGAAATGTGTAACTAAGAAATTAATTCTTTTTTTCTATAATTTTGAAAATGTATTGTCAGTTACCCCTTGTTTTTATTTATTTTTATTGCTTTACTTTTAAAGATTTTTTAAAATATTTTTTGCGGCAAATAAGAATGTACACCGAGCGGTTACAAATTGCATTTAATGAAATATTTTAGTTTATTGTGTTTCAAAACAGTAAAACAACTAAGCTTGATATGAAATTTATGCAAAAACAGAAGAAAGAGAAAAGAAAATTTTGTTAGAATAAGCGCTTGGTAACTATTTTCAAGTCGGAGATGAACATGAACAGGTGGTAGGCTGATGACCTTTACCTACCTGTCTGCCACCTGCCGGCAATGTGGGTAGAGGGACAGCGTACCGACAAGGTGAGTGTGACGTGAGTATGCAGGTCCGGTAGGATTGTTGAGAGAAGAATGAGAGGGGAATGGGGGATGAAATCAGGTCTGGAGGTCGACAAACTGACAGGAAACAGACTGGAGAAGTAAGCAACAGCAGATGTGAAATAAGTCACTTATTACCGTTCAACCCCTTCACCAACGCGCCCACACTAATCTTTCTTTTCTTTTCTCTTCTTTCTTTCTTTCTTTCTTTCTTTCTAACTCCTTTTCTTTCTTTATCGTTCTTTTCTTTTATCTTTTTTTTTGTTTTTTTTTTTCAATTTTTTCATCCGATTTTCTTTTCTTTATCTTCCCTTTTATTTTTATTTTCTTTCTTTCTGCATTTTCTTTCTTCTGCTTTATTTCCTCCCTTCTTTTTCTTTCGTTCTCTTTTCTTTTCCTACGAGTCTTTTTTTTAATTTTTGTGTTTATCTATGTTTTCCTTTCATTTTGTTCCAATCCTATTCTTTCTTTCTTTCTTTCTTTATTTCTTTCTATAAACGTTCGCACCAAGTTCTCTTCCTATTATACACCAGCAACAAGTTTTTTTCCAACACGTATTTGTGCGCAAATGAAGGATAACATTAGCGGTGGTGTGGTCGTTATGTTTGGAAACAATGACGGCCTTCATTACAATTTCTTTTTCAAAGACTCGTCTTTTCAGCTATACACAAATACAGCACGTTATATGCATCGAGGGTCAGCTACATTTCCAAATCTTCACTCAAAATCTAGTAATGCAGAAATACACAAACCATTTTACGTAAACTACATATCTAAAGTAGGCAATAATTTCTTCGAAAACTTTTTTCTAAGTTTATAGAGTTCAGATCTCACTGAATGCTTCGGTAAAGGGTTCCTGCGTCAGGTCATATTTATGCTGTCATAAATATGCGTATCTTCTACTGATAGATGGATAAAATAGAAAATAAATTATATGCATATTGTAAAAAGGCTGGAAATATATACAAAAACGTAAGTTGAATCTCATATTGTTAAAAATCTTTTCTGAGGGTATATTAAAAAAAGCCAAGATGACTATCATGGATTTATAAAATTAATTTTTATGCTTGTAAAAATCCAGAACTTTTCATTTTTTTTGTAAAGTGTATGTTCACACACACACACACACACACACACACACACACACACACACACACACACACACATGGATTTAAAATATATGTTCAAAAAGAAGCAAAACTTTATTCATAAAAAAGTTAATTAGTTTATTATATCTGTCTTATTAAAATCATACCCACCCTTTTTTCCCCTTTTCTTGGCAATTTTTTTCCATTCTGAAAATCGTTTTGAAGAATAGTGTGCAGATCTTGTGGAGTATGTTTTATCTTCAATGTCTCTGTGAAATTCATGTACAGCTCAAAAGATCTGCCTCATAAACCTGAGGCAAAATCTTTTTTCTTTTTTTCTTAATCATTTTTTTTTTCGAATTTTAAACGGAATTTCATTAAAAGTTTTTCGCTGTTTTATTTAGGGGAAAAGACATGCACTGTATACGTACACTCTAGTTCTAGTTTCGCCAATACAAAACGACATGACGTGTTGCAACTGTCAAGTATGAAAATTTCAAGGTCAATGCAATACACTTACAAACATTTTATAACGTTTCATTAATGTGACGTTTTGAAGGATCTTTTTCTTTCGGGACACACACACACACACACACACACACACACACACACACACACACATAAATATCATAGATAGTGGCACAAGATCTCAATAAATGGTTGCCCAATGGGTATCGAACACTCTACTCTTAATGAGATAAGCTTTCAATTATCTCTTTAAAACGTTGATATGAATACAAGTGTGCATGTATGCGTGTATGTAAAAACACTGATGTTAACTGATAAAAATTTATGAAGTAGTAAGTATTTTATATAAGTCAAGCTGTGTATCAATATAGATGTTTACTAAGATTTGCTCAATATGACCCATTCTGTTTCTCTGAATGTCTAATGTATTGATAATTTTTATCAGCTCAGCATTTTATTGATAATGTCTTACTGGGGCAGCCCACAAAAAATCCTGTAACAATCAACTGCAGTTTTTTATCATTGTTTGTCGTAAAATTTTAGAAATCTCCGAGACTTTTTGTCCAAACTGTATTCATCCTCATTAATGACATATTAGTGATACTCGTTATCACATATTCATTAAGGCTAAGGTAAACATTAATTTTCAGCTAAGGTAAATACTTTTCAGTTACCCTTCTCAGGGTTGTAAAATGGGTGATAAATATTTACAGGGACTGTAACTTTGAAAAATTATTACCTTCCAGGAACTTAATATACCAGTCTCTATTAGCACCAAAGGCAATATGCATTCTAAAGACTGATTAAAGGATGAGTGAATGAGAATGGGACTTGGGAAAATAATCATGTGAGGGCATAATGTGTTAATGATCAATTACCAACTTTGGTAACACTTCAATGATAAACATCAAATGAAAGCAATCGCCATTTTAAAGGGTGGCAATACGCATGCGCAAAACCAAAGACACGTTTGTAGAACAAACGCAAAAGAAAACGAGAAATGTTCCCTTTAAATAGGACATTGGATAACTTAATTAAGAATAGAGAAAAAGAATGAAATGAAAGGTAAAGAATTAAAAACGAGACGGGAAAAGATAGGAGAAGGAAGAGGAAAGCAAATGAAGAAAGAAAAAAAGAAAATACAAAACAAAATAATAGTGAGATAAAGATGAAGAGGTAGAGAAGAAATTACCATTGAAGAAAATGATGATTGGGAAGCAAAGATGTGTTGGAATTTAATATAATTTGATGTTTAGGCGGAAAGAAAGAACAAAGAAGAAATTTTGGTTGTAGAAAAAAGCAAGTGGAGATTAAAGTGAGAAAAAAGAGAAGTGTTATGACAAGTTAAAAAAAAGAAGAAATAAAATAGACAATATGAAACAAGTGCCCCCGATAAAATATGTAGCTGTATTTCCGACTGGTTTCTGTCGTCGACTTTTGGTTCTTGTTAAAAGTCATAATTTTAGATGCTGGTTCACAAAACAGGTCATCCTAAGGTGAATCCACCCAACCCCATTTCCCCTTGATTCACCTGCTGTCGGTTAAAATTAAACGAAGTAAAAAACATATATTAGAAGTTCTATAATAATAATTGGTAACAGGTGGACGGTCGATAGAGAACCAAATTGTTTGATGAAGAACTACCAAATTTGCTTGTGAACGAATAGAAAAAGTTTTAAAGAAAAAAAGAATAAATAAAAGGGATATAAACGTCGACCTATTTCGTGGCAATGATCGATACTTTAGCTAAAAACTATGAAGGAACTGGCAAAAAGAGACAAGAGAATTAGAGTGTAGAGAAGAAGAGAAGGAAAAGACAACACGAACGAGGAAAAAAGGTAAAGTTCATCTGGAGAGGAAGAAGAAAAGGGAGACAACCAAAATGTGTGCAGCACAAAGGAGTGTTTATTTTGTAAAGCGACAAAGGTAAAATAGGACATCAAGAATTATTGCATGTGAGCAGGTGTTTTAGAATATTCAGTATCCATTGTAAATTCTGCAGACATCGGGATGTACTACCAATTCTACTTTTTTTGTGAAATCAGGAGATGTTTTCTATCGAGAGAGAGACAGAAATCTTTAGTCAGCAAATTTTATTTATTTATTAATCGTTTTGTCCACGATAATGCCGATTAAGCATAATTTGATTTGTGCCTGTTACCACCATCCACAAAGCTGATACATTGTACCGAGATTTTTTTAGTGCAATAGCGTTAAACAGTTCAAACATAGAGAATAAAGTTCACTTAGAAATTTAATAATTATGAAGAGATGACTATGATAAAGCTCATATCGTTCATTATCATTTCTCAAGAGAAGTAACTATTTATTGTTATTTATAGAATACTTATTCATTTGTAGTTTGTTTTAAATCTCCAAAGTATTATAATATAAATTCCATAAATAAGATATAACTAGATTACGTACTCAATGGCCGCTGAATGTGGTCTTTATGTGCTTTACTATAAAAGGTTAGCTGACACAAAAATGAAAAAGCAAGGTGCTCACTAGCGATTGAAGTTACTAAAACGAAGAACAAAAAATATATATATATAGAGAGAGAGAGAGAGAAAGAGAGAGAGAGAGAAGAAATATATTATAAAATGATGGAGATGAAGCAAACTTTGGCATGAAAAAAAAAGTGTTCAATGCCTTCATAGTTTAGGGAAAATGTATTATTCTTTGAACACAAAAGTATTTCATCAATGGGGTAAACCTAGAAATAAGAGGGTAGGATTTACGTAAACATCAATTTTATGCCACTATATTAGTAAAAAAGCTACCATAATCCGAAAAAAAGAGTATTTACCTACTTAAATGATTGTCATGCACTAGTCTCATACGAGCATCCATTGTTTTGTGCCGCGTCGTTTTCAAGAAAGAAACATACGTTCATTCTTAGCAAAATGTAGACAAGTTATCAATCATTGGAGGTCTGATCTATCTGATGAAATAAAACTGGATTTCTTCTTAGCTGTAGCTGTGTTCATGTTACTGAGTGGATACTCCACATATGGTCTCTAACAAAACACAGAGAAAAAGCTAGATGGAAAGAATAAAAAAATGATAAGTGCTATCTGGAAGCAGCACTCTATAAAACAGCAGCTGTGTGGCCACTTGCCACTCTTCTGACAAACCATTCAAGTAAGACGAAGAATACATGTGAGGCACGACTAGAAAAGCAAGGAAAAATCGTGAGATTCTCTCATGGACTCCACCTGACGACCAGCTTGCACTGCTCAGTACTCAGATGGCGGATCACTTTGAAACAATAGGTACAGAATGGAATTTGATGTCGGTGTCTAACACTAAGTAAAGTTTAGTAATTAGAATATGTACAAACTGTGTCAAAACATATTTTTACACGTCACTGATAAAAAAACATTGTCATCTTGAACTGTAGAACATACAGATTGCATCTCTGCTGAGGGGTAAGACCTCCACAACAAATGTTCTGGGTGTGACACTAAACAATCTGATGGTGAGGCTCCAGTAATGCTGCATCTTTGGGGAATGCGGAGTACCCCTTCATTTCCATTGCTCCAACATCTACTCTGGTCCGGAGTTTTGTGGACATGATAGGGTCCCATGTATAGGTCAAATAAAACTTTTTGACATTCAAACTAAGGACAGACAAATGACTTATGCTAAATTTAATAGTTAGAAATAGAACTATTTGATCCTTTAAGTGTAGGTAAACAAATGTCTAATATTTAATTGAATTGTAACTGATAAATGGCAATACTTGAAACCATTTAACTGTATGCAAATAAATGAATAGTGGTCATTCAAATAATTAGTGTTAAATAGCAATACTTGCAACCACTTCACTGTGTGCAAACAAATGGCTGATGTTACATTGTTACTGTTATGTAATACTTGAAACCATTTAACTGTGCACAAAAGAATGAGTTCTGACCCGTTTAAAAATGTATCAACAAAATGAGTTTACAAATCATATCTAGTTAACAAATATGTAAAAACAGCATTTGACAATAAATAACCTACAATAGTTGATATGCCATAAACCCAACCAAACTAAAACTTTTATCAAAAATGTTTACAAATCATATATCTAATATTTATGAATGAAGAAGATTTGGCATTAAATAACCAACAACGATTGATATGCCATAAAAAAACCCAACCAACCATCAAACCAACCAACCAACCAATCATAAATAAAGGTGCATCTATCTTTCCTTACCTGAAAAGTTGAACAAAATTGTGTATTCGAGTTGAAATATTTCATATTTTATGTTCTATAGCTTTTTAAAGAAAATATTTTTTTATTTTTACCCGGATTTCAGATGATTTTTTATCGTGACACTAAAGAGTTAATTTTTCGTTACTTTCCTTGATAAAGAATTTTAAATTTAAAATTCCTACTTTAAACTGTTGTTGTTGTTGTTGTGGTGGTTGTTGTTGTTGTTGTTGTTGTTGTTGTTCTTCTTCTTCTTCTTCTTCTTCTTCTTCTTCTTCTTCTTCTTCTTCTTCTTCTTCTTCTTAACCCTCCCAAGAATCTCTTTTCTCTCGATCAGGATATTCTGTATATTTACTTCTTTTTCTCTTTTGCATGCTATTTCTTTTATAACCACTCTTATTCTAACTTTCTTTCTCTCATTCTTACTTCTTATATTTCTTTCTTTCTTTCATTCATTCATCGTCACTTTCTTCCAGCTCTCTTGCTATGAACCATATTCCAAATATTTCGTCTCTATTTTTTGCTTCTCTGTTTCCTTGTCACGAATTCAGTAATGAAAAATACCGCTTACAAATTAGAGTCTGTACAGTCGCTTAATCATGAAAGGAAGCCACAACAAAGTCTTCAATACACAATAAGTACATGGAACAATAAGTAACATTTTGGCTGGAGCAAAGCGTTGATATAAGAACCAAATGTAAGAACAAAGAATTCCAAACAAGGAAACTTCGATGCATAAACGAAAGAATTTCTGGGGGGAAAAACACGAAAGATAGAGTTGAACGTGTGAACATCAATGAAGAAGATGGCAAATTGATGGCAAATAAAGCAATGACACTTCTTTTTTTCATTTCTGAGGATGGCATCTAAATGGGAGCAGAAACGTTGCTTAATTGTCTCGATTCAATTTTCCTCCTCTCTCTGATGGTTCATTTTCTTTGTTATATTCAGCTGAGCGCAGTGGGAAAAAAAAGACGGCTCTAATTTCACAAGATGCGTTTGCGATTACATATTTTAATAAGTAAAGCCGAGATGACTAAGTTAACGACCATCCTCAGGGCTTTAATAAAAAGTGTTTGAGTTAAGCTTGAAGAACATAAGTATGTGCATATTTTATGTGTACAATCGTAAATAGTTATTTTCCCTTTTATAAAGCAAGTGGATGTTGACGAGCATCACAACTCCACTTTATGCAACGAACGGGATGGATCAGAAAGAAAGAAACTGGGGCGATGTTTTTAGAACTGTTATCTCTGACTTTCTCTTTATTAGTTTTGCTTCTTTATTTAATGGCATATCAAACTTCGTGGGTTATTTAATGCCAAGGCTATCGCAGTAGAAGAACAGTAGTGGTTCTATTTTGCTTACGCCTGGAAGATAATCAGGTTCATACCTTTCCCAAGAGTACTAGTCCCAAAATGGACGTAATATTGCAACTGAAGTTCAAACTCACGTACCCCATTTGCCCCTACGCCACAGGGACACACAAATTCTCCTGTTTGGTCGGCGTTTTGGAATCAACACAAATAGATTTACTTTGTTCCTAAATTTGAAAATGTATTTTAAAAAAGGTATTTAAGCTATGTAAATTAATTGAAACTGCAGAAAGTTACCCTTTCATTCAGAAAATTGAGGATAGTTATTTGGGAAAAACATAGGAGTAATGCTACTTACCGATTTTTCTTATAAGAATTTGCATATGATAAAGTCTCCTTTAATCTTCAAAGTGAATTTATATTTAATACAATTTAAGGATATCTAACTTTTAACAATAATAATTTTGGGATAGGATGAAATATACTTTTCTTATTTACTGAATACTCTTTTTTAAAAGAGGGTCAAAATGTCTAACAAGGTGAATCTTCTTACTTGAAGACAGAAGTGACATGATATCAAACAAACAAGAAGAATATCTTATGAGAAGGTTTTGAACTCAGTTATAATATTCTGAGTTTAAAGATGGAAAATAAGTTTAATCGATTTCTCCCTGAATGTATAAAATGGGTTCTTAAAAATACTGAGAAATGATCTTATTATTATTGTCATCATTAATGGTTTTATTAGTTTACGAAAAGGAATTGAATAGCTCCGAGCGAAATAACAATTCTTGCTCTCTGTGACTTTGATTACAGTAATTAACATTGAATATTGTGATATGTTATTACAGTATCGTTTCAGCATATCTATTCTTCCGCCGTAGGTAGAAAAGAAAAGCTTATTTCAGAAAATGGAAACATCAAATGGTTAATATATTCACTTCAGGAATAAAGAGAAATTCTTTGTGGAGGGATTTCTAATAATAAAGAATAATCACTTGGAAGCCATGTTACACCAAGGTGTAACATATCTGACATATTATTCAATGTATAATGGTTTCCTGGGAAAGTATATATATATATATATATATATGTGTGTGTGTGTGTGTGTGTGTGTGTGTGTGTGTGTGTGTGTGTGTGTGTGTGTGTGCAGTTTATACCTGTGTGAATTTTTGTTCTCTATAAATACACAGTTGTACACATACACTCACATACTTCTATCAACAAAGATATAGATATCACAACTACTAAATGACCGTTCGACTGAACGAGTCTTTACTACCTCGTTAAACATACTATTTTCTTCTATTAATTTTAGCATGATTGTTCCATGAAAAAAACGTCTATGAATTTTAGATTACGTATAAAGCGCCAAACCTGGCGGCATGCAGTCTAGCCCTCTATCACAGGATTACACCCATATGTTCTAAACTGGACATCAGTCACCATCTTCATTTTAAATCGTTAAATATTTCACACATTGGCAGCGAACAGAGACTCCATGTGTGTTAACAAGTCGTCGGTACACCGTTCCTCTATTATTGATTGTTTCGTTATAACTTTCAATCAGCCTTCTCCCTACCAAACCCATCATTGTATTCTGACCAGTGCGAGGGCGGAAAGGCCAACTGATTCCCGAGGTGTGGCGGCAAAAGGCCGTCGTTTCTCACGGAACATCTGTCCGACACATGTTCCCAGCCCAAAGACCGAGAAGGATCAAAGATTACAATAATCTAACACTGTTTGAAAATATGAAACAAGGGCAAAAACACTTCTTGTATCGTACTCAACTCTGAGTTCATGGAATGCATATGATAGTTGCCTCTCAGGAACTGTCACGTACTTGATCTATCTATCTATCTATCTATCTATTGCAATTGATCTTATCCAATTAACTATCCCTTTTTTTTAATCTGGATATACGAGTATATATACATATATATATACATCATTAAAATTATTAAAATAAAATTAAAGCAGTATGTACATCCTGATATATATCTCTGAATGATTTCGATAAGAATTTAATCTTTTTCTTAACCAAAAGTACCAGATTTTAGTCTTTAGTGGAACATTATAAAATCAAAGCGAATAATATTAGGCATTATTCATTACAAATCTGTAGCAAGGAAACTCTGTAACTAAAAATCAAATCCCCCTTCTCTCTCCCCCCTCTCTCTCTCTCGCTCACACACACACACACACATATATATATATATATATATATATATATATATATATATATATATATGTGTATGAGTTTCTTTTCTGGGTTCAAGGAGAGAAAATTATATATTTTTAAATGAATTGGTCCACAAATGAATTTGAATGTAGTACTTTAGATTTTTATTTTAGATAATTATGCTCTATATGTGTTTAAAATTTTATGGTCTTCCTCAGAAGACTAATAACGGTTTGATTGTTTTGATAGGGTCATGATTCATTCTAATTCCAGGATTTGTGTCTGTGAATGTCTACTTGGAGTTAAATTACCATGAAACCATTTGGCCACTGCAGTTGTTTTTTTTATGTATTTACAAGCATGCATTTTTATGTATTTACAAGCATGCATTTTGTGTGTGTGTGTGTGTGTGTGTGTGTGTGTGTGTGTGTGTGTGTGTGTGTGTGTGTGTGTGTGTGCGCGCGAACGCGCGTGTGTGTGTGTGCATTCGCCTACATGAACCTACATCCATCTATAAACACCCGTACAGACTTATATTTTCAGGGTTGTTGCTTTTTCCTTTCCCTCTTTTCCTCCCTGAATTGAGTGTTAGATAATTATCTGTTTATACATTTGCATTTGTGAGTGTGTGTGTGAAGTTTGGTGCTGCACGCACATGTGCGTTCATATATGTGTGTGTCCTGTTTATGGAAGGTGTATAATGTTTGGCTCTGTTTAATGTAGGTTTAGATTTATCTATGATTTTTTTTATTTTAATTGGAATAATGAGGCTTTTTTGAGTAATGAGTCTGTTTGGTATATTGGTATTATATGAAAGTTTCTAGAACTGAATTTTTAAAGGTGTTTCCATTAAATTGAAAATAGAAAACTCTATGTTCACATACAGAGAGAAAACATACTTATCAATATATACAAAAAGAAAACAATATCTGCAAAGGCTCCAGTAATGCTGAAGCTTTGAGAAAGATGGAGTACACCTCATTGCCATTGCTCCCAGGTCCACTTTGACCCGGAGTGGTAGCATCTGATAGATCAGGTCTTATCTATGGGTCAAATAGGTCTATTTGTTCATTTAATTGGATTTAAACAAATGACTTATGTTAAATTGAATTGTTAGACATACGTAGCAATACTTTAGACCATTTAACTTTGATAGCTGATGCTAGATTGAATTATTAGAAATAGAACTGTTTGACCATTTAACTGTGTGTAATTAAAAATGCGTTACAAATTATACATTATATATATATATATATATATATATTTAAGTGTGTGTGTGTGTGTGTGTGTGTGTGTGTGTGTGTGTGTGTGTGTGTGTGTGTGTGTGTGTGTGTGTGTGTGTGTGTGTGAAGACAGGATTTGACATTAAATAACCATCAATAGCTGATATGCTATAAAACCAAACCAAACCAAAAAATTTGGAAACTATAATGAATCACAACACAATCAAAAGTATCTTCACTATAAAAGCCAAAAAAAAAAAAGACTTCTATAACAATTATTAGTCTCCTGAAGAAAACCAAGAAGTGAAACATGTGGTAGAGCATAGTCAAATGAAATGTTAACTTAAAGTACCAAGATTCAAATTCAATTCCGGACCTATTCATTATATATATATATATATATATATATATATATATATATATATATATATATATATATATATATATGAACTGTATTTACTTTTGAACTATCACATGTTCTTATTTTTTGGTACACGATTTCAGTGTTTTAGAGTTTGCTAATAATTAATACCTAATCATAGCAGCTACGATAGTTTAGAATTACATTAAGATAATAAAATCCCATCATTTTTGTCTTGAATAAAATTATTTTTTTATTAAATAGTTTTTTAGGGGTATACTTATTTAAGGGCTATTCTGGATAAATATTATTTGTATGTAACTGCCATTCTATACTAGAATCTTCGTGTCTATCTCTATTTAAGAACTTAACTTTTCCTTTCCTTCCTATCTCTTTGCTTTCCCAGCCTTATTAAATAAATTCTTTAATGTCGACTGTTTAACTTATTTTCCCAATCAAACAATAATCGTGTTATTATTGCCTAAGTTTATAGCCGAAACTAACCATCTTTACTTGCTTTTTATTCCTATCAAACTTGTTATATTTTCCCAATCACACTGTGCTCTCTTTGTTATAACAATAAGTGATATGGACTTTTTTCCTCGCTCAACCACATTTTATGCTTTGAAAAGTTTAGTTTTGTTTTCGTTTTCTCAGATATTTTAATCCTTTGATTATGACAATTGTTATTGATTCTCTAGTGTTTTTATCTTTGATGCTCTTTTCGTTTTAATAATCACACACATACACACACGTATAGGTGCATACAAACATACACAGACATACACACATACATATATATATATATATATATATATATATATATATATATATTTATATATATATATATATATATGTTCTAACTTCTTCAAACACACAGAGAAACATTTAGAAGTAATTTAGCCGACCGTAGTCGAGTGTAACACGAAGACTCCCTTTTCAAGAGCTACAACACGGGAGTGTAGTTGAGAGCGCTACTCATTCCTTGGATTTCTGCACCGTAACCATTATAATGGTTACGGTGTCCGCCAGTGGTCCGGGAGACTGGGATTTAATCCCAGGTAGAGTCATACTAAAGACTCAAAAATAGTACTTGATGCCTCCTTGCTTACCACTCGGTATTATAAGGTACAGATCAAGGGTAACTTGAGCAATCCAGGGAAAGAAGTAACACCCTCCCCTACACATCGGTGTTGTAGCAATAGAAAAGGAAGCCTTCCTGTCACCCTCGACGACGGTCAATCAAATTGCACACACACACACACACACACACACACACACATGTATATATATATATATATATATATATATATATATGCGGATTAATCTCCATAATCTAATGGTTAAAGTGTTTAACTATGGCCTCGAAGAAAGTGAATTCAAAGTGATTTGTTTTTGTGCAGAGATAACAGTATTAGTGCGAGTGGAAGATATATTTCTCCAGTGTTTTATTCCATTAATGATATAAAGTGAGCATAGCATTTTAATCAAAGCTTATTTTTCGTAGATCAGCAGCTATAAAAAAGCCTTTGATGATTTTCTGTAGGTCTAATCAAGATTTACTCACTAAAGAATTCTCTAAAACTGTTGAAACATTCATTGTCTCTCTCAGAAGACAGGCATTCCTACTTGGAGCAGAACCAGATGATTGTAATTTTTAAAAGTTTTGATACTTATGATGAAGCTCAGGCAAGAGCGAAAATGAAAAGGAAGTCAGATAGATGACGAATTGTAAAAGATGCTATGAAAAATCCAACAAAACGTGTTCGTAAAATCGCAGTAACAATAAACCAGGTACATCAAGTATCTGATTCTTTCATTTATAATATCTTGGCCTGTAACTTACATGTACTACTGTAAGCTGAGCAGAAACCATGTTTATACAAACGATGCCAATGGGCATGAACATCAAAGAGCGCTCTGTTTTGCAGAATATGCTCTGAACAGATGTAGTGTTTTAATCTTCACGGATATGTTTACTAGTGATTTTTTTTTCTTTTTGGAATGGCATGTGGACAGGCGGTATGATATATGATGATCAACAAAGAACAGGTCCACTCATAGGTTTGATGAAGGATGAATCATTTGTGGTCCGCTGTTAACTACTAAGAGCACAAATGGTTGATCTGTGAAAATCTTAAGGTTGTGGGACTGTTCCAAGGCTCCAAGGCGAGTTCACAAAAGATTCTTGTTTTCTGTGTATCAGCCGGATTGACGAACAACATTTTGTCAGACAAGAGTGGCCGTTAAAACAAGAGTTAAAACCTGGCTCGCATAACGTTCAGTTCTACTGTTGTTCTACCGAGCAAAATATTGCTTCCACCCTTACATATCAAGTTAGGAGTAATGAAGAACTTTGTGAAGACAATGGACAGGGAAGGCAGTGGGTTTGCTCTCCTCCAGGAAATTTCCCACGGATAAGTATGGAGAAACTCAAGGCTGGTAAATTTTACGTCCCTTAAATAAGAGAACGCATGAAGAACTTCATGTTTGACGAAGCATTGAGTGAAGCTGATCAGTCCACCTAGAAGTCACTGGGAGTGCAGTATACGAGATAGAAATTGAAGAGCTATAAACGAGTTTCCGCTGACTCGAATGTCAGTCAAACTGCACTTCCTATCGTCACACTTGGATTATTTTCCAAAGAACTTTGAAGAGCAGGGTGAGCGGTTTCACCAAGACATTCGCATAATGGAAAAGCGCAACCAAGTTCAGTGGGATGTAAACTTTCTCGCTGACTACTGCTGGTGCTTGAAACGATATGCTGTGTGGAAAGCAGCCCCATCATGCAATTCACTAGTCCAGAAATGTGGAAACGGTATGCACTATGGCCATTCAAGTTCGAATACGAAGATTTCAAAAATCTTATCAATCAAATTGAGAACAGTTCAGAGGATTCGAAAAGAGTTGGGTGAGTCCACTGGTGATTACGAAGGTTCCGCAACTAAAAGAAAAAAAGGAAAGGAAAAACCTAAAGGCCAGGTTAATGACAGCATTTTCCAATTTAAACAAGGTAACCATCAGAAATGGTGGCAAGTGATTCCGAAGTCGTATATGGATGTCGTGGTTGAAGCTAATGACGGTTTTTTAATAGATTTAACAAATTAAGATATCTGAAATATTTAAAATATTTTCAAGCAATTTTGGTAAATATTTACCTGGTAAATTGATATGTCGATGTTATTTTCATTTTTGCGCAATGTAGACGACAATTTACTCATTGCATTCTTTACATTTCTATATGGAAGTCCATGAGGTCTAAAGTTTTAACTCAAATCATACAGGAATCATTCAGGGTGGGTATTTATTGTTTCATATTTTAAATTTTATTTTATTCTTAAGATCTATTCCGTGTTTGAATAATAATTCACTTAATAAGACTGTCCCATTGAGTCCATCAAATATTTTGAAATCTGTCTGAATGTACCAAGAATCGACATGTGCAACTCTTTCTTCCGCTTCGAACCAACTCAAATAAACAAATATCATCAAAGTTTTTGAAATTGAAAAAAATCTTATCATATCATGAATTCCTGTATTGAAGAATTCATGAAAAATTTGAAACTTCCGAGATGACATTCGGGGAACAAGAGACAAAGTTGCGACGGGTGTTTTTGTTTTGGATTCTTTCGTTGATCTGATTTGATTAGATAATCCACTGATTTTAGATGAAACCCTCTTAAAGTGAATTGAAGCAGATTCGTGCTGACATTCGACGGGGACAAGAAATCAGGTCAAACAGCAGTGATGACAGATTTTTGAAGTAAGAACATTAATGATAACAGTGTCTGTGTGATAGGAATAATAGTAATAAGAATGATTTGACCAAATACCATTAATTCGGAGCTGTAATTCAAGAAACGACAGAAAGACACGCAGACACACACAGATATATAAACAATCCTATACAGTAAAGAATATATTTTTCTTTTGGATAGCTTTTGATTTCGGGAGAGATTGTTTTTCTCAACACAGACACACACACACAGACACACACACAGACACACACACAGATATATATAAATGTATATATATATATATGTATATATTGATTGTTTGATTATTTTCTCACAATATATATATATATATATATAATGAGATTCTTAGGTGTTTATTTATCAATATGATTATGCAAATGGTGATATATATATATGTATATATATAGATGTGTGTGTGTGTGTGTGTGTGTGTGTGTGTGTGTGTGTGTGTGTGTGTGTGTGTGTGTGTGTGTGTGTGTGTGTTTCTAATGTTGATTGTTTGCATAAAGAGCTATTATTTTTATTTTTATTGGAAAAAATATGCTCCACTTAGATAGTTCCTTCTATTACAAATGATGCAGAAATTTTGCTGGACAGGTAATTCTCCGGGATTTATTCAAGGAATAGTAATTGGATTAGACAAATCAATGGTTTATGACCAAACAAACCTTACCTTAGAGAATGAAAAGCACAATATTCAATGGGACTTTGCAATTCAACTTAAATACAATCAAACTAAATTGTAATAGAATAAGTGTATGAAATGGTTTCAGAAGAAAAAGCTTCTTGAAATGTTAAGACAAAGATAATAAAAAGAAGTACATTTGGGTAAATAAGAAATGGAAAAGTAATATTATTAGCGAAAGCTATAAAAATATTTGGTGATTTAAATGATGATTTTTAAATACTGAGGAATAGTTTAGGTTACTAGAAAAAAGGGCAGATGAACGAAAGAAAGAACTCTCTTTTTAGAACGAAATAAGGAACGAGGGAAAGAAAAGCAGATCATAGGGAGAATGGAAAAAGAAAATGAAAGTGAGTAAAAATGTGAAAGTGAACAAAAAGAGAAAAAAATGATTTACAGAAAGAAAGAAAGAAAGAAAGAAAGAAAATATGAAGTTATAAAAACATCGAAAGGAATTAGGAGAAACAGTAGAGGAAGAAGAGAATAAATAAAGAGTTATTGAAAGAAGTTTTAAAAGAAGACAAAGAAAAGAAGAAAGCTTATAAAAGATGAAAGAAGAAGAAATTGATAAAGAAGAAGAAGAAGAAGAAGAAGAAGAAGAAGAAGAAGAAGAAGAAGAAGAAGAAGAAGAAGAAGAAGAAAGGTGAGCCACACAGATAGGGAAATGTTTATGTCCATAGGAAACAAAAAAGAAAATGAAAAAATGTAGAAATACAAGAGAAAATTGTTTTGGAAAGGTCAAGCAAGCGGAAAGTTCAGGACAAGAGAAACATTTAGAAAAGTAAAATCGCTCAAATAAGAAAAGACAGAAGATTGTGAAAAAGGATTATGTAGACAGAAAACATGGGATGAAGGGATCTTCGAAGACATCTTGATTTACGTTTTCTTTAAAGACGAACTCTATTTATTTTAATGCGAATGCTGATGTCAAAACCTATTACAACAGAAGACATTGCTGTAATAATGACATCAATAAGACAAAGGAAATCTTTGAAGAAATAATTCTATGCCATGTTCAGATCGACAAGAACCAAAAATTGGCAAAAAAAGAAAAACTTTCCTCGACATTTTGGAGTAATATGCCGTTTTCTATTAAAATGATTTTGTTATAATTTTCAATGTGCATTTCGTAGTTATGAATCAATTTTGACAATAAGGTTCTTCATCGATAAAGGTTTTTACTGCCGATTTATGTCGCTGACATCACCGTTACAGTAACACAATGTTCTGCCTAATCCTGATTATGTTTGATTTTTCGAAATATAATTTCATTAATTTCTTTTTTATATTTATTTTTTCAAATTTTGAAAAAATGATTCAATGTTGAGGAAATAATACGTCACAACACACAGTATATCAATATTGTTTCCTATGTTTCTGTTGTGCCATTCAGATTAATCATGCTAACAAAAATCCTTCTTTGAAAGTATCTTCAATGAATACAAGGGCGTTAGAACTAAAAAATTGTCTCTTTAACAGTTCATCTTGTTCATCATGCTTTGCTTTTCCCTCATATAGGGGGTAGGTTCATGTAAATTCCGTCTCTATAAAGCTATAGTGCTATGATGCAACATGTGAATACAAGTTGAAGGAGGAAGTCAGATGGTATGGGAAATGTGTAGCTCGGAAATCCTGGAAGTCTCAAGGAAAGTTGTTTTTTTGTTTTTTTTGCTAGATCCTTTCCTTCACGTCAAAAGTACTTTGTTGCATCCTACCGACCTCAATAACAAGGACGATTACCTACACCATTTTACAGCAGCAATCTTTTACGGCGTCGGTAGCATTTTTCGGAAGGCAACTGGACGAGTTGTATGAGAATCGTTTAAGAACTATTAGGAAGACTTCAGTTCCGACAAACTTTCTAAATCTCAATCATTTATAAAAAGCATTGGATAAACAAGTTTTTATTCCTGATCAACAAAGACGTAACTCGTAGCAGTTAAATAGACTGTACGTATAATATCAACTACAGGTTCTAATGGAAAGCTGTTAAAAGTCTGGTCAAAGAGGGATTGTTCTGTAGTCACATGGAGATCAGCACCTTATTAGTCAGGTGACCAAAATAGTTTCGGTCATCGGTATATATATATATATATATATATATATATATATATATATATATATAAAACACCAATCTATAATTTTGTGTATTCAAGTATAAATTATACGTATCTATAGGTATATCAATTTATTTGATAAAAATATCTATGTCGAAGAAAAATAACAAGATGTAATAATGAAATACTTGTTAATATATAAAAAGTTAAAAAATAGTAAAAAAAATATGTAGGTAGTGGAGTAAGTAATTCGGTCACTTAGTATGTAGTTTAGTGCATGGGAAAATAAGTAGTTATTTAGATTGGTATGAAAATATATGGGAGTATTTTATTGGTAGACGAAGGAAAGGCTAACAAGTATATAAGCCGGTTTGGAGACAGTGACTAATAATACAAGTAGACAGCTGTCGACTAAAATTTGTAGCCCAGGAGAAAGAGATGATTTCCATATACACATAAAGTTAGTCTGTATACATCATTGAGTTTTTACATACACACCCATACATATATACGTACGTGTGTGCTCAAACCAATATTTTTTCCAACTGTATTTTATGTCTGTGCACATATAACTACACACATTATACAGCGATGTCCATGGGTGCACAAATAGATAAAAAGAAATGAATATAGCTATATACTTCTTGACATTAACACACACACACACACACACACACACACATACACATACATATAAAATTGGAACATGACCATACTGCTTAGATGTTTATCAAAGGTGACTGAAGTGACCTATCACTTATCCACTATATGGGTCTTCACAGTAACCCTTTTTACCCCAAAAACAGCGCCGACCAAACTAGACGACCCAGATCCTTGGATAAAAAGCAGTTTTAACCAATGGTCTGTATATGATGGATTGACAGGATTATTCCCAGCTCAACAGTAATGGTTAATAGTTATTGATTGTCATAATTTTTTCATCGAATTAACCAAGCACTGTCCTGGAATTTATCCGATTTCAATTTCCTTTTTCTTTTACGTACGTTTTTATTTCAACATCTCAATATTTTGTGTCTCATTTTTCACGATTGATTCGGATTTATTGGTGACACAGTTTATCTATAGAGTTAAAGTTGAGGAGTTCTAACAATTCCAGGCAGATCAACTTCCCTACCCAGTCGTGCTTTTGTTCTCCTTCGGTGCTAGTTTGCTGTTTTCAGTTATTATGTGGTTAACAGTCGTATTTCCCTCTCAGTCGATCGTCTATATATTCTGTTCTCTTGGATCCAACCTCTTGAAGTGTTTAAAGGTTTTATGGCGTTATTTTGGGATATTATTAATAATAACGTTTATTTCTTTGCGTATTTTGTTCTAAGCCCTGACCAAAGTCATGTAAGGCGTAATGTAATTATTTTGTCTTCTGTAGTGTCCATATAATTGTTTTTCTTTTCATTTTTGTTGACCCGATTTACTAACTTACGCTTTCCTGTCTGTACTGACATTTTGTTATTAGTTGCAGTGATTAAACTCTCTTTACTCTTGTACATATATGAATTATTTGTGCTCTTGATTTGTCACGTCCACTCATTCATTCATATTTCTCGTATTATTCTTGCATACACCATCTTTCCCGTGTAAGACTTTTTCACAAAATTTTACGTTCTGTACTCAACATTTTTTAGCTCATTTTTTTTTTTTTGTCCAGTTTAAGACGAACCTGAAGGACTGTATTAGAAAACTGAACAAACATTCACACCTTTTTATTAAATTTGGACTGCGATTTGGTTTCCAGTACTTCGCCTATCATTCTGTGATATTCTATTCTGATTTTTATTTCAGATGGATACCATCAAGCAAAAAGGAATTAATTTCTACTTGCAAGGGAGTATCCGTCTGTAATATTCCCGGGTATTTGCAGTTTTCTTTTTCTGAAAGCGTTTTCATATTTTCCTGATAAGAAATTTCTACTCATTCTGTTAAGCTTTTTTTAAACCTGTTCTCGTTACCATCCTGGCACATTTTACAATTCCGAATTTCATTCCTTTAATCTCGTTTCTTTTTAGTATTTCCAGCTGTTTTTTCTTTTCTTTCTTTTTTTTTTTAATTTTTTGACAAGTGTTTTACTACATCCTTACGCATAACGTGCTTTAGTCTTCCTTAGGATCTCATGAATCTATATATTACTTAGCTTTTTTCTTAAGATGTAATTCAAAGATATCATCACCACAGGGAATAGTAGTGGAGACGACGAGTGTCCTTAGAAGAAATCTATTTGTATGTTGACTTTAACGAGGAATTCCCCTCCCGCTGTCAATCCTACTCATGATGAAGTTGATTTTGTGAAGATTTGGAACCTCTTTAAGCATTCTAATATACATGCTTATGAGATAATGTATGTCTTTCTTCAATCTATCCATTCCATGGCTAATTTTTTCTCCTTCTTTTTATTACTTTCAGTGTTTATTGATTAATGTATATTCGGTTACTAGTGCTTTTAGTTTTTGTGGAAAATCCTTACTGTTCTTCGAATAGGAGTACGCATCTTTCAATCGAGTAATGAATTACTTTTTATATCTATGTCGCCAGGAAAGACACGTTATCGGTCATTAGTTATTTGCAGTGCTTCCGTTTGGGGATTATTTTGAATCAGGATATTTTTGGTCATGCAATCTGGACTTTTTCCTACTTTTTGGCCTTTGCATAGTTATTGTGCAAGTCTTTCATGAATAGACGTTAATCGTTTGAACCAGAATGCTTACCCGTTTACGACTTTCTTGAAGATTATTTGTTGGGATTTGTTATACATTTCTACTTCTAGTCCTTCTTTGATTTCTTTTAGATAATTTCTCATGTAGGTTCACAGTTCATCCTCTCTGTCATTTTTTTCACAGTTCCAATTCTATTCTATCTGAAGAATCTGTTTTGCAGGTTTTCTTGGACCCTGTATCGGTTTCTTTTCAGTTTGCCTTTTATGTAACTTTTAACTTATTTCTTCAATCTGGATTGTCGATCTTTGTTGCTATTGTCTTCCTATTATTTCATTCCCCTTTGTTTTTTGAACATTTTTCATCTCTTTTTTTAATTTTAAGCATTTTTCCCTGTTGTCTCAATTCCGAACCAACTATTTTTTTGTTCTATTTAGAGGTCATTAAAAGGAAGTCTATTTTGTCACCGACATCCTTTTCCTCAGAATAAATTGGATTGTTTAGATCTGGGATGTCATCTGTTTGAGATGTTTCAGCAGTTTATTCCTTGTGGACTTGTTCAATATTGCTCGCAACATTCTTGTGTAATTGCCGTCTGGCTTCTTTACTATAATACATCATCATCATCTTGTCGTGCCACTAGCACGGATATCCCTGACCCTCTCTTTCAACTCCTCCCTATTGTTCATCGCTTCTGATTGGTCATCAGGGCTACATCCCGTATCCTCACAGATCTGCTGTATGTAGGTTCGAGCTAGTATCCCTGCTTTTGTTTGGCCATGTGAGGAGGTCCATAGGAGAACATCACTTATGAGCTCGTCTCCGCTTCTCCAGCAGTGTCATGCATGTCTGGTTGGTCTAACTTTGATAGTTTTCGTGACAGGAGGTAGGTGGCCGTACAGCTGGTGCTTTGTGGGGTGTTGCCCCCCTGACTTGATCAAAATTACTCGTAGCATTCTTGTGTAGTTGCCATCAAGCTTTTTCTCCATCCGTTTAGTCAACGCCCATGTAGTGCATCCATATAGCAGTATCGACACTATCGCTGCTTGGAAGAAACTGCGTTTCATTTTATCAGTCAGGTCTGACTTCCATTCACTGTTGAAACGTGAAATTCTTTTTTCAGTAAAAAGGTAGAACTATAACACGGGTGAGTGCCAATATCAGAAGAGAGGCGGAGAAGGAAGGAAGAAAAAAAAAAGAAAAAACGCAAGGTAGAAACTAACAATCACCCCCACACACACGTCTGTCAAACAGTAGAGGAACCAGATGTATATAAATGCTCCTAAAAGGAGAAAAATTATACTAGAGTGACCATTTGTTAAAATAATATTGGAATGAAGAACACGTCCATTTCGAAAAAAGTTGTCCAAAAAGTTAGTACCATTGTTCTCTACTAAATTATCACTTAAAAAAGCATATATGATTTTTATTCAATTTTGTCATTGTAAAAATCGTTGGTGTATACTATTATATGTCTTAAATGAAAGAACAATTTACTATTAGCCAGAATATGAAACTTGAAAGAAAAGATTCACTGTTGGAACGTGAAATTCTATTTTTAGTAAAAAGGTAGAACTATAAGACGTATTAGTGCCAATTTCAGAAGACAGGGGGAAAAACATTCAAACAAAAGTAAGGAATTAAAATAGAACGTGAAGAAAAAAAATTTTTTTATTAATATATTAGTCTTGGACTTTAACTAAGTTGAAACTTAACGGAAAATAAGAAAGGACGTTTTTTACGAATGCTATGGGAAGCAGCATGGTGGACGTAAAGGCATGTAAATTAACCCTCTGACGGTCTAACACAATGCCTAACTTGGTCCTGGGTGTGTGAATCTCGCGGCTCAAAGATCAGGATCGTCAGTTCGATTGGGGAAATACTGCTGCTCATCTATAAGGTTGGCATCTGTGGATGAGAACAAAACAGCTATCGAAAGATAACCATGACCCACGCTCAAACCACCGCATCGCTTTTCACGCGCGTAAAAAGGGGTGCGTCCTGCTGAGTTTGACGCTCTAGCCTCAGTGTTCGAAAAATCAGCTACAGAGCTCAAACAAAAAAACCTACAAAAATGCAAACAAACAATACAAATAGCGACATTCAACGTTTGAACCTTAAATAGAATAGGTCAACTACCGGAGCTGACTGCATCGGCCGTAAAACATATCATAGACATAATATGCATTCAAGAACACTGATACACGCATAGCGAGGATATTAAATATTACGATACTGGCAATGGAGAGACACTAGCCACTGTATCAGCATAGAAAAACTCTGTCAAAGCCACGATAGTAGGAGTAGGAATACTTATAGAACCAAGAGCTTTAAAATCACTGAATAGCATAGAGAGAATATAACCTAGGATGACGGTAGCTACTTTTAATGGCAACCCCAGAGCAACAATCATCTCCAGCTACAGCCCTACCAATGTTAGTGAAGACACTGAATTCATCACCTTCTACGATGAGCTATCCTCTCTAGTGCGTAGCATTCCGAAACACAACGCTCTCGTCATTGGTGGAGACATGAATGCCTAAATCGGGAAAAACGCAAACAACAAATACAGCATACACAACACGTCAAACAGGATTGGACAACATCTAACAGATTTCATGATAGAAAATAGATTAACATGCCTCAATACAAACTTTCAAAAGAGGGAGGGAAAATTATGGACCTAAACATACGCGAACAATACTAAAGCACTGATAGATTACGTCTTTATAAACAAGAAATGGAAAAATAGCGCAATGAATAGCGAGGCATACTCCTCTTTCGAGGGTGTGTCCTCCGATTATCGAATCGTCACGGCAAAAATACGACTAAGCCTACGAAAGAACGCCACATGAACAACGACTACCATACACTATGACTGATCTCTTCTTAACAACAAGGATATAAGAGATAAATATATGCTGGCATTAAGAAACAAATTCGATGCACTACAGGAAAAGACAGAAATACTTACCCCGAAAGACGAATATGAGAATTTCATCAACGCACACCTAGAGGCAGCAGCGAAATACATACCAACAAAACCTAGAACTAAATATAGAGTCCCATGGGAGACATTAGCGGTTAGAGAAAAACGTGCAGACGTGAAAACAGTCTCCAAATGCAATAGGAAGGACCCAACGAACACAAATGCCCTGAAACTAAAAAGGCACAAAATGAATTAGCATGCATATACCTAAAAGAACAGACAGAATACAAACAAAATCAGATTGGTAAGATTAGTGACTCAGTTGAAAATACGTAATCTAGGACAGCCTGGCAAACGATAGAGGATGTGAGCAGAAGGAAGAGCACAGCCAAAGCTAAGCTGAAAGCCACAAAACAACAAGGAGGAATAAAACTGTGGAAGCAGCATTTCGAGAATCTACTCGGAAACCCACTGAAAGTTCCACATAAACCAATCACGAGAATTATTAGTAAGCAATTACACATTAAGCTTGGACCGTTTACTCTAGGAGAACTCGACTCAGTACTGAGAAAAATTTATATAGAAAAGTCGCAGGCCTAGATGAAATTCCCCCAGAGGTATGGAAGACCAGACAATTTGACGATATACTGCTCCGACACTGTAATGCAGTTTATAATCAAAATCCGATAGACAGATGGAGGAAGGGATGCATCCTCCCTTTCCCTAAAAAGGGCGACCTCGGATTAGCCAAGAACTACCAAGGTATAACACTTACATCCATAGTAGCCAAAATATAATATGCCCTACTACAAAACCGCATAGAACCCAAGACTGACAATATTCTTAGTAAGAACCAAATAGGCTTCCGAAGAAATAGATCCATGATCTCACAAATATTGGCTATCTGTAGAATCCTTGGAGGCGTACGGGCAAAAAACCTACAACGACAATACTATTTGTCGACTTAACCAAGGCTTTTGATTCCATTCACAGAAGGAAGATGAAACAAATTCTACTAGCATACGGCATACAAAAGAGATCGTCACAGCTATAATAATTCTCTTTTGAAACACCAAAGTGAAAGAGCGTTCTCCGGATGGAGACACAGACTACTTCGACATCGTAGCAGGAATACTGCAAGGAGACACACTTTCCCCATAACTATTTATGTCTTGACTACGTGCTT
The DNA here is from genome assembly GCA_963585895.1 of Sepioteuthis lessoniana. Lineage (NCBI taxonomy): Eukaryota > Metazoa > Mollusca > Cephalopoda > Myopsida > Loliginidae > Sepioteuthis > Sepioteuthis lessoniana. Next base: position 69,155,714 of record OY757929.1, on the reverse strand, counting down.
AGAACATCGATTGAAAAAATCTAAGAAAACGGGTTAGAGTTGACAAAGAAAAGAAGCAGAAGGTACCCTGCAAAAACAATAACCGACGCCGAATACGCCGATGACATAGCGATTCTGGAAAATGCACCCGCCAAAGCCGAAACACTACTGCATAGTCTGGAACGAGCCGCCGGAGTCATTGGCTTCCATGTCAATGCACATAAAACGGAATACATGTGCTTAAATCAAGTAGGCGACATCTCCACATTAGGCGGCAGCTCTCTGAAACAAGTTGACAAGTTTACCTTCCTAGGAAAAAGTGTCTCATCAACCGAAAAAGTCATCGACACGTGACTAGCGAAAGCATGGACAGGTAACGATAGATTATCGATATACAAAGAACTAATATTCTATATTCATTGGACATGAATATTCCATATGCAACACCAATACACTAATCATATAATATTTACAGTGATCATAAATATTCCATATGTGAATGATTATGTCTATAGAAAGATAAGGTGACTTGTTGTGTGGAAAGGTTTCATATTATTCTTATCATCATTTACTCCAGGCAACAGGAGGATGAATAAGAACAAGTCTTTTCAGGTCTCCAGAACTCTTCTCAGTATTCTGGCCGATATAAAAAAAATGCTATAGTTTTGATTGTCTCGATTCTTTCTCTGATGTGCAACTCTTCCTGTCTCCTTACCAAGTCTTTGGAGACGGTTCCAAGTGTATAAATTACAATAAGTATCGGCATCACCCTCATCTTTCACAGCTTTTTCGGTCTCTTGCATGATCCATGTCTTTGTCTCTATTTTCGTTTTCTTTTATGATGACTCTATGATCCACCTGATCAGCAAAATTCACTGGATGACAAGTTTTCTTGTAAATTAATTTTCTGTCTGGTCTTCTGGTCGGAATTAGGTGATGCATTCTTATCTCAAATTCCCGTGAATTTTCCGTTATTTTCTTGAATTGAAACACATGAGTCAGGGACCTAGATGAATGAATTTATTAACCAGAAAAACAAAGACGATTCGATTAATTAGGATTTTAGAAGAATAAATCACGGCAGTGAAAATTAACAGAAATGGATTTTGTAAGAAGCTGTCAAAATGTATAATTTGATGGGAAAGGAAAAAGATATATTGTTTTGAATGATGTCGAATTGTTATGTCTCCAAAATGGTAGAAGGCGAAATCGACGGTAGATCTGACCCGAAGAAGCCAGGACCTCTCAATCATCACGTGGCTGAGTACAGGATTTGAAATAACATATTTTTAAAATTTGAATGTCGAAAACTTTCTTTAAAACATTTCTGGTGTAATATCACGCGAACATAAAATTAGTAGCAATTCCATATTTGGCGAAAACCACCCCTTTTAGGTAAATGTGAGAGTGAATTGAATATTTAAAGGTGCAACAAATAGAGGAGGCATCATTAATTATTGAAATCAAAATTAGGAGAAAATTGATAGTTTTAATAGTTTCACCAGCCTCCCCGGAGATGTGTTTATTAGCATAAAGGTAAGGACTTTTGTCCTTCGGCTAAGTGTCCCCATGAAACTCTGAATTTTGACCTTTTACTAGAATGCCATGTGTATAGAAAGCGAGGAGAACTCGTATAATAAAACGCTTGGGAAAAAAGCGAAAAAAATAACATAATGCGACATTCATGAAATAACGCGCCACTTGAAATCACCTTGAACCAGACTATCTGGGAACCGAGAAAAAATGATAGCTAAAGATAGGGAAAGGCAAAGATAACTGCCACTTGAGTTTACCTTATGCCAGACTATAGAAAACGAGAAGTTAAAAGTCTTAAACTTAAAGGATGAATTAAGGGGCCTTGGACCTGACTTGGAATGACGATAAACTGACTGACATTTAATTTGCGAACTGGGTCTCTGACTATAAAGCCCCCAAACTCTGGGATGGATGCATATACGTACCATTTTAAAAGACACTTTTTTTTACTAAATTTACAGCCGTGATTTGTTCTTTGCTTGTTTGTGTCGACTTTTTTTTTGGCTTTCTAAATTTGGCGGTCCTATTCGTCAACTAATCCACTGGCGTGTCCGATTAACGATTAATCTGCTTCCTGGATGAAAAACACAATGTGGGCAGACAAGCGGATTAGTCGTATCATCGCAAGACATTAGCAGCCAAGCGGAACGGTCAGCAGGTTGGAATTGGAATCACTCCATTGTTTCGAGAGGGTGAATGAAATAACACAAAATTGATTCTTGTTTGAATATATGCCATTTAGTAGTATGGCTAAAATTCAATATCTTGATTGATTTCCAATGGATCATCTTCTCAACACAGTCTTACCTAGTCTTGTACTCTTTTTCAGGTAGTTTGCTGCATTCACTCGCTGTGTGATTAATCGTTTGATCTCATTCCCTAACACATAATATTCTGTTCATTTTCATCCTAATGGCGTTAGTTTGTGCTACTATTTGTAGAGATTCAGATTCTCTCGGGATATTTTCCTTTCTTAGCTATGTCGATATCTCCTCATGTGCAATTTCGTTAGTTTGTCGCTTGAAATATCCATGTAGTTGTTTTTCTTCCCATTTCTGCTTTTCTAATTTCTGTTGTTTTGTCTTTATAACTCTTGAATGTAAAACCTTGTGCAAAATTATTAACTTCCTTGTCTTTTGGTCTATTTGTCTAAGTTGCTCTCATGTCCATTTTAGAATGATGGGTATCTTAGAAAGAGGACTGCTCAGGTGTTTATTTCTCAGATGAGATTTCTGCTTATTGTTATTATTATTATAAATTAGATATACTCTGAGTGAGTGAATGAGAGAGAAAGAGAGAGAGAGAGAGAGAGAGAGAGGTGAAAGGTACACATCATAATATTAAGTGAGATAGATATTTACTGAAAAAGCTGGAACAGGCAGAACGTATGACGGGCATATAAATGTTGGTTAATGAGCATTGCATCCAAGTAGATTGATAAAAAAAAATATTACGCATACACGTATACACATACAATTTCTCTCTCTCTCTCTCTCTCTCTCTCTCTCTCTCTCTCTCTCTCTCTCACACACACACACACACACAATGAGACACACACACAGAGGCCCACAAGCGGAGTTACAGAAAAGAGAGACAGAGACAGAGAATGGAGGAATGACAGAGAGAAAAGTTTCAATTTTTGTATTTTGAGTGACTCCAGTTTGGATATAAAGAAATTTGCCTGTGCCTGACTCGGAATGAAAATCGAATTGCTCAAGAATTATCTCGGCCATGTTTTCATGAAAGCCACCTGATATTTTGTGATTTTATTATCTAATTTTCCTGCGACTATCATTGCCATTTGAAGACAATTTTTGTTCGTCTCCTCCTCTATTTCCTCAATAATGTCTACTTACGCCGCAACATTTATATTTTTCTTATTATAATTCTTTGTATTGAAATAAAGAAAAAATGTTACAGAATAATATTAAAAATGTTTAATATAAGATGAGCAAACACAACCATTATTATTTTATTCCTAAGATTCTCATACAGGCATCTGAGTGACAGCAAGTCTCCTCAGGTCTCCAGGACTCATCTGAGGGACGACTTAACACTGCTGAGTTACGATTCTGCTCTGATTTAAAAGACCTTGGTGACTACAATATTTATCAGCATATCTTCATGGTCTACTGCATTTTTTTAGTTCTCCAACAAGATCCAGTTATTATTTGTTATTTTTTCTCGTGGAACTTTTCAAACAAGCGTTAACTGGCAGTCTTTTACAGAAGTCTGAGTGATAGCAAGTTCCTTCAAGTCTTCAGGACAACTTTAACTAGACAATCTTATGCAGTGATTATTTTTTTACTCTTTTGAGAGTTTTCCACTCCAGCGTTGAACCTGAGAGAAAATAAGAAAATAAGAAATCTCCTCAGGCTCTTGTCATTATTCTGTCCGATCGTAACAATGCTGTAGTTTGCATGCTCTCCACTCGAGCTCTTATTTCCAAGTCCTCTAGTCCCTGCACCAATCCTTTGGTGAATATACCAAGCGCACCAATTACAATCGGTATTACCGTCACTTTCATGTTCCATAGTTTTTCTGTTCTCCAGGAAGATCCAGGTACTTATCTTTCTTTTGGCTTCCTTTCACTTCCTTTCACTTCCTTTCACTCTGTGGTCTGCCGGGACAGCTAAGTCCACCATTCGGCAGGTTCTCTTTTTTCTTTGTTGACTATCACTAGGTCTGGTCTTCTGTCCGAGATTTGATAATCTGTTTATATCTCAAAATCCCAGAAAAGTTTCTACCCCTCATTCTCTAGAACGGATCAGGGGTTGGGCATATACCATTTGGTCGTATGGTTAAATTCTAATTTCTTTCACAATTTCCAATGGATCACTTTCTCACCCAGTCGTGTCTAGTCTTATACTCTTTATGTGCTAATTTGTTGGATTCGCTTATTATGAGATTGATCATTTCGTCTCTTTCACCTACATTATCTATTTTGTTGCGTCTTATCTATTGTTGATATTGATATATTGATATAATTGGTCCTTTTTACGTTGTTTTGGGCTGCTATTACAAGAGACTCAGTTTCTCTCAATCTTTTTCTTCTTTAGCCACGTCCAAGTTTTCTCGTGTGAGGTTTCGCTTGTTTGTCGCTTGAAAATTCCATGCAGTGATTTTTCTTTCTATTTTTGTTTGCAAGTTATTTTTGTTCTTTTGATCCTCAAGTTGTCTGTATTGTTTCTTAAGGTCTTCTGTCGCGCTTTTTATGTACTTCTCGATTCGTGATTATTATCAATATTATTGTGAGTTTTTTCACACCAGTGTTAGCTTATGGCCTTTCATGGGAGGCTGAGGGTCAACATGTCTCCTCAGGTCTCCAGGACACGTCTCAGTATTCTTGCCGATCTCAACAATGCTGTAGTTTGGATGGTCTCGATTCGTCCGCCTATTCCCAACTCTTCCATCTTTCTTTTGGGGACCGTTCTAAGTGCACTACTTACAACTGATATTACTATCACCCTAATTCTTCACAGCTTTCTTAGTTTTCTAGCAATGTCCAAATACTTGACATTCTTTCTGCTTTCTTTTATTTTTACTCAGTGGTCAGTTGAAACGGCAAAGTCACCTAGATGGCATTTTTTTTCTTCTTTTTATTTATTTATGATTAAGTTTGCTCTTCTGGCTGGGATTAGGTGATCTATTTGTATCACAAATCCCAGAGAATTTTGTGCGTCTTATTGACATTGTCCTAGTGGATAGAGTGTTTGCCGGGTCTGGTCATACCAAATACTTTAAAAGTAATACTTGATACCTACTTGCTTAAGACTCAGCATTATGAGTTACGTATCAAGGGTAAAGAGGAGCAATCCAGAGAAATGAGTAGCGTCCTCCCCTACGTCTAAGCTTAGTAACTATTGAAAAGGAAGCCTTTGGGTCTCCCTCGGTTACGGTCGCCAACTTTACTTTACTTATTAACAGGAACGAACAATGGTTTGTGCATATACCTTTTGATTGTTTAGTCATATGTCAATTTCTTGCACAATTCCCAGTGGATCAACTAACCAATTCAACCGTATCTCGACTTCTTTTGCGCTAGTTTCCTTCATTTGCTTATGGGAATAATGGTTTCGTCTCTATCACCGCATAATCTTCATTGCTACTCTGTTGCTTATTATTGATTTCCGATTTATCATTATTATTATTATTATTATTATAACTATTATACTTTTCAACGTTAGCTGATGGTTTTTAACTGGAGTTTGAGTGACAGCAAATCCCTGCAAGTCTCTGGGACTCTTCTCAGTATTCTGGCCGATATAAATAATCCTGTAGTCTGGTTGGTATCTACTTTTCCTCTTATTTCCAAGTCCTCAAGTCCCTTTACCAATAATTATGGGATTGTTCCTATTACGTCTATCACAATTAGTGTCATAGTTATCTTCTTGTTCCATTTTTTTTTTTTTAGTTCTCTCGCAAAGTCTACATATTTAACACACTTTTCGCTTTTTTTTTAAGATTTTACTCTGTGGTCTACCAGTACGGCAAAGTCCACTTAACGGCAGATTATTTTCTTTTTTTTTTTTTTTTTGTTGACTATCACTAGGTCTGTTCCTCTGGCCGGGATTGAGTGATCCGTTTGTATATCGAAATCCCAGAGAACTTCGTGAGTTTCATTCTCCAGGATGTATTCTGGGTTGTGCATATGCCACTTGTTCATACGGTCAAACTTTAATTTCTTGCAAAATTCCTGGTAGATCACTTTCCTTACCTTGTCGTGTCCTGTCTTATTCTATCTTTACGGTAATTTGCCGCAGTCACTTATTATATGATTGATCATTTCGTCTCTTTCACTGCATAACCTACATTTTCTATTTTGTTGCGTCTTATCTATTCTTACTTTAACATAGCTGGTCCTTTTGGCATCATTTTGGGCTGTTATTAGAAGACATTCAGTTTCTTTCTTAGGGTTTCCCTTTCTTAGCTATGTTTAAGAGTTTTCGTGTGAGATTTCGCTTGTTTATTGCTTGAAATATTCATACATTTATGTTTTTCCTATTTCTGTTTTCTAGTTATCGTTGTTCTGTTTTGTTTATATTGTTTGATCTTGTCTCTGTATCTTTTTAGTCTTCCTTCTTTTTTCAGAACCTTCAGATTTATCTCTTCGAGTTGTATTGTTTGCTTTAATTTTTGTGGTGATTTTCTCTTTTCTACCCAACATATTCCAACATTTTACATCTGTCTTTGCATTTTTGCTTTGTTGTCGTAGATTTCTCATCTGTGTTTTCTATCTAATTTCCCATCTAGGGTTTGAATTTCTTTTCGTGTTCTTTTCGGGAACACCAATTTTATTACAGACTACTTTTGGCTCTCTATATTTGATTCTATGATGTCAGATTCGTTGAGATATATGTTAATAATTTGTTCATTGTTGTCAGTTCCTTCTTTGATAGTTTTCCAGTCTTTCTTCCTGAGAGATGGTAATGTATTAATCTTTTCAGACATAATTCTTTTTAAAATCTCTTCATTCATTTTTTCTCTTGTGTTTGTGTTTTGTCAGAGGTGTTTGGCTGTGTGGTGTTTCATTTCAATTCGGTTAAATGATTCTTGTTTTTCCGAATTTATAATCTCAGATATTGTATTAGAGTCTTGTTGTCTGGGTTTCGCGTTGAGTTGTTTCAATTTCTCATTTTTTCATGGGTTGTGCATTCTAGATCTACCAGAACCAAGAATTGTTTGTTATCTGCTCACCAATCACTGATGCGACCAAATCCCCTTAAAGCAAAAGGATTCTTTAGCGGGTTACAGAAAGCAAGAAAAAAAAACCTCCCCTTGTAAATTTGTTAAGTTTTAAATAAGTTTATGTCAAGTGTGGTCTTTTTTAAATTTCTATTTTATCCAATAACTGATATTTTGTTCTTTTAACCCTGACCTATTTGGGGTCATCCTTGTATTGTGTGAATTTCTCTTTGCTTTTAACAATTTTATTGCTATTATCTATCATGGCTCCTTCTTCTTTAACTACTATTCTTATTGTCTACATATGTAATCTATTTAGACAAAAATGAAATATTAAAATCACACAGAAAATACAAAAACATGCTATGTATTTCTATAATAGAGCACGAGACAGACATTTTAAAGACAAAAAAATATTTACGAGTTCTTTGATTTTTAGTCTTTTTCGTACGATTATTATTATTATCATTATTATTATTCAATTTTCAGTTTTATCTTCGAATTCTTACAATCCTTTGCCGACACTTAATTCAAGAAGTAAGGGGACGGAAGGTAGTGAGTATATTATATGCATTCTGTGTATTCATGTTTTTGCCTCCTCTTTTGGGTAATATTTTTCCGTTACTTTAATAGTATTCTCCTAAGGATGTGAACTGTTCCGCAAAGGACAATTTCTTATATTCCGTAATGTTAATTTGTTTATCTGTCCCTTTATTGATCTAGGGCTCCTACTATTACTGATATGGTGGTACTTTTACGTGCAACAGTTTCTCACCTTTTATTTCCCGGCCTTTGTATTTACCTATCTTACTAAATCCTTTGACTGATAGATTATTTTCAGTAGGCTCTCTTAATTAGAAGGCATCTTTTTCTTTTTTGTCCTTAACCTCTATTTTTAGTCAATTGTTTTTTTTAATTTCCCAATCAGTATGGATAGCAGAGTCACAGAGAACAGATGCTCCTTTTGCTTCTGAGATTGGTTCTGATTGGTGTTCATACCATTTTTCACAATCAAATATTTCATAGAATTTACATTCCACGACTTTCTCAGTTGTCTGACAAGGTCTAAGTACTTGAGTCTCTTTTCGATTTCTTTCATTTTTACTCTGTGGTCCGATGGGACGGCAAAGTTCACAAGACGACTTCTTTTTTTTTTTCCTGTTTTTTTTTCAATGATCCCTTAGTGTAGTTTTCTGTCCAGGATTAGGGGATCAGTAATTAATGCATCTAATTTTCTGGGGGAATTCTGGTTTGTGCATATACTATTTGGTAGTCAGGTCAAATTTCAATCTCTTGTACAAATCTCAGTAGATCAACTTCCCTAACCAGTCATGTCAAGAGTTATACTCCTTTTGCGCTATTTATTTTTCATCTAATATTTACATGATTAATCGTTTTGCTTTGTCACCACATAATCAATACTTGCTATTCTGTTGAGTATTATCAATTCTCGCGTTAATTTGATTCGTCTTTATGGCATTGTTCTGTGCTACTTTTAGAGAAGATTCAGTTTCCCTCTCAAGGCACCCGTTTTCATAGCCATGTTCAGGTCTTTCAGTGTGAGATATCGCCAGTTTGTCGCTTGAAATATCTATACAGTTATTTTTCTTTCCCTTTCTGCTTCCTAGTTTTGACTCTTGTTCTGTTTGTCTTTATGTTGTCAATGCTTTTATTGGCCGCTGTAATTTGTCCTTTTTTTTTAATGTAGCCCTCGTATTGATGATTGTACTAAACACACATTACTAGCGAGTCTTATTTCTCCTTTTCTGGGCACATAGACTTGGATGTAAAAAGCCTTGTGTATCGACATCAATTTCTCCTCTGATCCAATTTGCTGAGAACCGCCCTTGTCCTGAATATCTTACAAAGAGGGGGACTCAGTTTTTTTTATCTCTTAGATGAGATATCTACTTCAGAATTTATTTTAGAAAAGTTTTCTCGTTTGTCTATTGTATTCTTTTCGGATTTTTTCTCCATCACCGTTTGTTTGATGGTGTCTTTTTCCGGGATTCCAAAATACATGTCATTTCCATTTACTCCAAAGATTTTGATTCTTTCTGTGTAGTTATATTCCTTGTGTTATTTCTCTTTTTCCATTTTTCATTATGTACCTGTTGTGTTTTTGCAATCCCAAATTTTATTCCTATATCCTGGATGTATACACTTTATTTTGTTTTAAATTCTCCAATTCTTTTTCATTTTTTTTTTTTTTTTGCCAACAGCTTGATGTCGTCCATGAACATAAGGTGATCTATTTGTTCTTGTCATTATATTGATTTGTAGCCTCCAGTGCACTACCTAAGTATTTAATTGAGAGGCATTTTTATTTTTACAAATAATAATAGCAAAATCTGATCTCCCTGGAAAATGCCTCTCTGAACATTTTTTTCTGCTAAAGTTTTTCCTTCTTTAGTAAATTCCGCTTTCCAGATTTTCATTGCCTTCGTAATGATTTCTATGACTTTGTCGGAATTTTTTTTTCATTTTCAGACATTCTATAATCCACGTTTAAGGGCCCAAATCATCGACCTTTATGTTCTCCATCCACGACGTAACTAAATTTTTTCCGTTTCGCTTTGCTTTCTATGAGGATGTGCTGATAAATATACTGTAATTCACCTATTCTTCTTGTTCCCCTAATGCAACATTTCTATTCATTAAGAAATAGTCTGCGTCAGACAAGCAAGTAATAGATCTCAGTTCAATTAGGAGTTTTTACATTCCTATAAATTATCGCTACATAGTTTCTAGGGAAGGTTTCCTTAGGGGTGTTCTTTCTGGATAAGAGTAATTTTACCCTTACTTGCTTTTTTAGACATCTACTTAGTTGAAGAGCCAGTTTGTCATGGAATGACGTGATGTTTTTAAAACCAGAATCCTTGCATGTCATCATGGCCAGTCGTTTTCCGATTTTGTACTTTTACGAGCGTTGCTCTGTGCGATTTCAGATGAATGCTCGCATTGAGTCCTTCTTTGAGTCTTTGGAATTCTTTTTTCATGTCATTTATCCAATAGGCCTTTCTGTTGTGTTCTTCCTCTTCATTTTTTTATCTTCAGAACTTTTTGTTCCCTTTGCATCTAGTTGTTGATTTGTCCTCGTGTATTCTTCGCTTACTTATTGATAAAATTTCTTCCGTTATTTTAAAGATCCTGCTTTGTTTGATCCTATTTCCTTATCTTTTGTGTCTACCTTTTTCACCAATATCTTCTGCATTGCCAGACTCATCTTTTTATTTTGGTCTTTCTATCCCAACATATCTTTGCATGCTTTCTTTCTTTAGCACTTTCTATAATTGATGCAGTTTCTTTACCTGTCATTCTAACCCCATTTTCAATTTAGGTTTTATATTTATGTTCAGGTTTCTCATAGAAACACCCATCACATCAAGAGTAATTTTGCCCCAACATAGATTTGGTTAGGGGGATCTTTCTTTTCAGTATTTATTTTTTCGATTCGAGAAGGCTTATCCTGTTCATATTCTTCACTATGAGTCCACATATCTTTAGTGTCTCAAAGTCAGAAAACCAACTTTTCTTTAATACGATTCTAGCTTGGTCTGCTAGTCTTTGTTCTGTTTATTAAATCAAGGGAATTTTCCCTAAATTTCAACCCTTACTTTTCCATACCTTCTGTGCATAGCATTGCTCTTAGAATAACAATGACATACATTTTTGTCTTTTCGAATTCATTTCTTTTACGTTGGTGTCACTCTATTTCGGTCGTTATTTGTGTACCTGAGATTATAACATTCGCAGGATGCCAATCAGGACCAACCTATATTAGGGAATATTTTCGGATGACTTTTGGCTTTTGTTTGCCTCGAGCTCGAGATGATGACATTTAGTCATCATATTGATGTATTTAAAATGCAGAGGCATTGATCGACTGAGATCATTTAAGACCATTCGAATAAATGAATGAATAAATAAATGAATGTTTACGTAGTCATTATATACAAGAAAATCATATATATAAAAGAGATCTATGAAAATTTACAAGAAAATAAACTACAATAATATAGGAATGAAAAGAATTTTCTTATTACTCAGTTATAAGACCAGTTTGAATGAGGAATACTTATATATATATATATATATATATATATATATATATATATATATATGTATGCGTGTGTGTGTGTGTGCGTGTGTGTGTGTGTGTGTGTGTATATGTGTGTGCACTCATGAGAGTGTGTTTCTATATAAGCAGATGAATATGAGTAAATGAAGAACACCCAGGATAATATCTAATAACTGTTCTTTTTAACAAACTCATCTTTCTCATCCGAATTATTTTTCTGCTGTTTATATTCTTAAAATTCTTCAGTCTCCCCTCCCAATTCTTCTGTCGCGAAAACAGAAACGAAAACAACCGCCACAACAGCAAAATTAACCCAAGAGAAAATAAACAAAGTTTAAAGGATAAAAAATGTGAATGGAAAGATGCAAGCAATTTCGTCATTAAGGAATCAATACTGGAAACAAGTAGAATGGAAACGGTAATTAAACTTCTAAAAAAATTTAAGACAGAAGACATCACTGAGTTGAACTATCATGTAAGCAAAGGCTGTCTGATAAAAAGAAGAATAAAACATTCGGAAATGAATTAATCGAAAACATGAAAGGCTTGAACATTAATAGGCAGTATGAAGGACTACGAGATCAATAGACTTGATGAATGTGTACGAGATTAATTGATGACCTGAAAGACTACGAGAATAATCAACTGCATGAACGTGTACGAGATTAAAAGATGATATGAAGGAATGATATTAATAAACAGTATGAAGGTTTACGAGATTTATAGACTACTTTTGTGCATGTGATACACTTTCATGTAGTCCATAGATGACATGAAGAACTATGATATTCAGGGACGGCATGAACAGTTACGAGATTAGTGGACTACTTGAAGGGTAATGATATTAGATAGACTTCATGAAAGTGTACTACATTAACTGTTGACATAAATACAAGAATATTAAGTGACTGCATTAAGGCATATAAGACTAATATTATACATGAAATTGTACGACATTAATTGATGACATGAAGGCCTATGATATTAAAAGGATTTTTATAGACTATTTGAAATTGTATGACATTAGCAGATTATATGAAATCCTAGGTTATAATTAGATGATATGAAATTGCTACGGCGTTAATAGACGACATTAACGGATATAAAATTAATAGATAATAGGAAGGACTTCATGATGCTGTGCACACGGACATTAGAAGGTATAAAAATCTTCAAAATAATCAAATATTCAAATACTCAACTTCATCACGAGATTAAAAACTGGAAAGTTGACACCGACTAACACAAGTTAGATTTTAAGGAGGGAATAGAAGCAACAGAAAGAATTAAACTATCGAATATTGGAAGCATCACAATGCACGGGGAAAAAGAGAGCTACGAATACTTTGCCATAGTTTGTATCGATAAAACAAACTGAAATGAAAGGAAAGTTTAGTAAGAAGTACCTCAGAATACTTAGTATGGACGGAAAAATGACCTGGAAAGTCTTTCTGTAATGATACTTCGGACCATTCTTAAACTGAGCCATAAAAAAAGAGAAACCAGGACTACAGATCAAAGAAATTGATGACGATGCACAAGGCCTTACACCTATGATGTTATGTTGACAGATGTATGTAACAAAAAAAGCTGTTAGAGAACGCAAGAGTCCTGAGAATTCTTTTGAAGTGTTTATACAGGGATACAGAAAAAGATTATTGCATCAATTAATAACCAAAATAAACATACTTATATACAGGTAAACAATTATTATTAATCGATAAAGCAAAAAATGTGATGAAAAACAATAATAAGGCCATTTCAGAGGTGGAAAATATGCACGACATAACTTGGACAATTCTACGCAGAGGAAACCTCAAAAGGCAAACTTAATCGCTATTAAGTTCTTATTGCGAACATTTTGACTGAACAGTCAAAATTAACTTTTTTATTTAAAGACAATTATAGATGGACTTATTACAGTATTATCAATAAATTTCTAACCACTGACCAGATAGGAGGTGTTTTAATCTGCCATTGCTTGCCTAAGAGTGTGTGAAGAGGAGTCTTTAGATATTTTTATAAGTTTTACTCTGTCGAGAGGAGGTGAAAGCATTAATTATGCAGTCAGTTAGATGAGAATGTCTTTAAAATTAACACCTACAGGGCAGAAACAGTTATTTTCAACGACTTGTGTCAGTCATCGTACAAAAATATCGTTATATACCAGAAGCTGTACAAAAGAGATGACAATATTAAAAAAAAACTCGGAGACTTTGAGATCCAAATCCATAACTCTATTCCCCACCCCGGAAATATCCGATCTGGTTGTTGTGAATACAGAGATCTACCAAATCATGAATGCTGCGGTCCCTACAGTTCAATGATTGAAAACGACAGTGAGTTAAAAATGCTAATTACTAAGACCTTATCTAAAGAATTGAACAATATCTAGAAAATGGAGTCGATAGCTGTACGATAATAATTTGATAATAATGGAAATTAGAATAAAAAGTGTAAAGTATATTCTGTAAGGATAAAACTATTGAAGAGAGTATTAAAGATGTAAGGAAATTTGCTGTCATTTGATCCATCGCCAGAGGCTCATAATATGAAGATTCAATTTTAAAATAGTTTGTTCATTTATTCATACGCATGTTATGAATACACTTTGCAATTCGGTAACTAGTTTTTTTTAGTGCACGAGTAGATTTTATAATATTTACAGCATAATTTTACAGTTAACTCAGAATAGAACCCATAAAAATGGGGAGATTAATAACATGTAGATCGATATTTCTTCTTGGCTTCAGAGTGTAATATCTATGCGTTCTGCTTACGATCAAATTATCCCTCCTCAGCATTTTCTCTCGTGCATTAGAGTGTAGTATATGTGCGAGTGTGTATTGTAAAGGTCAAAAAAAAAATATCAAACATAAAAAGCTAAAGTCTGAACAAATTAAATCCAAAATAAGAAAAACAAATCTCTATTTGCTCTTTCGAAGTCCCTGAATTGCTGCATCCACTCATTCCTCAATGCTTGCGAGTTTTCATTCTCCTTTTTTCCTTGAAACATATCGTCTAACCACATCATCTCTTGCGCATTGCTAAAAATTTTCTCGTTCTCTTGTCCACAATTCTTCGCCCCTCTTTTGTCCTGTTAAAGAAGGGTCCTGTGTACCTTACTGGAGAGACAAGCCAGGTGTTAATTTCTGCAATAGATTTTGGTTTCAAATAATTTCTTTATCCTTCTGAGGTATTCATTTCCATCTCATTTCTATTTCCTTCGTGTCTCCTTCTAATATTCAAAGATTTTTATAGCTTTCTTTCACTCTGAGCTTTCTGATGTTTTCTTGATTGGGTAGTTCTATTCCTGTTTTTTCTCTTTTTCTTTCATTCATTTGAAGCACAGCATATTTCTCAAATTCCCGTTCGTTCTTTATATCTGGTTATCTTTTCTTACGACTTTCATAAACTTAGCTTCTTTTGTACTTTCTAGAGATATGGTTTTGTGATTTAGTTGTTGTTTTTTATCCAAAGCAGCTGGGGATAATTTTGTTTTCAAACCAGTTAAAGGACCAATCTAGACTGGATTAAAGTTCCATTCTTATATCACAGCGGGTTATTTTAAAATCATCAATCTTTTGTACTGGCAATGAGTATCCGTCATATTAGCTCTTTGTTTCCCGATCTTGTTTTCAAGTTGGTTTGACCTTTTTATATTTTATCCATCTACTTTTATATTTTATCAACTCTGGGTTTTTTTCTTAACTACAATTTCTACCCTATTTCATTTTGATCATGGAGTTTCAGATCATGTTTGAATTTTCGCTTTTTAAATTGCCTCGTGCAGATTTTTAGTTAAATCATTTGGTAATCATATATATTTCTAGTTCTATAACTGAATTATTTCATGCGAGGTTTAATTGGGTCAATCTTATACCAATATGTGTTTTATGCAGGTATAGATGATCAGCGTTTACTTTAGGGTGATGCGTGCTAAATATATCAAGACGCTTTCCGATCTTTTTATTCTTCGTACAACTTCTAGACTCTATTTTGTCATTATTTCTTAATGTTGGTTTGTTGTTGAATTTCATGTAATATTTCTGATTAGTATCTTTCCATGTTCTTACAAATAAAACTAAAAACTCCTACAGCTACAGGGATGATGATGATTTTTAGGTTCCCAAAAAGTTGTATTTCAATTTTGATCGCCTTATATTAAATAACTTTTCAGAAGTTTTCCGGCCAAAATTGTTGTCCGAAAGAAAACATATTATAATTATTATTATTATTATTATTATCATTATCATTATTAGTAGTAGTAGTAGTAGTAGTAGTAGTAGTAGTAGTAGTAGTAGTAGTAGTAGTAGTAGTAGTAGTAGTAGTAGTAGTAGTAGTTTATTCCTTGCAGTGTTTTCATATTAGTTTTGATTGGTGTTTTTTTTTGGTTTTTTTTTTTGATAAACTGAATGACAGCAAGTCACTCCTGGTTCTCAGTATTCTTTTAAGTATTCCAACTGATTTTATCATTGCAGGGGTCTGAATGTTCTTGATTCTTCTTCTGATCTCCTGTTCTCCAAGTCTCTTTTCCAAGACACAGGGGTCATTTAAAAGGTCATCAACTAAATTTGTTATCACTTTATGTTCAACAGCTTTTTCATTTCGGTCGAGATATTTGTGAAGTTTTGTATTGCCTTTATTTTTATTCTATGGTCCAATGGAACGGCAAATAAAAAGAATTTTCTTGTTGTTAATCAAAATTAGTCCTGGTCTTCTGGTCAAGATTTTATTTCAAAATCTGAGATAATAGATTTTCGATTGTCATTTATCAACATGTCCAAATTTTAATCCCTTGTACAATCCCTTGTAGATCACCTTTCCAACCCAATCGTGACTATTGCAGTATAACTTTTGTGAAGTTTGGTACATTCGCTTATCATGAGATTAACTGTTTCACCTCTTGTTGGTACATAACCTATACTTGCTGTTCTCATGCATTTTAACAATTTTTTTCCTTTGACTTAATTAGTTTTCATGGCATCATTTTCATTTTGTAGTTACGCAATTCAGGTTTCACCTTTTTTGCCATTTTCTGGTCTTAAAATGTTTTTTACCATCAAAAAACTTTAAAATGGAAGATCACGAAAGAGATAACTTAAAGGTCATCGACATAATTCGATAGATCAGTGTAAGTTATTAGAGCGATAGATATAAAAAAAAAAAGAGGTGCATAAATAGATAGATAGATAGATAGAAAGATATTAAACTAAGCAGATCCTAAAATATATAGATATAAATGAACGGACCGATATCGTCATAAATAGATTAAGATTATTCGCATCAATACAGTAAAAATGCTATTTATTTTGTTTTGTGGTTTCCAGCAAAATCGTTTCGTGATAATTTCATTTATTGTTTATGATGTTCATCAGATTAACATTTTCTTTTCATTTTTATATTGCAATCATTCGTCGTTTTCCATCTATTTTTCTCTTTCAAATTACAAAAGCTATTAATTTAATTGTATTCAAAATAGAAAGATTGTCTATGTACGTGCATAAATAAATAATAGATAAATGCAACATGAGCAACAATATATCTATATCTGTATATATCTCCATCCATCTGTCTCACTATTTGTCTACCAATCAGTCAGTCAGTCTGCCTGTATGTTTGTATGTATTTATGTATGCATAATGAAAGAAATGTGATATAGACGGAGATGAATATTTCTATGCAATCAAACAAGTAGATTTTACAATTGTACAAATGTAATAGAGTTAGATAATATGACGTTCGAGTTGCGCTAATTATCCAAATGTTGGCTCCGAAAATCAGCAATTGAAATATAATTTTTTACCTTGGCTTGAAAACCAACCTCGGTATCTCACTTAAACAAAGAATTATCTCAGTCTCAAAGTGTTGGATATACATGTAAGGGTTGTGATAAACATGAAGAGACTATGACACATATGAACTGAGATAGATAGATAGATAGATAGATAGATAGATAGATGTCGAATATTAGATATGTGAACGGATATGTACGGATATAAATATGAACCAACTTAGATGCGAAAAGTTATATATATGTATATATATATATATATATAGAGAGAGAGGGAGAGACAGACAGAGACAGAGAGACAGAGACAGATAACCAGACAGAGACACAGACAGACAAACAGGAGAGAGAAAGAGATATCATACAAAAAGTTTTATTCTTAGCGAACCCATATTTATTATTCATCTAATCAGTTACGCCAGCCTCTCTAGTATCAAAAGCAATCTGATCCAATGAAATGGACCCCGCCCTTCGCCGCAAAGAAATCAAAACTAAGTAAAAAGCAGAGAAAAAAGAAATAAATAGGACAAAGTCTATAGCAAATATTCTGTCCTTTTATCTTCAGCTCATTTTGCCATTGTTTTGATCAAATCGAATATTGGATGTCTTCGATGATTCACAGTGAACGGATATTTGAAATCGTTTGAGACAAAATGGGTCCGTTATTTAGAGAGACCCGGTCTTTTTTCTTTATGATTGGGTCCTGGTAATTTTGTCAATAAAAAGACGATTGAAAGGACATGAAATGGACGATACGCCAGGAAGAATGCTGATGATTTTTCAAGAAAGATTATTCTTGCCATTATAGCTCTAATAACAAGTTATAAGAATAGGGACACTGCATCTTTTTGCGTCATATAGATGTGCAAAAGACCAAGAGACAACAAATCATTTTAATGCTCTAACTACTTTCCTAATCTCTTCATCGTTTTGTATATTTGTTAGACGTATTACTCCCAATGATAATCAAATTTTTTTCTCTCTTCAATAATTTCAGATTAAGTTACCATGTATTATAATTTTTTCAAATATATTTCTTCTATCTTAATTCTATTTTATATTATCTCTCTCAAACAATTGTCCAACTTTTGTAAGTAATTCAAATCCAAAGAAAAAAAGCTTAGAATAAAGCTCGAACTCGAATCCTTTTCCCCCATGAATCGTATTTATTTCAGTCTGAACTGCCTCATTGATTATGACACGGAGTTTGTCACGCTAGGACAGAAAATCTGAGAAAGGCGGACGAGAAGTCGATTCTCGCCGGAGGCTTATTCTCTATAATCGATTTTTATTGCTAAAAAACAGCGACCTAATGATTTTTATAGAGCTAGAGATAAAAACACAATAAGATGAAAAGAATAAATACTAGCCCAAAAGTTAATAATAATAAATCAACTTTCAAATAATAATAATAATAATAAGGAAAAAAGAAGAAAAAATTCCCCTCCCAGAAAACACGTAGAAAATCTTTTAGGCAAACGTAATTAGTTTGTCTTCAAATATATGTAAGTAAAATCTCTAAAGAAACTAGAGATACACGTAAGTAAACTATCAATATTTTGAAGTATTTGCTTCCTGCGAGTGTTGGCTATTTTGATTTCTGGTACACTATGACCAAAGGATTATCAAGATTTGGACAGATTCCACTAGCTTTAAGCTAAAGATTTTCTGACCAAGTAAGAATCATTTGAAGAAAGGCTGGCTTTCAGACTTCGAGATACTTGCTTAAGTGCCTCCTAAACGGGTTGAAAGCACAACATCATCAAGAAGAAAGAAACAATATAATGTTCATTTTTTGAAAATATAACTGAAAAGAAAGCTACATTAACATTCCAATCGAATCAGGACTAAATAAAAGTCAAGATATACATCGAAAAGCTAAATAAATTATAAAAAATGTTTCAAAGGAAAATATCATTAAACTAAAAGAGCTAATTTATGCTGGAGCAAGACTATTTATTGACAATATTAGAATGCACCCAAAGGAACTCAAAAAGCAATACAAAAAGCAATAAAGAAACTCCGAAAACAAGCGTAATGACTAAAGGAAAATATGCAAATACACAATTGAATTAAACGACATAGTAAAAACAACATCCGACAAGACTGACAATTCAACAAGAAGAAATTAATCAAAAGATTTTGGAGAAAGAAGGGACACCCAAAAGTTACCTGCATAGCGTCAAGCAATGCAAACCAAACGGGGACTGCTAAAATAATGAAAAACTATTCTTCCAACAAAACTGGTGGAGAATCCATATGGAAGCAAAGGAACTAAAACAGTTTTGGAGCAAAGGAATTGATAATATGCAACAGAATAATAAGTGTAGATTATGTGGAGAAAGAAATGAAACAATTAATCACATAAGTCAATGAACCAAATTAGCACGAAAGGAGTTCAGCACTAGGCATAAATAAGTGAGAATGATGGCCCACAGGGAATTAGGAAAGCAATTTAAATTTGCTCATACTGCCAAATGGTAGGAACACAAACTGGAATCCGTTCTCGAGAAGAAGAGCCAAAAATATTCTTCGGAAATTTGAGCAACAAATGGATGTCTTCATCTCAACTAGAAGACCGGAACTAGTGTTAATAAACAAAAAAACAAAGAACTTTTCATGTATTGTATTTATCCGTCTCGGTAAACCATATTGTGAAAAAGCGAAAAGATTATCGAATGCTTGTCAGAAAACTAAAAATCTGTTGGACATGAGCGTGATAGTGGTACCATTTTAGCTGGTGCGCTTGGACCGGTTCACAAAGAACCGGAAAAGAGACTGGAGGAATTGGAAATCAGAAGAAGACTTGAGAGAATCCAGACCAAAGCATTGATAAGATCGCTTAAAATGCTGAGAAAAGCTCTAATGACTTCAGAAGACTTGCAGTCACTTAGACTTCAGAGAAGGACAGCTAGAAACATGGTGAGAAAACGTCATAATAATAATAATAATAAACAACTGCATTGATATTTCCAGCGGCAAACTGACAAAATCTCTCATGAGAACACCTGGACATGTCAAAGAAAGGGAAAATTTTAGAGAGAAATTGAATCTTTTCTAATAGCAGCACAAAATAACACCATAAGGACCAAAGCGAAAATAGTTAAGACGCAACAGAATAACAAGTGTATGTTATGAGGTGATAGAGACGAAAAGATTAATGCAGCAAACTAGCAAAAAAGGGCAAGACTGGGCATGGTTGGGTGAGGAATTCCTTTGTGAATTGTGCGAGAAATTGAATGTGACCAAACAACCAAATAGTATGCGTACAAACGAGAATTCGTCTCAGGAAATGAAACGCATAAAATTTTGTTTGATTTTGTGATATAAACAGATTACCTAATCCTGGCTAGAAAGTCAGACCAAGTAATACTTAACAAAAGAAAAAAGAAAAAAACGAGAATCAAACGAATTGTGGTCTTTGGCTTCACGGCGAACCATAGAGTAAAAATCAAAGAAAACAAAAAGAAAGACAAGTACCTACACCTTGTTAGAGAAATAAAAAGTTATGGAACATAAAAGTAACATTGATAGCAATTATAGTTGGCACACGGGATATGGGGACGTGAAAGAACTAAAAATCGGCGGAAATACCGAGACCATCTAAACAACAGCATTACTAAGATCGGCCAGAATACAGAGAAAATTCCTGGAGACTTGAGAAGACTTGCTATCACTTAGACTCCAGTAAAAGATCATCAGCTAACACTGGTTGAAAAAATCGTAATGTGACGCGGCATAAAAATATATTCTTATCGCAAGACGGGAGTTTATTTTTCGCACGTGTGGAGTCGAGGCAGTCTGGCACTTGATCGCTCGTTAAGAGTCCTTTCTCGGGCATATGGAAACTGGCAGATAATGTAGGGGTTAATTTGGGCTAGACTGACCGCCGCTGGCAAGGGGTTTCCATTTTTCACGTTACACACACCCACCAGACCACTTCGTCTTCCTACCCCAAGGATGATGGGAGATATGGGCCTCTAGGTTTAGATATAATAGTATTATTTATCGTAGTCGACAATTCCAGTTTTCCGTGTAATATTTTAAAAAGGCAAATAGGACATTTAGCAGGAATAAATTGAAGCGAATGAAGCTGAAAAGGAACATGCAAAAATACAACTTGATAGGCAGACAACACAATGAATAAATTTCGACACGAGGAGATATAAAATATAACAAGGTTTTTAATACATGCGGACACACATATTTAACGTGTCGGCTATATGATCAGCGGATAATATCAAAATACAAATGTCCTTCTTCCTTATTCTTTTCTTTCTTCCTTCTTTAAATTGAGAGAGAGAGGGTATGTAATTGCAATACTTAGGAAGGGTGGGGGGAGAAAACAGTCTTAAGGTTTACTTAGCTTTTCGACGGGTTCCTTCTGAGAGTATTTTCTCTTTTACGGGCTAGCGGAATTTTATACAGCTTGGCTTGAAGGCATCTATTATCCACAAGATTCTTTCCGCTGTTCCCCGGAATTTTGGTGACTGTTTCAATACATCTTATCACGCCAACTGCTGTCCTGAAATTCGGCTCTGCTTCTTCGCCCGGAGTTTGGCATCAGATCCCCGTCCTCTCACGGCGACCTCTGTCTTCAAAACTAATTTCCTTATTCCTATTTCCCCTGACGACAAGGGTGCTACTTCTGCTTTAGGGTTCTGGCCAACCATTTAGCCTCTTTCTTCTTCCTTCACCCTGTCAGGCGATTCGTTCGGACTACTATCTGTCTCTATACCCCCTTCTTTATCCATCCGGTCACAGAATGCAAACATCTGTTGGCTTTCATTCTTACCTGGATTTGTTACTTCGGCAACGAGGAATTGACCTACATTCCTTATTCCTCTTTTAACGGTCAGTCTTTGGTGGCCTGTTAATTCAAACACGGAGGAGTAGGGGGAATTTCTTATTTCTCTCCTCTCAATGGTAGACCACGTGACAGTAAGGAATAATAATAATAATAATAATAATAATAATAATAATAATAATAATAATAATAACGCTGAAAAACTCGCCAAAATATTGAAAATTGGCAGAGAAAAAATGCCGTGCTCATAATGAAAGGTGGGAAAAGAGAACCAGTGGAGGTAATCAGAAAATCATTAGAACACTTAGAGAGAAGAAAACTAACAAGTACTTACGAATATTGGAAGCAGGAACCACCAAACAAGTGGAGATTGATGTAAAAAAAAGGAAAGAGTAGACAAGAAGAGCAAGAAAGGGTCTTAGAACCAAGCTCTGAAATAGAAATCTCATCAAAGGAATAGAATTTAAGAAACTCCCCTTCGGTCAGCTCCGAGAAGGAGTCTCACACCTGACTGTCAGCTGTGGAGACTAAACCAGCGAACAAGTACGTCAGAACTTCAACAAAACCCCGAAAGAAAACTCAAGGTCAGTCTCTGCTCTCTTTCTCTTCAAGTCATTTTGTTTCTCTTTGGCTAGCTAACGTAGTTGACTTAGTTTTCATACACTATTTTTCTCTCCACGACGATTACATAATAAGTATAGTAGCAAATAAACTGTTGTGTCAATGAATCAGGACAGGGTTTTTGTGTTTGTGACTTTTTCCCTCAGCGAGGTTACGACAGGGTCCGACTAATACTTAAGACGTCGTGCTTCACCCATAAACCTGTTCGCCACGCGGTGGTAGAAATGGTTATTTATAGTAGAAGTATTAGTTGTTGTAGTAATGAACATGTCTGTTGTGGCCGCAAGAGTGCGAACTTCCATTTGAACACCGTATCGTGGCAAGCGTCTGATTGTGTTTGAAATATTACAACCGTACATTTGGTTCAGTAACATTACAACCATCTATTTGAGACCCGTAATGGTACTGAAGTACAAGGCCTTACATCCGAGAGATGGCATGGACTATTTGTGTCAAGAAAAGAAATAGGAAAAGAACACGTCAGCAATGAGCATCAATACAAAGATTCGAAGGCTACATTAAAATGTGCAAAGAAAGACAACTTATATCAGCCAATGACTGCATTGACAACAGAAAAACCAAAACCAGGAAAAAGAAAATGAAAGAAAAACAACATTATGGAAATTTCAAGTGACAAACTGGTGAGATAATAAACAAGAACTCCTGGACAAGATTACGAAGGAGAAATCTCAAGAGAGAAACTGATATTTTTTACAGCAGCGCGAAACTACACCATGAAGTCAAATTGAATTAAAGCAAAAATTAATAACACTCAACAGAATAGCAAGGGCCGGTTAAGCAGAGAAAGAGATGGAACTCGAAATTACTTAGTAAGTGAATGAAGCAAACTAGGGTAAAACATGATTTGTGTTACGATTCGAACTTTTTGCTCCAATTCGTAAGTTAACAAGGGAAAGGACGTTAGCTGGAAATTAGTAAAGAGATTAAATGTTTCCCATAGTTCCAAATGGTATATGCACAAACCAGAATCCGTCCCAGAGAATGAGAGGCATAAGATTCTCTGGGATTTTGTGACACAAACAGATCTCAGCCAGAAGACCAGACCTTGTGCTAATTAACAAACTTGCCGTTCTAGTGGACAACAGAGAGAAAGGAAAAGAAAGTGAAAAGATCGACAAAAACTTTGAACTTCAAGAAAACTAAAAGAAATTGTTGAACATGAGTTTGACGACGATGCCAGTTATAATTGGTGCGCTTAGAACAGTCCAAAAATGGTTGATGGAGAGATTGGAGGAAATGGAAATAAGAGGAAGAATCAAGACTACCCAGGCTACAGATTGGCCAGAATACTCAGAAGAGTCCTGGAAACCTGATGAGACTTGCTGTCACTCAGACGCCATTGAAAGACCACCAGTTAACACTAGTGTGAAAAACTCGCAAATAATAATACTACAACTAATAATCACCCTTTCGACAATTGTCAGCTAATGCGGTTGAAATATTTATAAAAGTAATTAAAAAGGCCCGCCGAAGAACAGTGAAATTTTTTTAAAAAATGACAGATTAAAAGAATCGAATTTTCGACTGCAATTTACAAGTTAACAATCAAATTCTTAAGCGTTTTACCGTCACCCTATTTCGTTAATATTTTTGAATAATTTCATGAATAAGTTATGTGAATTTGGTCACCGATATCATCATCATGTCCCGCCACCAGAACCGATTTCCCTGACTCTCCCGACACCCTCTCTATCGTCCATCACTCCCGGTAGGTCTTCAAGACTACATCCCGTATCGGTAAAGAGCTATTGTATAAAGGTTCTAGCTGGTCGTCCAGCCTTTGCTCGTCCATGTGAAAGGGTCCATGAGGGTTTTGTCACTTCTGAGTTCGTCCCTACCTCTTCAGCAGTGTCCTGCATGTCTGGTTCGTCTTACTTGGATAGTTTCCGTGGTGGGTGGTAGGTGGTAGGTGGCCGTACTGCTGCTGCTTTTTTGGGTGTTGCCTTCAGGATTTGTTCAAAATTGCTCGCAGCATTCATGTGTAATTGCCGTCAAGCATTTTCTCCATACGTTTAGTAAGCGTCTAAATAGTGCATCCATATAGTAGTATCGACACGACTGCTGCTTGGAAAAAACTGTTTTATTTTATCGGTCAGGTCTGACTTCCATATAACCGATAGCCTATTGATAGCTGCCCATGCCTTTGCTTGTCACGTGTTGATATCCGTCTCAGTTGATAAGGCACTGCTTCCTAGGTAGGTGAACTTGTCTACTAGTTTCAGAGAACTATTGTTTAGTGTGGAGATGTTGCCTCTTTGATTAAAGCACATGTATTCCGTCTTGTCAGCGTTGACATGGAGGCCAATGCCAGCAGCTGCTGGTTCCAGACTACGTAGCAGGGTTTCGCCTTGGGTTGCAGTATTTGCCAGAATCACTGTCATCGGCATAGTCCGCGTCCGTAATTGTTTGTGCGGAGTATCTTCAGTTTCTTTCCTTTGTCAGCTTGAAACCATTGTCTTTCATTTTATCAATAGACGTTCTAAACAAGTAGTCTAGACAAATGATAAAGAGGTATGGGACTAATGTGTTTCCTTGCAGCACACCTGCTACAATGTCGAAGTAGTCTGTGTCTCCATCCAGGGAGCGGACTTTTACTTTCGTGTTTTTATGTTGCATCATTATGACTGCGACGGTTTCTTTGGGTAGGCCGTAGGCGAGAAGTATTTGCTCCATCTCTTCTCTGTATGGAGTCAAAGTCCTTGGAGAAGTTGACAAATAATATTATTACAACTAGGTTTTTTGCACGTTCACCAAGAATTCGACAGATAGTCAAAATTTGTGATGTCGTGGTGCAGTCCTTTTAAACGGTAGATTAAGAAAAAGAAATGGAACAAAAAAAAAAAAATTGTGGTGATTGTAAAAGTCTATTGGAAGAAAAATAGCATAACAAATGACGATGAATTACCAATCATGAATTGTTTTAAGAACTTTTGTTGGGTTGGATTTTTAAATATTACAGAGGCGTATGATACTTTTGTGTGTGTGTGTGTGTGTGTGTGATCCGCTGATAGGTGTTCGATTTTGAAAGAATACTAGGTCACGTTTGGGACAGGAGCACATATAATAATTAACCTCTGGGTTATATACTACCTATAGAAAATGTCAACTCCAAATCCAAATCCAAATCAACATTACAGATCTGCATGTAATGAGTGGCAGGTGCTCCCTTATTAATCAATCTGCGAATATTGTCAGTTTTAATTCCAAGTAAACAAGCAAAGACTAAAACGGCAATTCAGCTGCGATTCACCAACAGAAAAAATGAATCAGAGAAGACAACAAAAAAGAGATTCACTGTTATCTTAAAAACGACCCTCCAAAAAGAAGGAAGAGAAAAGGATGAGGGAAAATTGGGCAGAATCCGCTAAATTAAATACAATTTGACAAACATTTGCGAATCTAGCAAGTATGATTCTAACCTTCAGATACTAGAAGTATGTGGACAAATAAATAATATGGTCGAGAAGAGCACCTTACATGAGTTGAAGAGACTTGCTGTCACTCAGACTCCAGTGGAAAACCATCAGCTAACGCTTGTGTAAAAAACTTAAATGAGTAAAATATTACTAATTAAACAGAGAGACAAAGATGCTTGTTATTGAAGTAACTCTCAGAAAAAATTAAAAACTCTAAACATTCATAGTTTATTTTTGAATCGTGATACACGCTAATTTTTCAACAAAATAATTAAAAACTGCTGATGAAAAAATTGAAGATACATTTTAAAATCTTCTTTTTATTCTTTTTTTTAAATATCTGCAAAGAATCGAAACTGCTGCTTAGAAAATTGGGGAAGTGAAATCACGTGACACATGCTAAGTAAATATCTATAGAACAATGGCAGAAAGACGGTGGACAGGAATTGTGGTTTCAAATTCACTTTGAAAAAAATTCAGTACAGTGAACATTTTTTGAACCATGAAACCTGTTATTTTAAACTCGAACCCAGCCAACTAACTAAAAGCAATGTTTAAAACTGTTGAACACTAGGACTAAATGGCAAAAAATCATAAAGATAAAATAAATTCTTTTTGAACTAACTTTATATAGTAATGAATAAATTTGTAACAGTCCGATGCACCAATTTTGAAACTAAAGTCTAAATCTAAGGGATAGACCAACCCACAAAACCTGATTAAAATAAAATGGGGTTGGTACAATTTTTTTGACGACTGTCATTATTTCTCGTTGGAAGAATACCAAATCACATCCAAGACAGGGGCAAAGATATTAACCTTCTACCCATGGATTAGGTATTGCTACAGTATACTGTCAATGAAAATTTTTTAATAGAAATAGAATTAAATGTAGGATTAAATTGAGAAATGTGAGTATCATGATCGGCGTGATCCTTTCATAGTAAACTTTGTAGATCAAGTAGGCATCCTGCGAATTATGGTTATTCTAATCTAAAGTACATAAACACTGTTCAAAGCAAGTACACATCTGAGAAAAGCCTGAAAAACATGGAGTAAAACAGCGGTAAAAAGGAAACCCACGACTATTTTTTAAATCCCAACCCAAAATTGATATATGAAAAAGATGAGAGAAATTTGGGAAGAACCTGCTAAATTTAATACAAGCCAAAAACTTACTGACCAAGCAATGGTGATTTAGAGGAAAGACTAGCTTTCTGGACTTGAGATTAAAAAAAATTGTAAACGGGTAAGTCATGAGGAGCATAATACACACTCCAAAAAAATCTGGAAAAAAAATGATGGAAGCCTAAATACTGAAAACCAAACCTTAACGGAACCCAGCACCAGGGAATCAGTGTTAACACAAAATGAAAGAAACAACGTAGAATTAATTTTAAAAAAACAACCATGACAGAAAAGAAGGAATCAGGAGTAGAAATAGTGAGAAACGGAAAATATATACAACGAGATGAAAAGTATATACTAATAGATGATTTAATTTACGTAGAAACATGATCAGTCAGTGACAAAATTGGAATTCTTTACGAAACACAAAATCTGGATGGAAAATAAGGCTAGAGGGATAAATGAAGAAACTGTGAGGCTAAACAAAAGTATTAAGCAAAGAAAAATACACGATACAATGAAATAAAAAGACGTAATAAAGAAAATAGCAGAAAAGTATGACAATACAACTGGAAGAAATGAATTAAGAAATTTTGGTGAGAGAAGGGAGACTCAAAAGATACCGCGAGAGAATCAAAACAGTACCACCCCCCCCAAAATAATGGAAACTTATACCTCTAAGTCGGAGAGGAAAGCAAATGACAAATCATCAAATGGATTCAAAGAAGACAAAACATGTCTTGTACAAGATATGACAACAAAAAGAACATAACAGAACGACTTACGAGATCCGAGGTGTACATACAACTGTACTCACTAAGAACATCACTAGTAAATTGGAAAATACCCTATCACAAGCGCACACATGAATTCTGTTTTAAGTAATCGACTCCCATCCATGACAATTTGATTCAGCAACTGAGTAAATTTACGCTAAAAGTTGATCACTTTTTATCTAAAAACCTGGTAGAGATACACTCATACATAGGAGATAATATATATATATATATAAATATATATATATATATATATATTGCAAACCCTAAAACGCTACAATTAACCTCATGTGAGACTGTAGATGAAATGTGACCCTTGATATGTGTCTACTGCTCTCTGCTTCGTTTCACAAAAACGCCCATTCAAATCACTGACCATCAAAAGGCTTTCCAGGCAGACGGGGTAGGTCAAGCGTTTAGAAAAGTAATACCTATTATTTAGATGGTAAAAACAAAATAAAACAACAGAAAAAAAAGCTGAATGAAAAAGAAAGAAAAAATCATGTTTAGTTTGTCATGAAAACTTTAATTTACGAGTATAAAAGAAAGAAAGAAAGAAAGAATGATTGCTTAGGTTCATCAGCATAGATAATGCAGATATACCAAATATTTTGTGGGTACTGACTGTAGCGCTTCGTGACATTAATTCATGGGGTGCTGTCTAAGACATTTTTTGATATATTTTCATTGATATTTTAAAAAATTATATTAATATTGTGTAAGACACACACACACACACACACACACACACACACACACACACACTAAAGAATACAGGGTATATTCAAAATAAAATGGTATAAAATATATTTTTATAATCATTAAGTAGTATTTTTTTGTTCTGTATAAATCGGAAGAAAATAGGGGGTGCTACAGTTCCACAATGCCTATAGACAAGCTACTGAAGGGTATTTATTAAACTCAGGGTCTTCACACGAATAGTTTCTCTTCGTGGCTCATTTCGAGAGAGTGATATCTAACAATTATCAGCAAGAAGTTGCGTTCTTTCTAATTGTTCAGAACTTCAAAAGCTTGGAAATTATTTGTTCTACTGAAATATTCATACTCATTTTATGAGATATCACTAATTTGTCTTACTGTGTATAATTATACATATTTTATGAGATATCACTAATTAAGTTTGTTGATAATTCCTAAAGGTGTGAATTAATTGCTCAGGTAATTAGTTTGAACTGACAAGTGGAACCAAAACAAAATTGTTTAAATCAATAAATCTCTTTAATATCTTAAATATTACTAATTTTTATTTCTCCATAAAACTCCGTGATTATTCTCATAGAAATTTATTACCTTTATAAGATTACACGAAAATAATACAAGTAAATTTATTCTAGATTATATGAATTCATCATTTATAATAAGATTATAGCATGTAACCTTTCGTTGTAAATTTGTATCCTGTTATGTCAATTTTAGTCAAATCCCATGATTACTAACTCTTTGCAAACCCTCAACAGATTACTAATATTAATTCACGAAGGGTTCGTCACCTCTGCATTCTACAGTTTTACCGACACCTGATATTTGAAGATATTCTGTTCATGAGCTTCCCTTAGATCTTCCTCTCAGAGTACAGTTAATTCCCACATGATCATCTACTTGTCAATGAATATCTTAGAATATTGTAAGAAAAATGTATTTAGTAGAAGGGTTTAGATATTTGTCTTAATTTACCGTCTCCGATTGAGTACCTAAAAAAGCATGCGTAGTGCTCTTACTTTTGCTAATATAAACCTCTTTCACTACTGACCTCTTATAAGGCATTGATGGATACTTCAGCTCTCTTTCTCTCTCTCTCTCTCAATATATATATATATATATATATATATATATATATATATATATATATATATATATATAACATATCCGTTTGTTTTTCACTAGCTCAAATAATTCTTTGGTACATATTCTGCTTTGTGCATATATCATTTGTCAGCGTGTTCAAAAGTATTTTCAAAGTCTCTGGCAAAATTATTATGAGATAACCGTCCCCCATCCAGGCTAATGATTTCCATTTTACGTTGTCAGTTCTAATTATTATATTACAGTAAGGTGCTGAATTTTCACTTTCCATGAAGGACTTTTGGAGTCGACGTTTACTTGCTATTAACGTGGTATTCCAGTGTTCCCTTTTTACTGAGATAAGGAAAAATGCCTCCAAGTTCTGTTTTGATAATGAGAACTTGGGCTGTTCTCGCCTCTGAGTTGCACATTTTCTGCACTTTAATTTCTAGATCGCGATACCGCATATTTTTTCTGTGTCTTTCTTAGATCTGGATCGTCGAAGATTGAAAAATCAAAAAGGATGCATGTCTTTGCTTTATATTAAAAGTAGACCCCGAATTTCTGGTCGGATGCCTGTAATCACTGATAGCCACGTTCCGTATTGCCAGTTTTTGTGACCGAAATCATTAATAATGCTGTAACTTGTTTTCATTATTATTCCCTCTTTTAATATTCTTTCTCCATCAGCTGCAGGTTTTCTTCAGATATCTGCCAGAACAATTCTCTAAAATATTATGACCATCGTTATTGATCAGTGGGTCGGTTACCCGTTTCTTCCTTTGATTATTTTTCCTTCTTTTCTTTTTTCTTCCATGCCCTTCTTTCCTCCAACTTCTCTCACTGTTCACCTTGATCTTCTGACTTTCCCTTTTTCTCTTCAATTCTTTTTTATTACTTTTATTGTCGGGTTCTTTTTTTTAAATGTGCTTGTTCTCTTTTAACCACTGCTTAGCACCCCATTCAGTTTTTTTTTTTCCAGTCCCCTCTTTCTCTTCCGGCCGATTTGAAGAGAACTTGAACTTACCGAAGCATGATACAACTGCTGTTAATTTCATGAAAGAAAGCACAATAAATTATGGGGTAACCGAGGGAGACGGTCAAATGGTACCGACAGGAAAGTGGGGTTGCACTTCTCAACATAGGCTTTGGGATATTCCTTTAATCAAGAGGGTGGTCGGAAGAGCCACTGAGAGTCTTAGCTGAAAGAAAAGAAATGTGCTTTGGATAAAGGGTGCTTGAGGGCTAAAACAATGAAATAATGATAATAACGTTTTTAATATTTCTACTACAAAAGTGCAAATTAAACAGTCCAGACAGCAATATTGGGTAAGAACAATGTCTGATATAGATTAATCTAAGATGCTATTTAAATCTCATGAAGTTTGAATATAACCCTAGCTCAGAACCAGCGGTATGTTCTTAAAGAAAGTGAAAAGAGAGACAAGTATCTAGATCTTGGCAAAGAACTAAGAAATCAGTGGAACATGAGAGTGACGGTAATACTAGTTGTGAGCAGAAAACTTGGAATGATCCCTAAATGCTTGGAAAGGGAACTGGAAGAGTTGGAAATTGGAGGATGAATCGATATCATCAAACTAGAGATCAGTCTCAAAGCTGAGAAGAGTTCCGAAAACCAAAGGAGACTTGCTGTCACTCAGACTCCCGGCAAAGACCAAAATTAAAACTGGTGAGAAAAACTCGCAATTTGTATAATTATAGAAAAAAGAAGAAAATTATCGTTGATAATATTATTATAAATATTAGCATTTTCCACTTTCTATTTTCAATACGTTTCTAGACTTTTTTGGTACAGGCATTTAAAATTGTCGTTGACACTTAAAAATTCAGTATGTAATTGCTATACATTTTATGAGATGACTGATCATTTTTTATGATTTCAGTTTCAAAGGAACAGCTACAGCAGGAATTGGAATACACCCTACTAAAGCATGATTGTCACAGCTGGTGAATTTCAAAAATGCAATCTGGGCGTGAGGACACTTGGGTGTCATAATTGGCAGGTGCTCTCTCGATAGCCAATGTGGAAAACCTGATTGGCGCCCTTCAAATATTAGCAAGGAACTACTCAACTCAGACATAGCAACGGAAAAATAGACTAGGGAAGACAAAAATGTATTTACGCTAGGGCAGATAAAGAAATTGTGACTACAAGAAAAAGTTTAAGAAAGGAAAAATGCAAAAGATATTTTAAGATTAAAATACCAAAAGAAAATAGTAGACGTCTGATAATGTAACTTGAAGAAATAAATCAAAAGATATTGCTAAAAGAAGGGACACGTAAAAGATCCCGAGATAAGGTCAAGCAGTCCAAAATAACGAAAGAAAATTCAACCAAAAAGAAGACAAAAAATGCATGAGGTCATACCAACAACCGGATGGAAAGGAAACAAAATTATTTTGGAATAAAATATGAGATCAGAAAGAACATAATAGAAAAGTAAAATGGAAAAATAAAATGAAAAAAGAATAACAAGGGGTAAAAGAAAGCCCTGAAGTGTATATATACCCGTAATTGCTTAGAGCAACACCGGGAGCGATGGAAGATAGAGACATTTGGCGAGAGAGGGTCAGGGAGATCCATGCTGGCAGCGCGAAATGATGATAATGATGCTAGTTAGATTGACCCTTCATGAACAAAAATTCGTGTGCGTGGATTGTCTTTCATGAGACTTCCGATGAGTGACATATCCAGCCTTAGAGAGCAAAATCAACCGCATATTTGACATCTCAAAAAATCCACGTTCTCACCAATATTGCAAGTGTTTTCCTTAAGTTAATGCTTAAAGTTTGCATGCATAATGCTTCCCTCTTAAAACTGGGACAACAATCAATCGCATGGAAATACTATTCATTTCTCTTCAATGATAGTTTGTTTCCCAGTTGTCAAGATCTATTTTTATATTCACCAAGTTGCTTTTTGAGCAAGGCTTATGGTGCGGACATTTTCCTGCACGAAGCTAACCGTAAAAGATTTGCTTTGGTAGTCATTCATCACTTATTCACACAACATGTGTTGACTATTGTATTCGAGCCATTTCAATGAAATACTTGATACTTGTGCATCCTGTATAGGTAAGGACTCCTGTGACAGGTGTTAATGCATTATGAATGCATCTTAAACACTTCGGAGGAAAGTATTCAAGCATTTTCTGATACCTACGAAGCATTTTCCATGTTTCCGATGAATACAATATGCTGCATGTCATCTACAGTATGAATCAGAAAGTCATTGTCGTCAGCAAAAAGGAATTCTCTAGTCACTATGTAAAAAGTCTCCGACTTTAAGTTGAATTTTTCCAAATTAAAAATCCTTCTTGTAGTTCTGATTTCCAAAAGAACACCTCTCTCAAATGCTAGAATGCATAGGTCAGCATCACAGAAAAGAATATCGAGAAGAGCGTTGGGCCTAGATATCTCCATATTTTACACCTCAATCTATTAGAATATCATCCGACAACCTGATACTCATGACAACTCTGGACTTCAGACTTCTGTGTAACTGCTTTAAAATATACACAAATATTTGTAGGCACCCTATCTTTCCTGGTATCGTTCATAGTCCACCCCTTGTTAACTGTATCAAAAAACTTTTGTGAAATCGACGAAAACCTGGTATAGAGGAACCCGTTTCTCAGTGCATTCCTCCTGCACCGGCCTGGCCAAAAATTTGTCAGTTGTTCCCCTGCTAGATCTTTAACCCCTTTATGATTCTGGAATGACTGCAAGACAGATGTTTCAAAGTTGCCAAATGTATCCAAAAAAGGAGATTCCACAGTAGTTATATCAAATTCCTTTTTCACTTTTGCTCTTCTACAAAGCCACTCAAGAACTATCAATCTATCATCTGGTAAAGGATATTCATTCCAGCACTCTGTGATGAGTTTGAATACAGCTTGGGTAACATTTTCTCTTTCAACAAGATGATCGAATCTCGGTGCTCTCCCAGTGTTAAT
Organism: Sepioteuthis lessoniana; assembly: GCA_963585895.1. NCBI lineage: Eukaryota > Metazoa > Mollusca > Cephalopoda > Myopsida > Loliginidae > Sepioteuthis > Sepioteuthis lessoniana. The sequence continues at coordinate 69,122,093 of OY757929.1, read as the reverse complement.
TAGTTTCATTGCAATTTTAATTTCAGCATAATATGGCAATCAGTCCATCTCAAATTGTCTCTCACAGAAGATTCATCAGAACATCGGCAATAATCACAGATGGATTATAAAATAAATTGGTAAAGAAATGTTGCCATCGTTGGAGGATATTTTTCTCTTTGATAATGGTAGGCTTGTCCCTTGACGACAGCGGAAAAAGTTGATCAAAAACTTTACGCATGAGGCTGTAGAATAATTTAAGATCCCTAATATGGAAAGCTCCCTCAATTTCCGGAGAAACCTACCACCCCTTTTTCATCCTCCTAAGTTTACGCTTTAACATGCGTTTGGACTCAACGGATTTTTTCATGATATAAAGTTGGTTTCTTTTGCCGTTTACTTACGTAAAGCGCTCTTTTTCTTTCTAGTAATTGGTTGACAACAGGTTCGTTATCATTAAACCAATCTTTCAATTTCCTCTTTCTAAATCTAAGCACATCTACACCACTGGAATAAACTTGGTCTCTAAAGTTTTCCCATGCAGCATCAAAGTTCAAACAGTCAAGTCATTCAGTAAAGTTTGCACAAGCATTGTTATTTTAACACCTGTGGTTGACGTGATTACAAGTTATCTCGCTTTGGATTGTCACTGGATGATAATCATGAAGACTTAGAGAATGGTATTTGGTGTTGCACTAGCGTTGGTCTCTAAAATACCATGATATACCAATATCATTGATTGATCCTTTTATTAACTAACCTTTTTCTCAAAAATGTCCCATGGCATTGGAAGTGTGTCGATGTATGCAGACCCAACCAGTTTGAAACATACAGTTGCATACCGACACATAGGCGGCAGGAGTCTTATCCTAATACCGTTCTTGTGTCCTCTGATAGACACTCTTGTATCTGAGCAGCCTTATTTAGGAGAGCATTGCTCATCGAAATACTTAGAAAATGCTAGAAAAGGTACGGTAAACATTGCCTATCAGTCCAACACTGGTTAATTTCCTGTTGTTAACAGTTGTTCATTTTTGGCAGGAAGAAAAGAAACATACTTACATGACAAGATCAATCTTAACATCTGCTGTTAGAGCCCTTCTAGATCATAGTTCTCCAAACCATCCGAAAGAAGTACGTCATTTGTGACGAAGGAAATCCCGATATTTCTGTTCTCTCGGAGGATGATCAGCTGACTAAGGTATCATCAGGTTATCAACTCTTTTGTGTAGGAAAGCCAAAGAGGGAAACGGCGTGAATAACTGCTTGATTTACCCCCAAAACAACACTTACAAAATAATTGGAACTTCCTTCGAGCATTAATGATCGCATTATGAAACTTCTTATCCAACTCTGGTGCGGATGGTATGAGACTTTAAACTTTGATTACGACCCAACCCTCCGGACTGATGAAGAGACTGCCATGACTTTTTTTATTTTTCAACATTTTCTCATGTATGCAGCAGAGTTTATTCTCATATACGTTACAGTATGAAGAAATACGATGTCTGATATAGGACAATACCATTCCTGTCTGATGCATTCAATAACACATGTTTGCATCTATCTATCTATCTATCTATGTGTGTGCACGTGTGCATACGCTTGTGTATATGCATGTGTTTTGTTTGGCTTCTTTTTTTTAATGGCATATCAACCTTCGTGCGTTAGTTAATGCTAAAGCCATCCTTGGATAAGAACATTAGTGATACTTTTTAACCCATTGGTGCTGTGTGTGTGTAAATGAACAATTTCTATATTAAAACACACAAATACATGTAAAGAGTCCGGCCAAATGGTCCCACGCGTTTTGAACGGAAGTGATTTTTTTTTATTATAAATACAACTTTGATCATATTCAAATTGTGATTTTACTATAAGAACGAAATTACTAAGTTGTTTTTATTGTCATTCCTACTTCTAAAGATTACTTCGTGCAAATCCTTGTCCTTACAAAGTAGACATTCCTGAAGCATCATCCTGAAATTCTGCAGCGTTCATTTCGTCATTACGTCAAAAATTGCTAAGATTTCATGACGAATAAAATCTTTCAGTTCGCTAGTCGTTTTTGGCCTATGTAAATAAACTTGAACGTTTAGGTATCTCCAGAGGAAATAATCAAAATGAGATAGATTAAGTAAGCAAGCCAGCCATGGGATGTCATCATGACGAAGTGTTCAGGAAAGATTTCTCCCCAAAATTCTCTAGATGGCCTCGGTAACTCAAATAGAATGTCTGATACTACTACTATATCACACACTCTCCTACTTACCGTATATATATATATATATATATATATATATATATATATATATATATATGTGTGTGTGTGTGTGTTGGCAGATTTGATATGGAAGAGTTGCATTTATTAACTATTTTCTTAGATTCGCTGACATGATGTACTTTTTGTTGAGAAATGAGAAATTTACACGTAGGTACAGGTGTGTTTACAAATATTAACACACACACACACACACACACACACACACACACATATAAATATATATATATATACACATATATATATATATATATATATATATATATATATATGGCCGATAGGGTATTTAAAATGTAAACAAAGGCTGCTGCAGCTGCTGCTGCTGCTTTTTCTAAAAAAAAAAATACCCTAAATAGTGTTAATTCTTCGCTATTTATAACTAATACATTAGCTAAAACGCTTATATATAAATAGCGAAGAATTAACACTATGTAACTCAAACCCAGCTCAACAGGAATTTGAACGCTGACTGATGTTACTAATTTCAGTCACTTATCTTTTGAAGAGCCTCACATCTTGCCAAAATTTTCTCACCGATTATCATTCGCACGAGAATCACCTTCAAAAGAAGAAAATTGAAATAAACAGACAAGGGATATATATATATATATATATATATATATATATATATATATATATATATAATTTCCAAACTACAATAACTTCTGGATTTATAGGCAATAACTAATACTTTTCTATCCAATTATTCAACTGATTCAGATCAATAAATAATATTTGCTATTAAAAAAATAGTCGTTTTCTCTTCCGTCTTTTTTCATTTCTTCTTTCGATGAATTCGAATTCTGTTTTTATTCGATGATTTTTTCCCAAAATTCAATTTATTCAAGTAAAAATTTCAATTATTGGGTCACATATCTTTAATATGTTCTATTCCTCGCCACGAGAATGGAGAAATATTTATGTTTCTTTTGTAAATAAATTCGTATTTTATTTTCATGGATCATTTGATAAAATTGAATTAATACAATTTGATTGATATAACCCCCTCCCCGCACTAAGTAAAATGTTTGACTGTGTATGTGTGCGTGCGTGCGTGCGTGCGATAGCCTGTGTATGTCTGCGTGTGTATTTATTCATAAATAGAATAGAAAAACTGAATTCTAATTTTAGTTACAGGTTATTATTAGCAACTCGTATTCATAATCTAGGAAAAAGCATGAATCTACGTTTCCCTGAATTTCGTTATTTCTTCAAATATTTTATCAAATGTATCGTGCTAGGCGACGGTGGGGTAGCTGTAAAATGTTAATATGTTTAACCTCTTAATCTAACTACTCTTGACTCTGAATCAAACTATTCTCAACTAAAAAGAGTTGCAATAGTAAATGTAACTGATGAAGGAAAAATTGTGTTTTGAATTATTGACAAAGCTTCCAAATGGCAAAAATTGAACTAAACATTTAAAGTCATCTTCAACATCATGTCGTGCCGCCAGCAGGGATATCCCTGACCCTCTCTCGCCACTTCTCCCTATCATTCATTGCTTTTGGCAGGTCTTCAGGGTTACATCCCGTATCATCATATAGCTGCTGTATGTATGTTCGAGCTGGTCGTCCCGCTTTTGCTTGACCGTATGCAAGGGTTCATAGGAGTACATCACTGATGAGTTCGACCTTGCTTCTCCAGCAGTGTCCTGCGAGTCTGGTTCGTCTAACTTGTATAAAAACAAATTTATTTACAAAACTCAGAAATATTTTTGAAAGTTCAGACAACTTTGAAGTTATATGATTGAATAAACATTTGCAATTTATCGGGTATATTTTGACCATTTACTAGCAGTCCTTCTTTAATAGATCCATATGCATATCTATGTACGTAGACACTTTTATTTCAATTAGAATATATCAAAATCTCGTAAACAATACTCATATAATAAACAACATTGACAGGGAAAAGGTCACCGATTATTGAAACCCTCGTAAATTTACTGAGCCAGAAACTAAATAAGATCTTCAGTTTTGGAATTAGGATTCTAACTGTATTCAAAAACGTTTAGCCCAGTGAAGAACTCATAATCGATTCAAAACCAACAAATATTATAATTTTCTGTTTAAAAGTATTTAACATTTAAAAATCAAATAATATCAACAGTTTTCCCTTAATCTTTTAAATGACTAGAAATATGCTCCCTACAATCCCTATATCACAAAAGATAGGGAGTATTTTTACCTTCTTATAACATATATATATATATATATATATATATATATATATATATATTCAATGGATATGGATATATATGTATATATATATACATATATATATATGTGTGTGTGTATATATATATATATATATATATATATATATATGTATGTATGTATGTATGTATGTATGTATGTATGATTTGTAAGTGAATAGTATTCAGGTAACATTATTTTTAAACTGTTAAACTGTTTGCTATCAATTATAGGATTTCAAGTATTGTTAACACTAATAATTCTAAATGGCTCCAAATATGGTTATCAAACAATAATAATTCTTTTTGATATTAGTGAATTGCTTGCACACATCTAAATGGTTTCATGCTTTGCTATCTAACATTAGTGATTCTATTAATCAAGAATTATTATGTAATAGGAATAATCTGCACACAGCTGTGTCGCTTCAGATAACTAATTATAATCCTTACTAAAAGACTGAACAGTTCTATTTATAAATCGGACCTTAGCAGGTGCTACTAATCCAGTTCAAAGTGGACCTAGAAGTAATGGTAAGGGGTGCTCAAAATTTCCCCAAACTCCAGGGCTGGAGTTGCATTATCAGATTCAGTTTATGATCATACTCAAGACACTTGTTGAGATGCAGTCAGTGTATTCCACACCCCTGAGATGACAGGGTGGAAACATACTTGTTTACTATCGTTAATCAAATTATATATATATATATATATATATATATATATATAAACACACGTGTGTGTGTGTGTGTGTGTGTGTGTGTGTGTGTGTGTGTGTGTGTGTGTGTGTGTGTGTGTGTGTGTGTGTGTGTGTGTGTGTGTGTGAATATCACTTTTTTTCCAAATGTTTTTATATTAATTGAACATCGTAACTTTTTGGGAAAGATACCAAAATAAAACAGATTTGACATCACAAAGGCGAATGATGAAGCTTTGCAAAATATTTACTTTAGTATCAAGGAGTTGCCATTGCTAATCCCCAAGCCCAAATCCCTAAGACGTCAAAAAAACCCCAAAAAAACAGGGGTTTAAAATCCAAAAGAAAAAAGAAGAAAAAAGAAGAAGAAATGAATAAATAATCAAATGTAACGATAAAGATTAAGTGGTTATCGCCCTTTACACTGGCTGCTGGGAATATCAGACAGACTCTATGAAGAGATAAAAAAGGAGACAAAGTGAAGTTCATTGCCGCTTCTCAAGATAATGGGATGAAGTAAAGTTAGCCTGAGGTTTTTAGATGTTTTGGTACAGTCCTAGTGACAGTTATAAATAAGAGTCAACTATTATAATTGTTACTATTATTATGAATAAAAAAATCGCTTTCATAGAAAATTCTATTTGTTCTCCTCTGCCATTTACTGTCATATTTTGTTGTTTATTTCATCGCAATGTTCAGATGCATTTGTACTGGTATGGTAATAAATGTTGCATACTCTATTATTGATGTGTATCTTACGCGCACCAAATCTGGCTGTCTGTCAGTAGCTGCATGCGAACATTTATACATGTGCGAGTGAAAATAGAGTATATGAGTGTGTTAGTGTCAACATGTTTGATATAAATTATTATTTAGAGTGAGCGTATATGTTGTGCGTGTGCATGCGCATGTGTGTGCGTGTGCATGCGCATGTGTGTGTGTGTGTGTGCGCGCGCGCACGCGCGTGTGTGGAAAGAACTGTCCATAAACTTAATAAGGCTTAATTAAATCGAGCGAATTATTTTAGTATAACTCATTTTACTGTTTGTAATTTTAAATTTTGTTCGATTAGTTACGTCTTGCAAAATAATGGCTTCAAGCTGATAAGTGTTTATTGGTAAAGATCCCTTCTTGATAATATTCTTCTTTTCCTTACGAGAAACAAACATTTTATTGTATTTTAAACTACAAATGATTTCAACAAATGTGCTTACCAAATTTGATAGTTCTTTCATGGAATCGTTGGTAATCAATATATTGATGATATAGATCTGTTCATTTAAACAAATATTGTTATGTAAATTCTTGTGATGAGAAAATATGTGCAGATCCCTAAAGATTTTGTAAATATAGCTTTGGTGAGAGTAATTTTGAGAACATTAAGTTGTCTGTGAGAAAAATTTTGAAAACTATTACCGATTGATATGAATATAGTTTTTTTTTTCAGATTATTCGCAAGTTTTTCAGATTATTCCAAATGAAATAATTTACTTTCAGTCCAAACCTTGAGTAATCTAAGTTTACAAAATATCAATCATATAAATAAGCTGAAAAGATCACCAAGCTGGTAGATATTTTGCCAAATACACAAATATAGAAGAAACAATGCCATCGGCAGAAAAAATTGAGAAGTCTGGAGAAATCGAGCGACCTACTGACCGACAGATCGGTTTGATCGATCATTACATTTGACCGTAAAACATCTCTCCCCCGAGGGCTTACAATACTAACCAGAGATCGATATGTCTTTAGCCGCCATCACCATTGCGGACAAGAGAAGCCGTTCTTCACAATTGTATGATACGACCATCTCGTGTTTAAAATTCGACGCCAGTCAATCGAGAACTGTATCATTATGACTGAAGATGTCGAATCAAATTCAATGGAAGTCCCCAACCCTCAAGGGGAACATATTTGATCAGTAGAGCTTCTAACTTCTTTCTTTTTTCTTTTTCCTTTGTCATTTTGCTTCGTATGGATTTGGCTAGGTCTGTTAAAATCAGTCCTGGTGCGTTTTTTTTGTCAAAGCATTATTTTAGTGCCTTTTTGACATATCATATATACAAATAAGAACTCATTAAAAAAAAAATTTGAAGATAAATCAAATACGAAACTAAAAGATATATAATGGTTATCTTCTTTGAACGGAGACGATAGACAAGCGTTTGAAGAGTCAAAGAATCGACTAAAAGCAAGAACAAAAACATTGTAATTGCTAAATGAACATTTATTTGTACGTTTATAAATTTACAGCAATCTTTCAAATGTTTAACTTGATTTATAAGTCAAAGTTTTTATTTATACAATTATAATATTTTTACATTATTAAAAGAACATTATAACAGAACACGACCCTGCAAAAAAAAAATTCATTCAGTCTTAATCAGTCATTTTTTTATAGTAAACAATTTTTTTCTTAATACTTACACTTTGAATCGTTATGAACATTCAAGACAAAGATTAATCAAATTCAAATTTATTTGTTGCTTTTGCATTAAACAGAAGCGTTCTGTTTCAAAACTGTTTTAAAAACTAATTTATGAACTCAAAAAGGAATTGATGAAAGAAAACGTAAATAATGCTACGATTTAACATACGTTAGAAACAAATCACCACTTTACTTTTAAGAGTGTTCGTTTATATACGTAAAAGAAAATACTGGAAGACTGTCGAATATAGCATCATTTATAACTACAACTCTATTAAAAAAATACCGAGTTTTTCAGCTCATTTAGTCAAATTAGTTCAAAAACGTTACAAAATCCCTTATTTGAAATAGTTTACTGAATATATATACACACGCAAATATTTTTAAGGAAATACGTTACGTTTTTTTTAAATAAATTTTCTACTATAATTACATAGCAGAGTTTTAATATGGATGCCACTAAAAAAATAGTATGTTAAAATCTTTCTCATTTTTCTATTTCGTTTTAAAAAAAGGAAAAAAACATTTAACGTGACAAATAATTCAACTATTTATCAAATAATTCTCTAGATACATAGTAGTTTGTTTTTTTTTTAATTTGTATATTTTACATACCAACGGATTTGCTTCCTTTATCCCAGATATACGAGGTACATACGATAAGTTTCCAGACTTTTTTCGTATGGGCACACATGAAGCTCTCATCCCCTCAGAAGTAATCTCCTCCGGCTGCAATGCACTTGTACCGTCCCAACAACTTCTGCAACGCCCCATGGAAGTCCTCTTGTGTGAGCGTGTCAACGACTTTCGTCACAGCCTCTTTCATCTCCTCAATTGTCTCATAACGACCGCCTCTGAGCTTAGGGAATAACCAAAATACACTGGGAGCAAGGTATGGACTACAGGGAGGCCGAGGAACTGTCTTGATGCCCATCTTGGCAAAATAGTCTGTGACAAGGATGGAATTGTGGACTGCTGCATTGTCCTGGTGGAAATGCCACTGATCCGATTTGAAGAGTGCTGGCCTCTTCCGACGGAATCTCTTCCTGAACTCCCTTAAAATCTCAACATAATAACCCTAACCCTAAACTTTTGGCCAATCAACTCTGGTGTATTGACTTCCTTAATCCTCTCACACCTCTCATCATCCCTCACAGACTCACTGCCTTCCTTGAATCTCTTATGCCACTCAAAAACGGATGTTCGATTCATGCAAGATGCTCCGAAAGCAGTCTGAAGCATTCCATACGTTTCTGTGTAATTTTTTCCAAGTTTAAAACAGAATTTTATTGCATATCATTCTTCTAAAGTATCAGATTGCATTTTTGAAATTCCCCAGCTTTGACAATCAGGCTTTAGTAGGGTGTATTCTAATTGCTGCTGTAGCTGTTCAATGGAACCTGAAATCATAAAAATTGGTCAGTCATCTCATAGGATGTATATTAATAACATATTGAATTTTCAAGAGTCTACGGCAATTTTAAATGCCCATACGAAAAAACTCAGGAAACTTATCGTATGCACCTCGTAGTTTAAAAAAAGAAAATATGGAATATTTCAAAATCATCCAAAAATATTGAAATATGATCTCTGCACATTCTTTCAAAAGCAGAAGAATATCTTAGATCAACTGCTTTAATGAGAAAGTTCTACCTATTTGAATATTTAACATTCTCAGATCTTCTCTCCACATTTTTCCCGAATACATAAAAACTATCCTTGAATCTTTCATTGAAAGTTTAAAATATTCTGAATGTTGAACTTTCTACTTGAAACTGGATCTTCGTAAGAAATATGCATGTCCAACTAAACGGCCGAAAAACTCCAAATTAGAATATTTGAATTAAACAACACCTCTACTTGCAAACTAAAATAAAAACTATAGTTTTTATTTAACAGAAGCTAGAAATATTTCGGGAGGAATGACCCTATTCGGAATATTTCGAATAACTCAGCAAACCGATTGGTCTAAAATTTGCCACAGGAGTAAATAAACAAAACATGTTAGACTTAATAGACGTAAACTGTAGACACAATGATTATGATTTCAATGGAGAATTCATAAAAGAACTAATCGCTACGACCTCTAACATTAACACCGATGAAGTCCAATAGCTGTACTGAGAGGTTTTTCCAAGAATTATGACATTATCATCACACCTTCTGAAAAAGGTGGAGCTGTTGTCAGTATAGACTTTATACATTAAAACAACAAAATAATGGAATTTTGGGATGACAAAAACACATAACTAAATATATATATTAATTGAATTACTATGAGTAGAAAATTCAGCAAGCACCTATATACGACATACGGAACACTGAACAGCTGTTTCAACCTTATTAGGTTTCATCAGCAGTGCATACCGTGATCTCCACCACTGGAGATCGAACCAACAACCACAAGTGGTCACGCATTTCACCATGACTAGTTAATTTGCCATCGCTTATGTGTGATTTGGACCGGTGGACCAGTGGTAGAGTTTCGGCTTCTACATTAAACACCAATATTCCTGATAATAAATATAAACGTTTAAAAATTCACCAAAAATAAAATTACATTACCAGTTAACAAAATAATTAAATTTTGCACATTATACACGAAACATTATAGATACATTATATATATACATATACATATATACACTAACACCTCTGCACGAGCAGAGTGCTACATTTGTGCCATCGCCATCCGAGGTTAAAGAACTCAATCTGCCCTAATATTCACCCATAGCTGGGGGAAGAATACTTAGCTTCATACCTTTCTCGAGTGTATTTGCACTTTGTTAAATGAAGCGGCCTCGTCCAGGATTTGAAACGAGATAACATGATATCAATATAAAAGCTGAAATATTATCACGTAGAAGGCACCTGACGATTACTCATCGAGTCTCATTGGGTGCCCCATTCACATGGCCTTGTGCCACATCTAAGCAAAAAGCTTAGTAAATAAACACCTGACGATTACTAATTGACGATGATGTAAAAATCTAACACTGAAAATAAGATTTCATCACATTTTCCCAGTAACAGCAATCATAAAAGAGTAATAGAATAAAACGCATCAATGATTAACAAGTTAACTAAACTGATAAACTATATCTGTACTGGTTGAAATCTTGTTAGAAACGTTGAACGGGTTCAGACGTATGTGCTATCTTTACTTTCACATAGCACTACCGAACAGTTTCAGGAATTACTCATTTCCTTTAATTTTTCAATATGTCTCTTCTTTCACTCTCACTATTTTTCTTCCTATATATCATTTTGTTCTTTATCATTTAATATCCGGAACACCCCATATACATCTCACTTTCAAAATCCATGTTCAAAAGCATGCCTCTAAGGTTAGGTTACTATGACGGGATCACTAATGGATAAAAACTCTGTCTCTTTCTCTCTTTCAATATATATATATATATATATATGTGTGTGTGTGTGTGTGTGTGTGTGTGTGTGTGTGCGTTGGGGAAACATTTCCAATTGCTCAAACGCTCGAAAGATTAGTTTGTAAATAGAAAAACGTTAAAGTATCAGTGCCGGTTATGCCATTTACGTTTTCCGTACTTTGTCCAAACATGAATAGGTCAAGTAAACTATTGTAAGAAACGTGTAAGTATTGAAATATTTCCTAAGAGTTATCAAAATTCTAAAGACATTTTTCATCCTACTTATTATCATTGCAGACTTGGAACCATTTGTAAAGATCACTACAAAAACAAGACATTTAAGAAAGAACTTATGGGTTATGTAGAAGAATGTGCCAATTGCAATCTGTATGGTTTGAACACGGATCTCCAGCCAACAAACACAGTCGTTAAAATGGGTTGAACAATTGAGTTCACGTGACAAGAAATGGTGGATATATAAATCGGTCAGAGGTGAAATGTAGAGTAGCATTTCGATTCAGTATTCTAAGTAATGCGTTTGCAGTCCATACTCATTATTCGACATTGCATGAGAGTGAAGAGATTATAAAATATCCGTTAACGCTACCCACTTCACGGAACATCATAAAAGTAATGATGAGGAATAGTTTCGAGCATTATATATATATATATATATATATATATATATATATATATATATATATATATAAATTTCATTTATATATATATATATATATATATCATCATTCTTGATGTAAGTCTGTTGGATTTTTAAGGCGATTTATATAATTTAGTCCTTAGCATATGCGACTGCAGTGACAATAATGATTATAATAAATTATTTGGTCATTGAAAATTATGAGATATGCATTTGTTAAACATTCTATAATTTATACAGTTTATTGCAGCTGTAATAGTTACATAATCGGCGTTGGTGAAAGGTGCCAGTTTGAAAAGCCATCACGTTGTATTCTGATATTAAGATTGGCGCAACACAGTCTTGCTAGCTTTCACTCTTCTTCATATTAAGCTAAACTTATGAAATACATAAAATTTTTGCATTTGTATTACTGATTGTTCTTGATGTCGAGTCTACAGTTGGTGTTTGGTACATATAATCGTTCTTCAAAACTCATAGCGATGTTGAGCATGAATAAAACTCCGTACCAATGTTGTTACCGATACAAATTGAATGAGAAATTGCTTATTATCTAAGTTAGGACATTCCAAAACTTTGCACAAAAAAAAACTCGCCTTGTCTCATCTTTGCTGGATTAGGTAATACTTACCAAACAATTTTTTAATAATAGGCTTTTTTACTTCAATAACTTAAATAGCAAAATGTTGTCTGTTTTAAAGTATGCAGTGAAAACCGATATTATTAGACATTAATTATTATAAAATTGTACTGGATTGAAATTATGTAAAGAAAAATACTATTATGCGATTGTCAAAAATTAAGTATATATATATATATATAATCATCAAATCATGCTGATAGCTGGGATCCCTTGACTTTCGCCATCCAGTCTCTATCGGCCATCACGCTTGGCATGTCCTTCAGACGGCATCCACTGTTTGCACAGAGGTGATGAAAGATTTTGTTTGTCGGCCAATACATTTGTAAGTGGCCACAGAACATCGTTCATGAGTTCTTTCTTACTTCTCCAGCTGTGTTCTGAGGATGTCTTATTCGTCTTACTTCGATATCTTTATGAAATGCAAGGTAAGAGTGGCTAATTTAGCTGTTGTAGGTTGTTGCTTTCAGGAGTTATTCAAAACATCATGTAGCATCCTTTTGTAGTTTGCATCAAGCGTTTTCCCCTAGCATTTTGTATTAGACCAGGTGGTGTAGCCATACAGTTTGTACTGACAAGGCTACAGCTTGTAAGAATTTCCATTCTATTTAATCTTTGGACATAAAGTTATAAAATTGTTGACTTTGGTGGCAGTTGATATTGATAATTTCAATTGGAAATATAGAATTTTGATATCTTTGGCTTTGAATAAAACTATTTTTTGTTTTTATGTTGTTTTTTTTTCGTCATTTTTTAATTATTAGAGGTGTACTTATTTATGTGTAATACTCTATATACAAAAATTAAACCAAACAATCTAGTTTCACCTCCACAGGATAATTAAACATCGTTGGTCAAAGAATGGATTTTAATTCTGATATGAGTTGGTTTAAACTTATGCTAAAAAACTTGGCGTGATTCGAACCCATTACCTCTTGTAGTTTGCATATCTTATTAGGTCATTCCGGTACCATGTTGATTAATTCCCCTTCATGATGTGTCTCAGGGAAACATGGGTTAATTAGTGGTATTCATCTATTCTCCAAGTAGCATGTAATGGGTTACATGGTACAAAGAACAAAACGTAATCTAAATTTCCATTGACGATTACATGGATCACCATCTTTTGGAGGTCAACTTATAATAAACTTATGATAAAGTTTTTACTGTGTAACATGAATAAACCCTTCAAAGTATGCAAATCTCTTTTCTATTATTGATGAACACGAACGCCTTACAGGTAGCCGTCCAATAGATTCCTACGCCCCTCTATCAATGAATTACATCAGAACAATATCTGCTTCCTGTTCATTGAATATTCGTCATACTCAATAACAACAGGCACAAGTTCACAGCGATTATCAGTTGAATTTTTTCTAGCTCTTATGACTTTTACAAAAAATAGTGCAAATTTTGTGTTGCTTTGCTTTTACGCTTTCCGCTGTTTTAATTCCGGTTGATTTATGCCTATCTGTACTTTACTTTCCGGATATTGTTCATATATATATATATATATATATATATATATTCTCATTTTTCTTATATATATATATATATATATATATATATATATATATATATAAGAAAAATAAGAATATATATATATATTCTCATTTTTCTTATATATATATATATATATATAAGAAAAATGAAAATGAATCCGATGGTATGTAAATATGAAAATATGAAAAAAAAAGTATTCTCAGAATGAATTTATATATAGTTGAATATTCTGCCAAGTTAAACGTTTGATTTTTTTATATTTAACCATCAATAGGGCAATGTTCATATGTGATATTAGACTTTCAGAATTATATTCAATTCAACAAAATGACTATAATCTGGAAGATACACCGTCACATTTTAATATTGCCGCGTTTAATGTAAAAAAACAAACGTTAAACATTATTAAAATATTCAACAATAAATAATCTAATCCCTTGAATAACTTAGTTTTCATATTTTTGTTCTTAAACGAACAAACTTTCTTTTATATCCGCTTCTTTTCTTTTTCTATTTTTCATCGCATGTTCAAGGAATTTTCATAGAAAATATATAGCTCTTAATCAGCTTTCAAAATTCTAAAACATTACTCAAACAAATCATACACTTTCTTCTCAGGAAGAACCCCGAAACTGTGGAAATTAAGTCACCGACTAATAGGATATTCAAAATGATAATCATATAGCTAATCATCAAAATTTGAATTTTTAAACTTTTTTCCCTAAAATTATGACAATGAATTCTTGGGAAGTCAGTTTATTGTAAGATTTCTTGTGACTAAAATTAAAAGGTATAAAATACTTTTCGATATGACGCTCATCAAATAGTGTCCTTATTTTTGTTTGTTATTGTCACACTATTGTAAATGTAGTGCTCACTGGACTTCTTCAGGCGTCTATTGAACGTGGTAACCATCTGAAAATTTCGAGCAGAATCTTTTATTTAATACACTTAAGTAGAATGTTCTCATTCTGGTTTTCGCACTTAAAATTTATTTTGTAACAGTTTATTTTTCTAAGTAAATGAAAATTGCTAATCTGGACCAGAGTATATTGCTCTACCTTTACACATGCACTGAACATACAACCACCATCTTATGAGATACCCTCTAACTCATTCTTTTATCCGCTTGGTTATATTTATATTGATGCAAATTGCGCTATTTGATATGGAGATTGAAACTGAGACCATCCAATAACTAAACACACTTTAATCAATGATTTTATCAGTTCTACCAAGGGTTCTAAATTCCCTGAAGATTACCAATAATGATAAATTTCTAAAATTGTCCGAGAATGTGTAATTACAACCCTTCAGCACGGGGAGGATACGACTCGAGGTCAACTTTATAACAGGTTTGAATTCAGAGTTTTCCTTCTTCCAGATCGGTTGCCGAATCATGGCAATAATAACCCAGTCTGTCTTTTTTTCAAATACATACCTGTAAGGAGAATAATTGGATTCATACCTTTCCCAAGTGTATTTGCGCTATGTGAATATGCAGTCAGCCTCACGGCGACACGAGTTCAAATCCTGGACGTGGATGGTAGCATTTTACATAACACTTAGGCAACCAGTCAAGAAGAAAAAACTCTGAACTGAATCTTGTTAAGCTCCGCTTAAAAGCTGACCTTGTGCCACATCATGTCCTAGGTGGAGAAGTTGGGTAAATACATTCATCATGAGAACAACTAGACTGAATAGAGCACTATATGAAAATGAGAAATGTTCATCTCAGAAATACAAGTAAGTTATTTTGCTAAAAATTACTTCGTATTTTACATATTCTAAATGAAATAAGAATAGGTACTGCTTAGATGCGTATTTTAGTGCGTATACATAACCCGGATATTAAAAGTATACATTCCAGATGAAAGTCTCATATATTGAAAAGTAGTTGAGGAGAGATGTATGTTATTTTCTCTTTTGTTCTCCAATCTCAATTCCTTCAGCAAAAAAAGTTACGATAAAAATTAATAGAAAACCCCATGATAAGAAATATACAGCGTGAGCAAGAAATTTAATGCTTATATCTTACAATAAGTACATAAAAACACGAAATCTGCTTATTTGCACTTTTGTCTCTTATAGGTAAAAATATATTTGTGAGTTTACAAAAAAACGGTGCAGTCTATACACGCATTACATATGGATAAACTGAAATAAAATAAGTTGTATTAAAGGCTCTATATACACATGCATTGTTTGTATGTATATTCATATATATATTTGAATGTGCGTGTGCACGTAATTATTTCTATAGGTGTGGTACAGCACGTTTTGTCTTATCTCATTTCCGGTAAAATATTTGTTTACAGGGCGGTCTTAAAGGTAAACTTCTTGTCGTTCTCGGCACGCGCCATTAATTAGACAAGAACAAAGGAACACGAAACTCCCTACACACACACACACACACACACACACACACATTTATGTATATATATATATATATATATATACACGTGTGCGCATACACGCACTCAGAATTACTCAAATAAACGCACACGCATATACTATCAAAAACATCAAAACAATAAGTAACCAAACGTATAAAAAAGGTGATAAAGGGAAAACCAAATGGAGGTCCAGGAAAAGCTGTGTTAATAATATGATGAAAGAAAGGAATCATTAAATTGATTTTTACCAAATTTGGGTGACATTAAAACGGGTAGATAAGCAAATGAGTCAGCTAATGTGGATTATAACACAGATAGATAGATAGATAGATAGATATAAACTGACGAAGATAAATCTCTGATTATGGGCTGTAAGAGATAATACAAAATTGAGACTGATATAGATATAAACAAATATAAAAAGGAATAGGAAGACAGATATAGTAAGGGATGTACTGAGAAAGATGTACTTGAATATGCCATAATAGATGAGAAAATTGAAATAGATTTAGATATAAAAACATTTATAAATCCATACTGAGACCGACGGATACTATTATTTCTCTCCTTACGAGTTTTTCACACCAACCTCAGCTGTTGGTCTTTCACTGGAGTCTGAGTGGCAGTAAGTCTCCTTAGGTCTTGTGGATTTTTCTGAATATTCAAACTAGCATTAACAATGCTGTAATCTCGATGATCTCCTAGGTTCCTTTGATTTCTAAATTCTCTTATTTGTTCCAAGCTTTTAGAGACTTTTCAAAGTATATCAACTACAATTGGTATTACCGTCACTTTCATATTCCACAGTTTTTTTCTTTTTTTTTTTTTTCTTTTTTTTTTACTTCTATGGCAATTTTTAAGTATTTAACAATCTTTCAGCTTTCTTTAATTTTTACTCTGTCTTCCGTTGGAACAGAAAAATCCACTTGATCTTAAATTATTTTTCCTTGTTAATTGACACTAGTTCTGATCTCCAGGTTGGGATAAGGTGATCTATTTGTATCTCTAATTTCCACAGAATTTTATGCGTTCCATTCTCTAGGTTTGTGCATATACCATTTTGTAGTTTGGTCAAATTTCAATCGCTTACCCAATTCCTTGTAGATCATCTTTCTCACCCAGTCGTGCCTTGACTTGTACTCCTTTTGGACTAGTTTGCTGCACTCGCTCGTAATGTGATTAAACGTTTTATCTATATCCACACACACACACACACACACACACTATACTTGTTATTTTATTGTGTGTTATTGATTTTTGCTTTGATATACATTACTGTGTGAGGCTATTGAAAGTGATTCAGTTGTTTTCTTCAGATTTCTCTTTCTTAGCCAAGTACACGTATTCTCTGGTGCCATCTTCCTATTTGTTTTTTATGTATCCATACAAATTATTATCATTATTTTACTCTTTGGGAGTTTTTCACTCCAGCGTTTGCTGGAATTCTCTCACTGGATTCTGAATAATATCAAGTCTTCTCAGGTCTTCGCGACTCTTCTTAGGATTCAAACAGATCTTAACAAAGCTATATGGTCTAGATGATCTCCATTCTTCTTCTGATTTCTTTCCCATCCGTCCTTTTTTTCAAGTTGTGTCAGAAACAGTTCCAAACACGCACCTATTACATTTGGTATCACCGTCACCTTCATGTTTCACAGCCTTTTTATATTCCGGCAAAATTCAAATATTTGTTAATCTTTTCGCTTTCTTTTATTTTCACTCTGTGACCCGCTGAAATGGCCAAATCCACAAAACAGCAGTTTCTTTTTTTTTCTTTTTTTTTCTTTTTTTTTTTTTTGTTTATTATTATTTGGTCTGGTCTTCTGGCCGGAATTAAGTGATCTGTTTGTGTCTCAAAACCGCAAAGAATGCTGTGCGTCTCATTCTCCAGGATGGAATCTGGTTTGTGCATTTACCATTTTCAGTATGGTCAAATCTTATTCCCAATTTATCATCTTCCTTAGTCGTGCCAAGTCTTTTACTCCTTTTGCGTTAGTTTGTTGAATTCGCTTATAATGTGATTAATCGTTTCAACACTATCACCACATAACCTACACTAGCTATTCATATCAATTTTCGATTTAACACAGTTGTTGGCGTTGTTTTGTGCTGCTATTAGGAAAGATTTAGTTTCTCTCTGAACATTTCCCTTTCTTAGCCATGTCCAGGTCTTCTCGTGTAAAACTGTCGGTTGAACTATCCATATAGTTGTTTTTCTTCCAATTTCTGTTTCCTTGTAATAATTGTTTTGTGTATCTTTATGTTGTCAATTATTTCTGATTACTGTAATTAGTCTTTCTATGCTCTTTTTAATATAGTTCTCGAGTATCCACTCTATCTTCAATGTTGTCGCATGTAAGACCTTCAGAAGGCTAATTGTAAGTTCTTTTCCTAAGTGACAACCCATTCAAGTTCCTTGCAAATCATCACTTTAGAATAACTTTAAGTTTATTAAACTCTTTTAGATCAGATAGTCAGTCTTTCATTGTTGACATTACTTGCTTTTCCTAATTAGGCACTCATCAAAATAAGACAGCAAGACACATCATTGCTTAACTTGATATTGCGGGAACATGTCTTCTCGTATTGTTAGTTTAATTTTAAGTGATTTCTCCCAAGAATTTGATATGGGAATTTAAGGTCAAATCACACTGAAGGCATTGTTTCCTACCAGACCAATGAAGTTAAGTAGCGAATAGTCTGATCAGTACCTAGATGGGAGATCACTTAGGAATAGCAGGTAGGTGATGCAACCTTTGTGGTAGCGGTATGAGATGATGGCATCGATCATCTAAATTACTTTCAAATAAACAGAAAGGAAGAAGAAAAAATCAATGAGGAGGAGAATTAGAAGGTAAAAGGAATTAAAACATTGAGAAAGGACTTGAAATAGGTAGAAATTAGAAGAAAATGAACCTGAAAGATCAAAGTGAAAGAGAAGGGGAAAGAAAAGATAAAGAAATGTTGTCCATCAAATTATTACTCATGGAAAAATACATGTGTATTGAATTTCACTAAAATTATTTTCATAAAATAAATTAAATTTCGCGCAACCACACACACACACACACACGCGCGTGCGCGCACCTTGCAGTTTAAAACACATTGCAATAACAACGAAACTTCTCATTACTTCAGCAACGAAAGCAGTTTATATTATCAAAAAATGTATTTGTGTAGTTGTGCCTGTTTGCGTTTATATGTGTGTTAATAAGTTGTAATATATGTGGCTTGATTCTTTGAGTTTATTTCATAATTAAAAGTATTCGACTTGTTAGGGGTTTTAGATATTGAATATTTATGACCAGTACGACTATTCACTGTTCAAACTAAAATTTTCAATGCTGATTTTAAAGGCAGACATATTCTCTTTTCTTGGGATATCAGTGCAATATATTCTCTCTTATTGATCTTTTGTCCTTATTCAAGACTAATATATTCAAGTATGTTTTCAACCAACTGTTCGATCTTAACCACAACGAACAATTATTGCTCTTTTTAAAAAATAACAGAAGTGATATTTTAAAAGGTTCAATAAATCGAAAGAAATACAGAAACATGAGTAACTCTTTCCCAAGTTAAAAAGAAAAAGACGGAGTACTAAATAGAACAGGGAGCTGACAGATGCATTTTGTGTGTCTATTGTTTGAGGTGAAATCTCTGGTGGAGTGATAATTGATGATATTGATGTTCGAATATTATTTTTAACGTTTCAGTGTACGACACACTCCTAAAAAAAGCACAACAAAGAAAATCCAAGCGAATAAACAAACAATTAAATTGGCAGATGGTCACTGATTACAAACGGGTGGCAGGTGGTCAGTTGGTATGGATGGATGGCTGGCAGGTGGGGACGCTTGCAAACAACTGACATTTATCATTCGGGTAGATCTTGGGTGCGTGCTTATAGATCTACAGCCATAAATTTTGATGTTCAAGGTAATAGTCATGGTCAAAGGGTAAATTAACCCAGGGAGAGTGGTAAGAGGAAATTAGTAATTGATAGCTACAATTTTTTAAGGTTTGTGTCCTTTTTCGTACCAACGTTCTTTGGAAAAACAAATATTTATATGTTCTCAAATCTCCTGTGGTTTGAAATGTCAAATGTCTTCCCTCAGTTGATATTTCCTAAACTTTACTTAGTCAGGTACAGGGAGTATCATAACTAAGCACTCAGTGAGAATAGAACTCACTCTACTCTCACTGGTTCCTCCTTAAAGATTGTATGCTCTTCATAATATTGGATACGACCACAATAACTGCCAAATATCGATCTACAGCGAGTATTTTTTTAAATTTATCAAGCTTATCCCTCTATATATAAGCTTATGAAATAAACAAAATAAAATATATGAGTTGATAAATAAAGTGAAGAATAAATGAATAAACAGATAGATAGATAGAACTATTTTCCCTACCAAAATCTACGAATAAGTGAAATATACTGTAGACAAGCTACACTTTTGAAAAAGTAATTTCTAACAAACTTGGAAATAAACAAAAAGTGAACATAAGCCTGTATATGATTAAAACACGTTTAATCTGTATATTATTTTATTGGCTAACTGAAAGTAAGATACAAAAATAAGTGAAATTGATGAATAAATAAATAATAATCACTTCTCTTGCTTACTATAAAAATATATATATCAAATTCTTAGAGCGGGAAAAAAACGTCTATTTACTTCAGCTGTTAAATTATATAATCGCAGCGAAGTACGAGATTCACGACTGGTGGAAGGGCCGATTCGCCGTTATCAGTGGAACAACATGAGATTGATGATATTGAATGCCACTCAAAAGCTAGATATGTAAATGTCCAGACCTAGATGAAGTAAGATGTACCTCGACAGAACTTCTCATGGTACAGACGGACTGCTTCTTGAAATTAGAAGGTACTAGGCTTATCGAAGTACTCTACACCATCGTAAGAGACGGTTGAGAAAACTTGGAATTCTCTGCAGACTGGAAGGATGTCCAACAAGTCACTCTTCAAGAAGAGAGACACGATATTTCGGAAACTACAGTGAGATCTTAATTCTCCATATTGTCCGACTGGCTATAGACTCCAGCACAATACGAGTTTCGCTCAACTCGAGGAACCAAGGACATGATATTCTCCTTGCAATAAATACAAGAGAAATGCATTGAACAGCATATGCTCCTGTACCTGATATTTTTCAACTTCACACTAAAGAACATCCTAAGGAACTTAGTGTTCGCTGACCACTTCGTCAAGCTAGAATCTGCCTTACATACAGGAATGAAGGCATCAGTAAGCATAAGAGGAGAACTCTTGGAACCATTTGCGATCGAAAAGGAAGTGAAACAGTGTTCTCAATTTTTCTTTCTATGGTCTTGTCTAATGCCTTCAATGATTCTGTATACAGATTAGACCTGTGTAAACTTGTTCAATTCCACTCAATTTAAGTTTGGACGAAATAGAAGATATGATCTGGTATACGAACGCATGTTTGTTGATGACTCTACTACCAAGATGCATAGAGAATAATCACCTGTATCTCAAAATCTTCGGAGGCATTTTGGTTGAAAATCACCTTAAGAAAACTGAGTTTCTGTATTAACCCAGTCACGGATCTCATGATATTGAGCAAGACATACAAATAGAAGTTCAGAAAACAAATTCAAATATCTAGGCTCCACAAGAACTTGACGTACAAACGTCAAATTTTTCCAAGGCCTTTGGTAAGTTGAAGAAGCGAGTCAGACTCAATAAAGACCTCTTTATAAATGCTAGATGGGCAGTGTACCCAGCCATACTTCTCTCAACGGCACAGAAACTTCGCATCAATACGATGAATCAGTTGTGCAAAATGCTAAATGTTAAGTAGAGGCAAAATATCCCAAATAAAATCATCCTGGAGAAATCTAAACTCTCTGACAAGTATAATCACTCAAAACAACTTTAGATGAGTTGGCCACTTGAACAGATTTGAGGACAGCAGACTGTAAAAAAAGATCCTATACTCTCAACTAAGAGAAGGTTCACGTAAAATTGATTGACCACAACTTAGGCATAATGATATCTTCAAAGAAACCTGTGATTCATGAACATCACTTTAGAAAATACGCAATACGTGTTCAAAAATCGAAAAAAAAAACTGGAGGATAAAAATGTGTAGGATGTCATTATCGGATACGATGAACAGCTCGTAGCACATTGAAGCAGAAAGCTGCAATATTGGGTACTTGAGGAGGATCAATGTCCTTTAACTATAGACTATATTTGAGACAAGGTTGATAATGAATGTTCATGACAATAGGCTTTTTTATATAAGCATGTAATTGAATAATAATTAGCTTTTATTATTTTGCCATCAAACAAAGAAAGAAAAATTCTATTAGTCCGCCATGAAACTATGAAAGAAAGTCTCTATTGGTCTGACATTAAAAAAATTCATCCTTAGTAGTCTTCACTAGGATTGAATTATCTACAAAAGTTGACAAAGTATCTTTAAGAATTTTTAGTTATAAAGAAATTATATGGAAGTTGATTTATAATATATTCTTTACGTTTGAGTGAAACTAAAAGATATTTTCATTTCCAAGTTTTTGCACAACACATTAATCACTTTTCAATATTCAGGTGGGTAAACACTTAAGCTAACAGCAGGTATTGTAAGCAAATTTAAACCTGTGTGCCATATCTAAGCAAAGCTAAGTAAATGATAACGCATGTATCACTTTGTTATGTGTTATCGTTGAACCAATTTGTAGTTTTATCTTTCCAGAATATTATACAAACAAGTTACTTTGTGAGTCTTTTGTAGTCTTTCTAGAAATTTAATTATTCTCATTAATAGACTCTTCTATGATGATCAGAATAAATGCTAATTCATCACGATAGAATAATATAACGCCTTTCTCTGTATTAATTTAAAAGGATTTTCAGTTGGGCTAATTAGAATTAGTACGTGTTCAATTCAATTGTTTGTTTCTCAAGTAGAAACTCATGTGGATTCCCTGGTAGCCGTATCAAGAGTCGGTCTCCAATTCATTTTGCCTATGCCACAATCTTTTACGCTTTAAGTCATTGTTTTATCATCGTCATAATTTGGTTCACAAAAGGAATATTTTGAATCCCGTCTAGAAATAGTCTCATGTTATTCTCTTACTTAGAAACGACACTCTAAAGAGATCAACATAAACAAAGTAATGTACATGATTTTCATGCCTTAGTTTGGACATTTCGAGTCGAATATCTTTGCTTAATTTCCAATATATTCTAATTTTACGAACTTTTAATATTCAGTTTTAGTTGGAAGTAGTATAATTTACTTTTTACTTTTAACTGTCTACATTAAAAATTAGTGCTTTTTATTGTATTAAGATAGATAAATAGATAGATAATGAAGTGTAGAGACAGGTAGAATTTCCGAATATTTTATCATTTAGTGGATGTCGGGGAAAGAGTCAGGCAGATTTCAACTGTAAGCTTCAACTCAGTTTGAACGTAAATCAACAGAACTGCTCTCTGCCAATCATTCTAAAGCGCTCTTGAAACAGTGGTAGAAATCCAAGAAAAGGTATTAAAACAATATTTTTGTTTTTTTGACAGTAAGTAGTGGCGATGATGATGTGAGGATAGTAGTAAGCGAAGCAAGGGAAGATTTGTGATGACACACATGGCTCCTTGTTGACTCTGCAGGAGATTCCTCACTAAAAAAAAAACAGTATGCAAGTAAATTTTTTTTAGTGGAGAAGAGGATATGTCGGATTTCTAAACAAACAAAACCAAATAATCAGCAAGCAGCAATGATTAATGAAGTGATTTCTAAGTTAAATGAGGCACATGAATTATTATTGTTAACGCACGTTAATTATTGCTTTTTGTATTTTAATTTTAGTTTTTGTGGTTTGTTGGTTGGTTGGTTTTGTTTTACGGCGTATGAAACCTTTTTGGGTAATTTAACGCCGAATCAATTCATTTTGATAAAAGATTCAAACAATTCAATTTACTATAAGTACAGATTTTTGTTTACACACAATTCGATGTCAAAAAAACAGTTCGATTTCAAACCGTTCAGTTTAGTATAAGTACACAGTTTAAATGTCAAAACAGTTCTAGTGCACAGTTTCAATGTCAAAGACCAGTTCTATTTTAAACAATTCAGTTTAGCATACAAAAACAGTTCTATTTTAAACAATTCAGTTTAGCATTAAAACACATTTTAAAAGTCAAAACAGTTGTATTTCAAGCCATTCAGTTTAACATAAGTACACAGTTTAGTTCTATTTGACCCATAGATAGGACCCTATCAGGAACGACCATTCCGGGTCAGAGTGGACCTGAGAACGATGGCAATAAAGGGGTATCCCACATTCCCAAAAGCTCCAGCATAATGGGAATCTCACCATCAGATTGTTTTGTGCCATATCCAGGACACTCGTTGATGGAGTCTTACCTCTTTGCAGAAAAGCAGTCGGCGTATTCTACAGCCCCAGCCGACTGGACAAATGGACGTTGGCCTTCCAGATTTTCTGTTTCAAATAATTTTTTCTTCCTCTGTTTCTTTAGTAATGATTGGCTTGGTTATTCATCTGTTGGTTGGTTGGTTGGTTGTGTTTTACGGCATATCCACCCTGGTTGGTTATTTAAAGTCAAATCCAATATATATATATATATATATATATTGAATAATTGTTTTTTGGTAACAATTTTTATATGATCTAGGGCAAATATTTTTTTACACGCAGTTAAATGATTACAAGTATTGCTGACACGAATTGCACTCTATTAAATGACTCTGGATGCTTTTCCGAGATAAGAAAGGGGATGAACCTCATTAGAATTAGATGTCAAGCTAACCTGATACTCGCCGAGGGCTACTCACAGGTTTTGCTTCAATGTCTTTGAGCTTGGCAACGGAATCCACGGTTTTAAGCCTACCTGACATTGCCTGATCGTCAAAGTTCTTGCAACTCGATTGTCTTGAATCATCTGGTTATTAGTTGTCTGATTTTCTAAGATGAAGCTAAATGATTTTATCATTCAGGGTTTTCGGACTATTGCCTTCATCTTTATTTTTATATTCACAACATTTTGGCCGATGTGTGAACTAGCCTTCTTCAGGTGGTTCTTGTCGAATTTAGGAACCTACACGGAACTTCGAACCACGTTCATTATTTAATCCACGGGGATGACTTGCTCTAATTCCTGTAAGTCGGACACATAGCGTAACAGTTATAAATATTGGGTCCCTAATCTTCTAAGAGACAATCATCAGGAGGTTGCAGGTTCAATTCAAACTGCAGACAAGTAACATTACTGGAATACTTAACACTTGTACTCGGTTATGGTTCACAGAATCAGTGCAAGTGACCCCCGTGGATTAAATAAAGGACGTGGTTTGATGTTCTGTGTAGGCTCCCGGGATCGACAAGAAACACCCGAAGAAGACTGGAGGAAATATCGGCCGAAACGTTGTAAATATAATAAGAAAGATGAAGACAATAGTCCGAAAACCTTGAATGATGAAACTGCGATCAGTTGCGCCTTCATCTTTAACAAAACAAATATTGGTGGTTGGTTCCGTGGCGTTATGGCTCAGTTTGAACTCATAAAATATGATCATATTAGGCTGCCTGTTCATCTTGCTATCTTCTAAATCGCACATGAAATGAAACAATGCAGAACATATCAGCACATCGACTAACGCAGACTATCAATCCCTGCAGATATCTTCCATTGCTTGAACTACTTTGGTCACGTGATATTCGCGCCGGACACTAGGACGTAGCAAACTGTTGCAAATATTTGGACTGACATTTATAGATTTATATATATATATATATATATATATATATGGAGAGAGAGAGAGAGAGAGAGAGAGAGAGAGAGAGAGAGAGAAACAAAGTGGGTAATGTCAAACAGTTTGATAGAGAGCTACTAAGTTAGTATACATATTCACTGATTCCAAGCGAAAGTTTTAAGGTATTTTTCTTCATAGTGAAGAAAAGGAGTCTATCTTTTTAATATTTTAGCAATAAAATATAATCATTGTGAAATTTTGATGCCGCTAGAAAGTAACAAATTGTACAGAATGTTATTTTCAAAACTTGAAAGTATAGTTGTTTTATTAAAATAGATTCAATTATAGAATACTAATTAGGTTTATTGATAGTTCTTTAAGTCAGATATGTAATAGAATTACATAATATTACCGCTTAATTAACACAAAAATTTGGTTAAAAATAGCAGTAATTACAAGTCATTGTGCCGAA
This sequence comes from Sepioteuthis lessoniana, assembly GCA_963585895.1. Taxonomy (NCBI): domain Eukaryota; kingdom Metazoa; phylum Mollusca; class Cephalopoda; order Myopsida; family Loliginidae; genus Sepioteuthis; species Sepioteuthis lessoniana. Next base: position 69,095,680 of record OY757929.1, on the reverse strand, counting down.
ATTATTTGTTGCAGAAATTCTGTTTTTCTCATTGTGCACTCTACACTTGAAACCTTATGCCAGACTGGTTTAAGCTTAGAATATATATATATATATATATATATATATATATATATATATATATATGTGTGTGTGTGTGTGTGTGTGTGTGTGTGTGTGAGTGTGTGTGTGTGTGTTTTCGATTGAAGGGATTAGAGGATAATAGAAACCAGTCATATGAATATATAAATAGATTCTGATTAAAGAAAGGCACAACAGCACGAAAAAAACTACCTGAAACAGAAAGAAATAGACAAGTATTTTCCTCGTTAGAAAAAACAAAGAAACTAGAATCGGACATAAGGATTGATCTAAATGATTCCATTGAAGAAATAAAAGCAAAACAGAAAGATAAAAAAAACCTCCTTCATAATGACAGAGTAAAAAGAAACCATGAAGCAAATATAAATTGGATCGATGAGTATAGGAAAAGGATGATAGATGACATAAGAGTGTTTTTTAATTTGATGATTATGATAAAAGAATAGAAATGGAAATTAAAAAGAGAGTTCTTGCTTAACATAGACGAACAAGCTTTTCTTAATAGCAGACGATAATGAACCGCCAAGCATTAGCTATTTGAGATAAGTGGCTATTCTGAGATTTCAAACTCCACTGCCTTCCATCTACCACATTCTCTACTTATGTACACTTAAATTAGCACCGTCATATATATATATATATATATATATATATATGTGTGTGTGTGTGTGTGTGTGTGTGTGTGTGTTATATAATTACAAATGCATATACGTAATTGGTTACAGAGAATTACTGATAGGTATTTTTTAAAATGAATAATCGTCAGTTATTTCAGTATTTCTATTATTGTTTTTATGTATTCCTCTTTTTATTTGTACTTGCAACATAAATATTTCAGTGTGTCACTTTTCAGTAAATTTTATCATTTCAAATCGTAAAATATCTAATTACAAATGAAGAATTTACAGCTTTCTCCATTCGTAATTAAAGATCTTAATCGTCCTTTTCTTCTGCCTTACTTAAGTGTTTAGTAGGAATCGAGAGTGTCACGCCTCACGAGACTCGAAGCAATGGTCTGTCTAGATAACTAGCTTCAAAAACATATCTTTACTTCAGACACCATGTATATTAGATAAATATGGTTGCAAAACTTGGACTAACCTTCTTGTTAGAACTCATTTAATTCGATACAACGGTAAAATATTCTCTAAGAGAGAATTCCATGAAATAACAATTCTTTTAACTGAATATATATGTCTAAATTTCTGAAATTAAGCACCATAGTTGTTATTACTTAGATCAATCGAACTATTGACTTCATCTTTCTTGGTTTACACACAACGTCCCGGCCAATATCTCCTTAGGCCTTCTTCAGGTGTTTCATGTCTGACTCGGGAAACCACATAGAACCGCGAAGAGAATCCTTTATTTGACCCACGGGGGAAGACTGTTCCAATTCAGTTTACCATAACCTGTATGAAGTGGTAACTATTCCTTGTTATTCTTACCTATTGTTGGAATTGAACCAGCAACCTTCCAGATGATTTCATTCAGAAACACTTTCAACCAAACGCCTTATCCACAGTGCCATATGTCTTTACTGGACCATTCAAACAGAATTTTTCAGATTTATAAATCTAATGTCTCCATCAACCCATGCGATTCTCTTCTTTACCATCCTATAAAATGTTTTTATCCAAGCTCATATCGCAATTTTTTCTTCCCAAATCGTATTCACCTCTATAATTAGTTTGCTTAACACGTCAATATAACCCAACCGATGCGCCGCTTCTTTAAGACATCTTATCCTCCTTTATTCTTCTTCAATCATTTTAACTTGATCCCACAAGAGAAGATATTTCCCTTTTCTTTCCATATATGGTCAACCATACCTGACTTTTTGACCTTTCCTTGACATACTGCCTTTCAATGTTCTTCTAGCCATACTTTTAGTGGGCGGCATGTCTTGCCTTTGAATATTTTACTGCAACTTCATGGGATGGAGTGCACCCAGTTCTTGGTCATGTTGGGGGCTTGACTCGGCAAAGATATTATCGAAAAGTCTTGCTACTGAGGAATATTTTCCAGATATCATTTAGGCTGCACATCTTTAAAATCTTTTCGGCATGACCTTTGATATAGAGCAGAGAAATTAGGTTGATTTTCTGCTATCATTCTCTGTCGTTCGATCTCAATTTCTTGGAGCAGATTTTATGCTCTCTGGGTAGTTGTTGCGATGGAGGTTGTCTCTTCATTTCGTCTTGATACACATCACTGTAACTAAAAATAGCTTTTCCCCGATGTTGTAAACAACGAACAGTTCCTTTCTTTACATTATATCGATAAAATGTGAGTTGAAGTTTAGGTACTTTCTTTGAAGGTTGGCTTTCGATATACGGAAGAACTGTCTCCTTGTTTTGTGTCAGTTATTAGTACATCTAGGAAGGATAACCAGTTATCTTATTCTTTCCCCATAGTGAACAGTCTAGATGATTGGATTGGGTTCCCATGATCTAATAGTATCTAACATCCTCTTGATGAGGCCAGAGGATGAATGTATGATCTAAACCACAATGATAGCTTTACTGATGTAGATCCTAATCCATTTTTATCGAAGTATTCCATGTGTTTTTCGCCATACTGGTGATAACGGCGATCCCATAGTAAGTCTTTATTCTTGTCGATATGTCTGATCCTATCCTGAAGTAAGTTGTTTCCACACAGAAGGTCAACATCTACATCAGGTTTTATATTGGAATACAGGTTCGTTCTTCCAGTGAGGGATCTTCACCCAACTTATCCCGTACTATTGTTAGTGTCTCATCAGTGGGTACACTCATAAAAAACTTACAACATCGAGGTTCGCCATCTGAATTGGGGCATTTTTTCCACGAAGTTGGCAGAGTTTTTAACATACGATGAGAACTTACCAATAAGTGGAAAGACTATTTTCATAAGGAAGCTGTTCAATGGATGACATGCTAAAAATCTGTTGCTGACCATGGGTCTCAATGGAATCTAATCTTTATGTGAGTGTAAGTGTGCATCTTTGCATGTATTTTCGCTTACATTGCGAATAACGTCTTAATATGATATGCATTTATTCATTTGTGTGTGTGTTGTTATTATTATTATTATTATTTTACTTCATGTGCATTTTTATAACAAGTTTAACTGGTGGTATTTCACAGGGATTTGAGTGACAGCAAATCTCCTCAGGTTTCCTGGGATCTTCTGTCTTAATTATACTTTAATCTAAATGGTCTTAATTCTTCTTGAGATTACCAATTCTTCCAGACCTTTTTTCCAAAGTCTTTGGAGGCTGTTTCAAGTGTATCAATCACAACAAATACTATCATCTCCCATATAAGTGTGATGATAGTATCAGTATTTTTAGTTCTCTAGCAAGGTCAAGATATTTTTTTTAACTTTTTGCTTTCTTCATTTTCACTTTATAATCCCCCGAAAACAAGTTCTTTTTTAAGAGGTAATTTTAGTTAAGACTTATACCATTAAGTAATATAGTCAAATTTCAATTTCTTGCACAAATTCCTGGGAATCTCCTTTCCCAGTCTGTTGTACCTACTCTTGTACTCTTTTTATGCTTGTTTGTGGCATTCGCATATAATGTCCCTTATCTCTGTCCCTATACAAAACCTACTACACTTACTATTCTGTTGCGTATTAACAATTTTCGTTTCGATATAATTTGTACTTATTGCATTATTTTGTGCATTAATTAGAAGAGATTCAATTTTTCTCTAGAGATTTCTTTTTTGTAGTCATGTCCATGTCTTCTTGCGTGCAATCTCACCAGTCTTTCGCTTGAAATATCTATACAGTTGTTTCTTTCCTATCCCCGTCATATCATTTTAGTTATTTTTCTGTTTGTCCTAAAGTTATTATTGCTGTTACTGGCTGCAGTAATTATTCTTTCTTTGCTCTCTTCAATGGAGTCGTCGAGTCCTTGTATTGATGTAATTACGTGATCCTCAATGTTGCGGAGTCCTCTCTCACCTTCTTTTCTTGACACATGTAATCTATGTATGTAATCTCTCGAGTGTACTGAGTCACCAATGTCCTTGTCCTTTGGTCCATTTGTCTGAGTTTTGAACTTCCTGATGTTTTCTTGATTTGGAATTTCCATTCTTTCTGTTGTTTCTCTTTTCCCATATTTCACTGTCAACATGACACACTTTTCCATTCCAAATTCCATTGCAATATCTTGGCTGTATATACTTATTGTTTTGTCCAATTCTATTTTCCCTTTTGGGTAATATTTTTATATCCTTCAAATACCTGAGGTGGTTTATTTTTCTTGTAATGTTGTAAATTTGTAGCCCTTGTTCATTTACTAATTATATAATTGATGGCATTATTGTTATAACAAATTACAATGTCAAGAGTGAGTGTACCTGCAAGATAATTATTTGGATTTTCACTTCTGCCAGACTGACTTTCTGCTGTTAATTCCACTTTCCAGTTTTTCATGGCTTTCGTGATGTACTTTATGACATTGTCAGATTTTTTGTACATTTTCAAACATTCTGTTATCCAAGTTTCTTATCGAATTTCATTGGCTTTTTATTATCTCAAATGCAACATTTTTCTGTTTTGTTTTGATATTTTTGTGTATTTAAAAATCTAAACATTATGTCATTTGTTTCTCTAGGTCCTTTGAAACATCCTTTTAATTCTTTAGAAAATAATCCGTCACATACCAGCTAGTAATAGATTTCTTCTCTTATCTGTGCTGTTAGGATTTTCCATATCATATGTAAACATGCTAGAGAACTATAGTTGCTGGGGATGATTCTTTTAGGGAGCACTTTCTGAATCGGGATAGTTTACCTCTTCGGCATTCATTTGGATTTGCTTGCTTCCTCTTGGCATTTCTTATTTGCTGGGCCAATCTTTCGTGGATGACCGTGACTTTTTTAAAAACCATAGTCCATATATGCCATGGCCTAGCGTTTTCCAGTTTGATACTTTCTTGAGTGATACAAAGAGTATGTTCGGCTCTAGACCTTCTTAAAGTCCTTGCATTTCCGTTTTTATATTATCAATTTGACTTTTGTGTTATCTTCTTACTGTTTCCACATCGTGCTTCAAAACTGTTTTGTATCCTTAACATCCGGTTGAAAATTTGTCCTTGTTTCCTCCTCCGACTTGTCGGTAGAGCTTTCTCTCGTGATTTAGGAAAATCCTGCTTTGTATTGCTTGATCTGATACCTTTTGCGTTTTCCTTCTTTCGCCAATATATTTTCAGCTATTTTTTCTGTTATGTTGTCAGACTCTTTAGTTGTTGTCTTCTTCCGTCGGATCATTAATTTGTGTACTTCTATATTTTTCCTATGCACTGTCCCTTGTTTTCTCAGTTTCTTTATGTCTCTTAGTTTTACTCCTGCAAAAATCAGATCGTTGAGCTCGGTAATCATTTGCTTTGGAATACTTTTCAAAATTGCATTTATGCTTTCGGTTTCTACCATGACTTTTTCAAGTTTTGATTCCTTAAGGATATTAATGTAACTTTCTTTTCGGCCACAGTTTCTTTTGTTATCTTTACACAGTTTCTTTCTATTTATATTAACATTGCTGTTGTGCTACTGGCTTCTGTGACATTGTGGTTTTCAATATTTTGTGTTTCATCTAGTGGTGGTGGCTCTTCTTGAGCATACTCCTCAAGACTTGTATGTGCACATATTTCTATTATCTTGGCCTTTCTTTAAAATAATCCTCGCTTAAAATTTAGCGGATTCTGATGAAATTTTAATCATCCTTTTCCTGTAACAATTTTGAGTAGGATTGCTTTTGAAATAACAATGGATAACATTTTTGTGGTATTTTCTCGTCCATTTTATTCCATTGGTGCTTTTCAGGTGCTTTTTTTTTGTTCTTTGTGAACCTGAAATTAGAACAGTCAACATTAGCAGGCAGTCAACAAGTCCCCTATGTTGCTCACTATGGGAGTTTCAACGAATCAGGACACTCAGGTCTGTCATCTAATTCTCCAGTTGATTTCAATTTGCATTTATTATTGCGGCTATACCAGAACCAGAGGTTGAATATTATTTGCACTTTTCTCATAGATGTGACCTGGCTTTCTTTTCAGGAACAACCTTCAACAGGACACTTATATATATATATATATATATATATATATATATATATATATATATATATATATATATATATATATACTTACACTTTGAAATATTAAATCTTTAACTTAGTATTATAAAACCTGTCATCCATTTGTTTTAATCTGAGTTTGTGGGTTTTAATCTTAGATCATAATATTTGATGCAACTCTTTCCTTGATGATTCTTGCTGTTGACGATATTTAGACACTTTTCACACGAATCGCTTCTTCTTCTTCTTCTTCTTCTTCTTCTTCTTCTTCTTCTTCTTCTTCTTCTTCTTCTTCTTCTTCTTCTTCTTCTTCTTTGTGAGTATTCATCGATAGTCCAAAGTTGAGAGTAAAGTAAGGTAATTTATGTAATGATGTCCAATTTGGGCATTCAGTTTGTCTTCGTGAACAATATGGAGACACAAAGAAAGTCAACGACTTGTCGTAATATCACAAATGCAATTGGATTATTTGTGTTGATATGCTTCTTTCTCAGTCAGCAACATACATGCACTCAGCAACACACATACACTAAGTATCCCAACCTTCTGGGCATGTAGGAAAGCAGAGTTCAGGAGAATTAATGGGTATTGAGGGATTAGCCGTTAATATTTGACTTCAAACGTAGTAATCTCAGTATTTTAAATTATGTACCCCACCTCTATATGTGGAGCTGGTTTAGATGAAGCAATTCGTTAAAGCCTTACTAACTGAAGACAACTGTTGCAAGTACCTCGTTTTGACATTTCCTGGTCTGTCAAGTGAAAAGCTCAAGGTCGTAATGTTTGATAGTTTATGGATTGACAGCTCATCAATGATAAAAATTTCTTCATGACAATTGTTGTATACAGAGGAAGTCAATAATAGTAATGTATAATAATGTATTCTATTTCTTTTGTACGTATGGTTAGAGTGAGAGAGGGGCAAAGATGAGTGAGTTGCACAAGCAAATTGTAATCGTTACATCTCCAGTCAGTCACCTACGCGTCGCACGAAGACACAACTACTTCTGGCAAGCCACCCACACAAATTACGAGGCACTTACCCTGAGGAAGCATCTGCGTCCTGTTTATTTCCTGTTAAGCCTCTCACGCAAAAGGGGTCTTCATGTAACTATCCAACACAATGTTAGAACCCAAAAACAATGCATGGTTATCTTTCAAAGACTTCGTCAAGAATTTTTTTTTAGAAATATTTAAGCAAAGAATTACACCGAAATTTCCAGGAACTATATGAGACCGATAAAAATTCAAGTTGCATATTCTGCATAGCTATCTTACTAAATTCTCAGAAAAACTTGCTAAGATTGGTGAGGAACAAGGTGAACGATTCAACTTAGTTTTGAAGGTCATGGAAGAACAGTCTGAGAGTAGATGGGATGTAAACATGATGGCTGACTATTGATGAAGCCTAAAGTAAAATTGTCTACGGATTGGAAAACTATACTCGTAAATATTAATCTTCTCTATTTGCATATATTTGTCTATCAGTAACAATATCCTCTTTATGAACACAATAAATTTGTACAAACATTAATCAGGCAATATTTTATTATTTTCCATTTAATATAGATTTTGAAAACATTTCATGACATAATCCCAAATTTATTAGAAGCAATATGTTTAGGGTTTATGAGAAAAAGTGAGAGTATCTCGTCGTTCAATAAATTGATGTTATACAGAAAAACTGGATTGATTTTTAGATTCAACAGCCAAAGGTGAGTCAATACAAGTGCCAGATCTAACTCAATGAAAACTCTCTCTCCTTTTTCCTCCTTCCTCTCTCTCTCTCTCTCCCTCTCTCTCTCTCTCTCTCTCTCTCTCTCTCTGTCTGTGTCTCTGTCTGTGTCTGTGTCTCTGTCTCTCTGGAATTCGGGTCGAAATAAAGATATGAGATTTATTCATTTATTTATTTATTTGTAAAGAGATTTTCATGTCCTGCAGGTGTATAATGACTTTCTTCTCATCAGTCATCAAATCCCTACTTGAAATCCAAGATAACACAAAATGAAAAAAAAATGAAAACTTCTAAAGACAAAAGCACCAATAAATCTGAGTAATGAGATAACGAAGAAAACAGGTCAGTATTATGTTCTGGGTTGAAAAAGTTCAAAGGTTAGCGTAATGTACAAATCACAATCAAATCTAACTAAAAATCTATATGATTGATAAAGCACAGCAATGAACATTTGCCTTTAAAATTTGATAATATACTGATGAGTCGAAACATTATAACCAGAGATATGCGGCAAGATTGAAAGCTACTATATCTTAACAACTGCCCATATCAGGATCAGATTTATATAAGCAGATAAAACAGCTTCTGTTGCTTAAGGTTCATGTGTTGAATACCACAATTTTAGGAGAAAAGAAATATTCAAGTAACTTTTGTAAATGTTAAAGAACAGAAGACTAAATCAGAGCATTTACGAAACAGCACGGCTTATAACGAGAAGTGGCTCAAAGTCAGAAAAAGAGTCTTATCGATTAAAGAAATGAACAAATTGCTCGCCAAGTACGTGTCAATAAAAGTACAACAATGGTACAAAGAGCAAAGTGCTTTTATCAAAGAGAAAGAAAATACTAAATTGATTCTTATTGGGCACTTGGGTAATCAGAGTACCCTTACTAACTAATATTTGTAGACAAATATGCATCTTCTATTAGCACACGAACGTCAGAATTTTACCCTTTATTATTGGCCTGACAAGTCTTATTTATTCCTTAACAACATAGAGGGCAATATACGTAAGCCATTCATATCTCGATGAAGCCTAGTCACCATGTTGTATTAACAGAAAAGAATATGATGACATAGTTTGTAGGATGTTTTGAGCAACGTTCAACTGAAAAACATTATCTTATCATTCATGTGGAATATACTTTGATGACTATCACTTATCTTAGCTTAAAGAAAGACCAGATACACATCTTCATAACAAAAGTCTTCCAGATTTGCGAAGGCATCAGTTGAACAATGCACCTTACAACAGAGCGTGAAATCTACGAGTTTAATTCCTTAAAGAGGAATAAAACTTCTGTATGTTGATCTGGCTAGGGATTTCTCATTTTATATGCCAATAGAATAAAAAAATACGGAAAGGAAAAAAAGACGATAACACGATTAGTAAATATCCAAGAGTAAAAATAAGACTTTAACACGTAAAAATATATAAACGCGTATACAATAAGAAAAGTCCAAACAACATAAGCAAGTAAAAAACCTGAGGATAAATGCTTTTTCGCTTTTAGCAACAGAAACAGTAAGTTTTTTTATTAGGAAAAACAAATGAATACTTGGGTTATCATCCCCAATATAATGTTTTATTTCAAATTTGGATTACTTGAACAGCTCTTTATTGATAACCTAAAATATGCCGTTTTCTGATTATCTAACATGTTACTTTGTCCATTATTTTTAAGAACAATGTATTTCCTTTGGAAATATCATATCCTCTGAGAATCTATGGTAAATCGATGTATTCAGCTTGGGTCCTGTGTGTCAGTCAAATTTATTTATCTTTAACCTTCATTCATTTTCATAGGAAGATAATCATGAAAGAATATGTACATTATTTTTTAAATCAAATCAAGGAGGCAATAGAAAGCTTCGTGCACACCATATTAAGTTAAAATATTTGGTTTGACCAAATTTATCATAATACTATCATTATTGATATTATTGTAAACTGAGATAATTTTTTTTTTTTTTTTGCTTAAGCTTTTCTGAAAAAGACCCCAATTTGGGTTCAACAAATTTGATGCAACCCATCACAGTATGGATGGAGCTAAGAAGTAATAGAAAAATTATGGATTATCCAATTCTAATCTTTGATAGTGAAAATAAATTATTTCTATTGCCGTTATAACAGAGAATATAAACGAAAATAAACTGCTTTATAAAGATTATGATTAAGAAGAATTGAAAACTTATAATCTGATTTGGGAGGACATAATCAAGCAAAGAAAGAAAGAAAGAAAGAAAGAAAGAAAGAAAGAAACGAACAAATAAGAAAGCTAAATAAAGGTTAAAAAAGAATAGATTACAGAAAGAAAGAAAGAAAGAGTAAATTAACTAAAAAAGAAATTAGGAAAAGAAAGGAAGAATTATAAGAAGAAGAAAGAAGCAAAACAGCGTAACGTGACAAGAAAGAAAAGAAAAAAGAAATGGGGAAAAAAGAAAGCAAACGAAAATTATTTGTTTTATTTTAAGCCCAAAATGCCAAAAGTAAATTAATTACAAACTGAAGTCCAAATAAGCACCAATATCCAAAAAAGATTCTCGAGCAGTTGGGATAGCCAGTTGGCCAACATGAGAGAAAAGAGAGAATAAACTTATTAGTTTCCTCCTCGATCACAATCAGCACCGATAAACCTTCATCAAAATTTGTAATTATTCACAAAATGGCTTTATACTTAAACCCATCACGTTGTCGGCTGAAACTTTAGACCTACTGCATCTTTGCAAAGGGACAACACCCCTTTAACGAGGCCACCTGTTAGTCATTGGTGGCGTCTCGTAATGCTTTCGAATGGAATCCTCGTGGCTGGGCAGTCGGTACCCCGACAACCATGTGGGTCAAGTGACTCGGAAAACATCTCTTTAATACTTATTTGGCAAGACGAACCGTGAAAGAAACCAGATCCGAGCAATCGGATGGTTATGCCAAACCCTAGCCCCTACGATTGTACCAAACGTATCTCAAATTACTAGAAGGCGGTTGAGGGATAGTAGCAATACTTGGAAATATTTCACTATGTGCATACAAATGAGTTTGGTTCGTTAAAAGTAATTTTACCTACAAACTATTCACACACACACACACACACACACACACACACACACACACACACACACACACACACACACACACACACACACACACACACATATATATATATATACATATATATATATATATATATATAATGGGATTTGCATTAAATAAACCACAAGGTTTGATATGCCATAAAAACTACCAAAAACAAAAACAATGCATGAACGTATGGGTCACTGTGAATGAAAAAACATTCTCGTAACAATTCTACATTCAAAGATTTTAAATCCCAACCATTCTCCGAAAAATGCATGAAAAAGATTTTTTATTTATTCTGTTTTGTTCAAGGAAATTCTTTTTTATGTTGTTACTATGATATTTTTGCTGATCTATTCGACGATATTTTGCAGCTACATTATCTCTGTGTTTACAAACAAGATGTTTATAGTAGCTAGTAGATACTAGTTACTATAAACAGCATTTCTTTTTTGAAGAAGACTTCGCAATGAATCAGCTGAAATGTGCTAAGAACATCAACAAAACAAAGAAGAATTACAGTGGTCTTAAAAAAGCTTGGAAAGTTAATGCCTACGAACAATTGCTATGAACAATGTATGTTCCTTAGCAATATTCAGGAAAGTTTAGTGTCATCCTGTTTACAACAAATATTTCTCTCAAAGGGGGAGTCAATAGGTCACCAGATTGTCTATATATAATTCTTTAAGCTTGTACCTCCCAGCGTCATTTTTTCATACCTAACGATGCACTTGCTTTGCTATCAACTTATCCATGTTAAGCACTTGCTTATCGGTAGATATAACTTATCCTCTTTACTGCACCCCCATTGCATTTTTTGTAAATACTTTGACGATTTTATCTTAACAACCAAAACACTCTGGATGACCACTTAATAAAGAGTGCAATATTCACTTTCCTTTTATCAAATTATATGAACAGGCTGTAGTATTTATGAGAACTGTGCCAAAAAGCTGGTGATTCGATATTGTCATTTACTAAGCTTAGCTTAGTTTAATTATTTTTACAAGGCCAGAAGTATGAGGCAGCTTGTGAGAATCAAATTCACACACAGACTTGCTAACTATCACACCACTAGAGGTTTCCAGCACATGATTTGGTGTCGATAAAGTTCATAATTTTTTTTCTGTCGAATAACTGATATCTAAGATCGTATCAGGAGGATATACATTTTAATCGGGAAATATACAATTCAATAAAACGTTAATTTTTTTCTAATCCAAATACACAAGGATTTTATTATTTCTTGCAAGAGCTTTTTTAATGAAAATTTTTGATATTATATTCATTATGTATTTCCCAAATTTTATGGCCCTTTAAGTTTCTAACAAAAAATATAAATAATTACCAGTTAAAAATTGAGTACAACTCTATTATATGTACTTTTGTTTTTGGTTACATCGATATCACAATTTTTTCATTTCATTTAATGTTATGTTAATAAATAATACCTAATAATACCCATCGTGGTGGTATAATGTTTCACTAGAAATAACAAAATCCTGTAACTATTAATTTAAAAGAAAATTAACTTTTAAAAATATTTGCAGGTGTCGTAATTTACAGTAATTGATATCAAAAATCCATCACGATTATCTTAAGTAGTATAATTTAGATTAACTTAAAAAGAAAAAATGACGAATTACTTTCTAAGTTATTTGTTTATATTTCACTAAATATTATTTATTAGGTTTATAGATACTTGTTCAAACTGGAGATATAAGTCGATTGGGAAAACAAAAATATGAAAAATCTTTCAGTGTCTTTCGTTTAATTCTTTCAGTCTTTTACACCGGTATACCGGTGGTACATATATTTCCCTTCCACCGCTGTAGTTCTAGTTTATCGGTTCCGAAATCATAATAATTTATTTTTTTATGAATTTAGACTGAGGAGCTCAAAGGGTTAAATGTAGACAATATTTCTACACAAGCAAAATTTGCACTGAAGAATGTTAACTTCATACTATAAAAATATAAATAGTAAAAACATTTCTGTTTATAAATCTAAATCATATATTCATATATATATATATACATTTGTCTTAAAGAGCAAATATTTTCTTGAGAAGACTGTGAGAGAAACAGATTTTTTAATCAGTAACTCACTTAAGTGTCACTCAATTCAGAATTATTTTTCATGAAATTCAAGGAAAATTTTCACTGAAAAATAGATAACTAAATAATATGAAATATAAAATATAACTGATGAATCTCATTTCAGTTATGCAGAAAACAGTAAATGTAGGCTATGCGGTGACAGAGACAAAACGATCAATCACATAATAAGCTAATGCAGCAAATTAGCACAGAAGGAATACAAGGCGAGACACGACTGGGTCGGCAAGGTGATCAACTGGGAAATGTGCAGGAAATTTCAATTCGACCATACAAACAAATGGTATATGCATAACCCGGCGCCTGTCCTAGAAAATGACTCTCATAAACTCATATGGGACTTTAACATACAAACGGATCACCTAATCCCGGCCGGAAGACCAGACCTCATAATAATCAACAAAAGAAAGAGAATCTGCAAAATTGTTGACTTTGCTTTCCCGGCAGACCACAGAATAAATCTGAAGGAAGGTGAAAAGGAGGATAAGTACCTCGACCTTGCTAGAGAATTGAAAAAAACTGTGGAACATGAAAGTAACGATTGTGCCAATTGTAATTGGCGCGTTAGGCACAGTAACTAAATGAATTTTTAAAGGGCCTGGAGGATTTGGAAGTTGGTCGACGGGTAGAGACTATCCAAACGACAGCATTGCTGAGGATGGCCAGAATACTGAGACGAGTCCTGGAGACTTGAGGAGACTTGCTGTCACTCAAACTCCAGTGAAAAATCATCAGCTAATACTGATGTGAAAAACTCTAGAGGAGTAAATGATAATCTGTAAATTCTTAAATGAGAAAAACGTTGAAAATCGAAAATACTTTGAAGATGATCTCATTTTCTCTACAAAAATTAGTTTCAGGAAATTTTTTCGTCTTTACTTACACCACTTTTACGTAATTTTAAAGGAAACAACAATTATCTGTTCAAGATCAGTAATATGCAATCATTTTAGGGCCATATTAATTTGCTGCAATCCAAGTCTTGATCACTTGCACATCTTTAGCAATTATCTTGAGGACCTTGTACAATAGGATAGTAACAAAGTTAGCCTCAGAGACCATTGTAATTGAATCTTATTATCACTGAGTATACCGTTGTTCTTGCGTTGTATCAAACTAGGCAAAGCATAATAAATGACTTTTTTAGCTATTATTTAATTCAATGAAAAATCTTAACGAAAATATACAGTCATTGGTGCTGAGTAAAAACAACAAACGTAGGTGATGCAAGAACGATACCACCGGTGACTGACAAGAATGGCTGACACCTAACAGATGATCACATCCAAATTGAATACTGTTGATCCTCTATGCTGTCAATGCACTTTGACAGAGCTACAGATAACTTTTTAACATATTTACGTTACTAGATCCACGCAGGAACTCTTTTAAATGTAATTTAGGATGTAGTTGTTTCGAATTTATTGCGCCTCAGTTTTTACAGTTTAAGTAAGTGTGGTTAATGTTTGTATTATAAATGGGGAAAATCAAGTGCAGGGATAAGTGAAAAGATCGCTATCATAAATCAATCTATATCTATATTTATATATATAGTTAACATCAAAATTACTCGTACACCCATAAATATTGAATATTTTTTTTACTTAATACTGTAAATTTGATACTCGTATGATGCCAAACATTTTATATGTTTTTAAGTACATTCAATTCTTGCCGTAGATTTTCAATAGAATTCAAATAAGGATTCATTGAAGACCATGGCAGAACTGTAACCCAGTCCGCCATGAGATAAAACAACTCGAAAACATCATCGAGCCTCTTCCATGATTTAATGTTGGCACTGTGCTCTTTAGAAGGAAAGCCTCACCTTTCTTGCGCGAAATCTTCTGCTCAATTTTTGTTTCATCACTCCATTGTACTTGTTGCCAAGAGTCATTTTTTTGTCCTAGAACGTTTTTGGCAAATCAAACATAGTTTGTGAAGAGGAATTCGTCGTTGTCGGTTTCCATACAACCCATTTCAACTTAAACAATGTTGTATTTTGCGAATACTTACTCTGACACCCATTCAATTTAAACTTTTGGCGATGTCTTCCAAAACAACTCTTTGGTCTACATTAACCTCGCGACACAGTTTTCGTGCAGTTCTCGGTAACAGTTTGGCTTTTCTACCACGCCCAGGTAAATTCTCTGTCGTGTAAAACTGTTTAAACTTCTTTATAACGGACTGTACACTATCTCGGGATAAAGAACTGGTTTGAAACAGTGCTGCAACTATTTCCCGACTTACCGAAGTTAATAATTCTCTGGTTTAAGTCAATAATAAACTCCTTTGCCTTCGTCATTGCGTTGTTAACGTAAGAATAACAGTAGTGACGCTCTACGCATTACGTTATATTCCTTGCTGGAATTATCCTAAATATTATGAATTTACTAAATAAATAATCTAGGAGGCTACACTTTAAAAAAGAAAAAGATATCTTTAGGTCAAAATCATTAGTACCATCAGATATAAATGCATAATTTTCTGTCAACACTATATTTGGCCCTGAAAAATCCCTAGTATATCTTAAATGCTTCCAACCAACTGATAGAACCAATTAAAAAGCCGTTGTTTGAAAGTTAACTTCAGATTCGTTTTTAAATCCATTTTGCTTTTTCCATCTAATCTCAAATGTAGTGTGTTCCCTCCATCATAAAAGTTTCTTAATCTGTAAATTTTATTGCAAATATGACGTTTGCTATTTCGACCGCAATCCCCATAAACTGGAGAATATAATAAAGCAACACGTGCCTCCTGTTATCCAATCAAATGGTTCAACATGCTCAACTAATTTGTGCCATCAGAACGTTCCTTCTTCTATTACTCAACATCTATTCGCCATTAACCCTTGAGCTGATGCTTATAACCCTAACATGTTTACTATTCTTGAAATTTCTTGTAGTGAATATCAATTGTCAGTGCCAGAGACACTCTATATCACTTAATACTCTGCAAGGAAAAGGAAATCTACAATTTTCTCTTGTTCAACAGTACTGATTATACTGCAACTGAACCTGATTTAGTGAAAGAAAAATTTTAAAAAGACATACCAATCCCTTCAGGTAATATTTCTTTCTTTTTTCCCCTCGTGGTTTTTTTTTCTTTTTTTTTTTGCCTTTGTCGTCAACTATTTTGGTTTAATCATCGTTATTGCTTGCTTGTTACAGTTTTTTGCTGACAAGACGAGACTGAGAAAAGGGACTTTCTTAGAATTAACAATGTATGATCTGCTTAAAGCTAACCTATAATTTTTCACGTACCACAGGATTTTTATATATATATATATATATATATATATATATATATATATATATATATATATATATAAATGTGTGTGTGTGTGTGTATGTGTGTGTGTGTGTGTGTGTGTGTGTGTGTGTGTGTGTGTGTGTTAATATACATATGTCCGCTCTGTCAGCTAGTGCAGTAAAATACGCTAACTGTACCTCTGCCGAGGGATAAGACTTCCTTCTACAACGAGTGTCCTAGATGTGACATCTGAATGTATCTGATAATACGCATTCAGGCCAGTGGCTTTGGGATGTGTAGAGTACCCGTTCACTGCTATTGTTCCCTGTTTCACTCAGATCAGAAGCTGTGTCACCTAATAGGGTCCCATGTTTGGGCCGAATATAAATATTTATTTATCATACTTGAAACCAAACCAAATAATAATACCTGAAAAATTTTAACTGGGTGCCTAACAGATGATTAATATTAAATAAAATTGTTAGTTTTAGATGGTATAACACGAAATTATTTTACTATGTGCAACCAAATGATTAATACTAAATGTAAGTTAGATAGCTATATGTGAAAATATTTAGAATTATTACAGTGAGTAATACTTGAAAACATATAACTATGAAAATAAATGAGTTCTGGTTCGTTTAAAAATAACGTTACCAATAAAATATTCGCTTAAAAATCACACACACGCACACACACATATATATATATATGTGTGTGTGTGTGTGTGTGTTTGTGTGTAAACAGGATTTGTCGTTAAACAACCTACAAGGGTTGATATTCTATTAAACACAACTATTTAACCAAATAACTATATATACATATGTGTGTGTGCGTGTGTGTGTGTGTGTGTGTGTAGTCTGTAGAAGTCGAGGGCGACCAGAAGGCTCCCTTTTAAATAGCCATTACACCGAGGTATAGGGGAAGGTGCAACTCCTTTCCCTGGATTGCTCCACTTTACCCTTGATACGTACTTTATATTGCTGAGTGTTAATCAAGGAGGTATCGAGTACCCTTTTTAAAGTATTTGCTATGAGGCGACCTGGGATTGAAACTAGGTCTCCCGGACCATTGGCAAAAGAGACAGATAAAGGTATTTGTTGATCAAATTCTATACTAATGATTCTTTTGCCTTGCAAACCAACATCCAGTATCCATCTTTTAATTAGTATCACACGCTAACAACCTCCACAATGGAGGTATATATGTACCCTCTGTCAGCCAGTACATGCCCACACAGCTGATTATATATATATATACGTAAGTGTATGCATGTTTGTATACGTAGGACGAGTAAGACTTCTATCCATATCTAGAAAAAAAAGAAGTAAAAGCAAATGAACTTTGCATTTTTGAAAATCGAATTGTTCTGGTTGATGTCTACCTTATACGGTTAAAAGAAAAGACAATGATTTGGTTTACATAACCTGGTGGATGTAGAGTAAAGATCTAATTACAATGTAAACCGAAACTCTCTCTAAAAAGTAAAAAAAAATTGATTGATTTTAATGGCATGTCAACCCATTTTGTGTTATTTTATGCTATAAGTTAATTACACGTTTATATTTCCATTTTTATGTAATTTCTTTAGAGTTTTCTTTAGTGAAGTTAAATGATGTCAAGTTTTCCAATTTAATAGCAATAATTTATCAATAGATCTATTTGACCCTATGATAGTACCCTTAAAGGTACTAATATTCTGGGCAAGAGTGGACCTGGAAGAAATGGCAATGAATGGATACTCCAAATAACCCAAAGTTCCAGAACTGGAATTTCATCACCAGACGTAGTTTAGTGTCAGACTAAGAATAGAAATATTTTGAAATTTTCCAAAAATACGATCCGAAAAAATATTCCGATGTCCCGTTACTTACTATATAAAATATTGTGGCCTGGTCCTTGTTCACATTGAGTTATGCGATAAGAGACAAGCAAAAAATGTTATTGTGTGAATAGAAAGATGATAAATATTCTTATTTAATCCAAAATTATGTTATATGGATTTAGTTCTCAATATTAAATTGAAGCTTGTGTTTTCGTAAACCAAATTATCAGGACTACAAAAGATTTTCTAGCTAAGAATGACTTTTTGTTAAAACAGGTTCTTAAAGTATTATACAGCAAAATAGTGGAGTTGTCGGTACAGCTTACGACTAAGAATTTAATCCGGCAACAACGGTAAACGCACAAAGAATTCCATAAGGAAAGCGTCAAATTGATCGTCCATGTCTTTATAATCATATCAAACCCAAATTCAGGAAACATATGTCAATCAATAGCACTGCGAAAGATATCCTATGGCTTAGACATGGGTCTCTAGGTCACTAGGTTGCCAAAGTGTTGCCAATTAGCAACGTTCTGGGGAAGGGTTGCTGAGCAGGAGTAGATTATTTCAGTTTACCAATAACATCTTACGTCAATATATGAATAAGTATACATATATTTGCTGATTTCGTTTGTTACAGAAGGCAAATATGGTATCGCCAAGAAATAACTATAACCCGAACAACACTTCATGGAAATTCAAATTTCTCTAAAACATAAGATACCAGAATCTTATAATTTCAAGGGGAAATTTATATAGACAAAATGGATATTAATAGATATTATTTAAGAAGCTTTAACAGCATCGAAACTATATATATATATATATATATATATATATATATATATATATATATATATATATATATATTTATTTATTTATTTCAGTTTTTGTCTACAGTTCAGCAAACTTGGGTCAATTGGACACTGTCTGAGAAGAAAGCAGAAT
The DNA here is from genome assembly GCA_963585895.1 of Sepioteuthis lessoniana. NCBI lineage: Eukaryota > Metazoa > Mollusca > Cephalopoda > Myopsida > Loliginidae > Sepioteuthis > Sepioteuthis lessoniana. The sequence goes on along the minus strand of OY757929.1, from coordinate 69,076,574 downwards.
CATGATGGAATTCACTGATCTGCATGCTGTACTGCTTGACATTCCGACGGAATATCCAAAACAAGTAGATCTCACTCTGAGTAGAGTTCATAATCATAATGATGAAAGCCAAAACTGAATTCATTTTGGGATGGTCAGGTACGGTGATGTAATGTCTCCTATTCATCTTCCCACATTGCCGGAGATTCAACATGGAGGCCTGCACTAAGTGCTTGTACGAGGTAGTGCTGCCTTAGCAGCTGGAAAACACTACTTCTGGCATGAGGACACTAGGTCATGACACAAAAGAGGGAGAAGACAGTATTGGCTGTGAGAAAATATCTGCAGCCACATCACCCCAAATATTTGGCTACTTAACTCTGTAATATAATTGCTGAGGGATTTTGTTTTATATATCTTGCCTTTCGGTTTAGTTAGTCTGAGAACCTTTCACTTAGCGCATGGGTTAGTTAGGTGCAACATTAACGCAGGTGTTCACGCGCGCGTGGAGAGGATGTGTCATTCAGAGATGTCAAAATAAAAATCCCAGATAGGAATTGCAACCAGGGTATTTGGGTGACGTCACGCACAGGAAGCTTGGGTTGTGATTTGAGAGAAAGCAGTGAGTTGAGTTCCCGCCTCAGAAGAAGAAGGTTGACTTTCAGAGCTGGGCGAGGCCAGACGACTTTGGGCGCTAGGGGCACCGCGCGTTTGTTGGGTTTGCTGACGATTTAAAAGCAGACAGCATAGAAAGATTGTGTCTCTCTCTCCTCATGTCGAAAAATCTTTAAACTCAAAAATGTGAATAAAAGTTTCGTACCTGAACCAATTTCGAGAGTTTCGTGTTTTTAGATTCCTTATGTGTATCATGGGTATGTAACAACTCCAGAGACTGCAATTCCTTTAATTATTATGTCTGGAGCGTGGTTGACGGAAGGATCAACACTCCACGCAACCCTGAAGGTGAACTGAAGGCTAAGATAACAGCTGAATTTCCTAATTTAAAGAAGGCTCAGTGAACGTGGGTTTGTCTGTTCTTCATTGAGTGTCTTATTAAAGCTGGCCTCGAGCCAAACTTGACATAGTCTTGTAAATATCTATATGATTATGTACCTGTATGCAGGTCAAGAAGAGAACTACCAGATGATAATAATCCTTTGAATAGAAAGAGAGCGAGAAAGAGAGAGAGAGAGAGAGAGAGAGAGAGAGAGAGAGAGAGAAAAGAGGGATAGAGGGTGAGTTTTATGATACAACAATCTCTTAGTCAATGGAATGTGTGTCGAAATGCCGTTAGTTATTAATGAGATGATTTCGTTGATTCCTAATCCTGGCTCTCTCGTCCCGTTCCCACACGAATAAAACTTCACGTACCTCTCTTGATAAAGTCGTTAGCTCTACCACTGGTCCTCTCAATAAAGTGGTTCTCATTTTTCAAATCTCCAGCCTACATTTTCTTGCTTTAGGAAATGCAAACTGTTTATTTCGATATATTTTTAATCTTGTTGGAAACCACTTGTTGAGTTAGAGTGTACTTCCACCTTTACCTGTAATCTTTCTGTGAATCAACGTAAAAGACAGAATTTCGAATATTCATTCTTAAGAAGAGTGCACCCTGTTTCACGTGTGCAAGCTACTTTTGGCACAACATTGTCAGTTCCTCAGTAAAATCTTAGTAGATTTCTAAGATTTTCTTTTCTTTGGAGTTTACTCTAAGGTCATTTAGTGTCCAGTTTTTAGTCTTTTCGAATCTCGAAAGTTATGGTTTGCTCAGAATTAGATTCATATTCAACGTATGAATCTGATTTCAAAATTCTGATAATCCTCTGAACTAGAATGTCTAGAGAGAGAGAGAAAGAGAGGGAGAGAGAGAAAGGAAGAGAGAGAGAGAGAGGGAGAGAGAGAGAGGGGGGGAGAGAAAGAGAGCTTCTACATTTGACAAGCTTACAATGCATTGAAATATTCGAGAGAAAGAATATTGTGCTTCTCACACATTTAGTTGCTTTTACCTGGATTCAAACAACGGGTATCGGAGGCAATTATGCAATTATTTCACCCACCAGATACATTTCAACCGAAATAGATAGATAGATAGATAGATAGATAGATACGGTTTTTTGCACGGAAGTTTCCCTAGTAATTATTATACACCATAGATGAAGTTTAATACCGAACATCTGTAATATATTTCTTAAAAACCTTACCGTTATTCTTTAGACGCAACAGAAAATGTCATTCATATATATATACATATATATCTATATTTGGTAAATATAGCCAGTCACTTTCGAATCCATAAGATAAATTTTCATTTGCATATATCAAATTAAGTGTAACAAATGGACAAATATCATCGATGAAATGGGATAATTTAATTTATTCCAGAGTGTTTCAAACTTGCCTTTTATCAAAATGATCGAATTGTCTTCGAGTTGCTCGTTTGATACCAGTCAATTACTTCATGCAATATATAAATCATGTACACAGGCACATATATATATATTTATATATATATATATATATATATATATATATATATATATATATATATATATAAACAACATTTCAGAAAAAGGATTGCGTTTGGATATACACTTTTTTTGTTCTAATACTATTGCCAATATAAGAATGATATTAGACAATTCTCAGTGGATTTGTTTGAGATTAGAGTATAATTTGTACTGTACATTCAATAATATTAGGAAATTAAACATATAAGTTTTAAAATCGTAATATAATATGAATTGAATGAAAAAATAATGCAAAAAAATTATTAAGCATTTTTCGCTAAATGCACAGACAAGGATTTCTCATTTTTTTTTTTTTGTTTGTTGTTGTTGACTTAAATGAGATTTTGTGATCCCCCAATCCCTCTCGGGAGACCAGACTGAGTTGACAAAAAGAAACAAACGTATCAGCAAGTGGACGTCGCCATTCCGGCAGATAACAGTGTTAAAGGAAAACGAAAGAATCGATAAATAACTGGACGTAGTTACAGAGGCAAATAAATTATGGAATATGAAAATAGAAGTAATACCCTCTTAGATGGAACAATATTTAAAACCTTAAAAGAAATAAGTAAGGGGAACGAAAATCTAAGGAAAAACTGAAACTGTCCAAACTACACCACTGCTGAGATCGGCTAAAATACTAAGAAGCGCCCTAAGAACTAAGGAGATTTGCTGTCACTCAGACTGCCAGTTACTAATAATGTGAAAAACTTACTCGGATTACTAATCTATGTACTGGACATAGGATTACAAAACTTTCCCGTAGAATAATTTCCAATCTATCCGACAAAAATGCTTTAAAAACTCTCATCTATTTATATAGAACAAAAGACAACACTATTTCAAACACCAGAAAAGTACTAATCGACTACACAAATAAAATATGTAGCATTAAGTAAAAAATACTACAAGAAAGTGAATAGTATTCAGCCAGAAAAACCGGTGCACTAGATATAATGGCAAACATCTTTATAATACAGTGAAAAATATACACCGGTACCATACTTTGCTACATAAGTTTTCAGCGATCCCATGATCACTAAATCATAGACAATATACATACATTCAAGACCTTTCTTCACTCAGGAAAGAAAGCTCCTCAGTCATTTCACTAGATTTTAAAGAAATAAACTGATCATATTCTTAAAATTGACCAATGATTGAGTGAAAATTTTTTCATAAAATTGAAGCATATTCAAGAAATAGCGTAAGACAACAAAAATAATCAATTAGAAGAGTTAAAATTTACTTAACCTTATATATATATATATATATATATATATATATATATATATATGTGTGTGTGTGTGTGTGTGTGTGTGTGTGTTTATTAACTTTGGTCATTCAGTGTGAATATAGAGAGTAAGCTCCTCAGATTATTACTGTGAAGTTGATTCATAGCCATGTAAATATTCTCATTAATATGCAATGTCCACTTGAATTAACATAAAATCATATCTCAAAATTAATCACTCAGACCCATTAATGTTATTGGACGTATTTCAAAACTAGCAAGGTAACAGTCACTGCGGTGCTTTGGCAAATTATTAACATTGCCCAACATAATCCTCTACACTTGGATGAGATCAAAACCTAAATAGAAAATACGGTGAGCCAAACAGAAAAATATATTTATTAAGTCCTAACTAAGCAATAGTTCTCTCTAAAGATTTAAAATCTCCATGTAAGATAACAATTAAAGTTTCACTAGATATAAATAATTATTTTATTTATACAAATGTCTCGGATTAAACGTTTTTACTTAAATATTGTTTCCTAGGATACTTAGAGATATCCATTTCACCAAGTGGGACAATTGTGTTCATTAAAACTGGGACAATTGTTTTCTTCAAGAATATATATATATATATATATATAATATAAAATATTTTTTCGGTGAATTAGCAAAACAATGAAAGGAAATTTATATGAGCTTACGTAGAACTGTTTTCAGTGTTGTCAAATGTTTCCCGTTTCTAGCCCTAACCATTCAGACATATATTGACTTTTATTGATATAAATGATTCACCTTTCACCTTCCCACTTTCGCTCACCTTGCATATGACAAACCTTATCATTTATTCGGGAGATTGGATCTTAGTGTGCCTCCCAATGATAATTAGGAGCTTACTTGAAACCATCTGTCAGTGGTGAGTGCCACTGAATCCGCTGTGAAGCCGAGCAAAGGACATTGACAGATGGCAGGACAATGGAAGGAGGAAATATATAGCCTATCCTCCTCGTCCCAAAATACGCATACATCCACCTTTGCACGCATTCTGGTTCTTACACTTACTCATATATATGTGCATATGCACACACATACACACGCCTACACAAGTCTCTGTGTATGTATTTGTGCATACGAGTGAGTGAGCTTGTGCATGTATGTGTGTTTGCCTGAGTTCGAACTGTTTCAGATATGAAGACAGGTAAAAGTCAAAAATTCGAATACTGATTTTCAAGGTAGCTTCAAATACAATAGCAATACTCCTAGTCCTGTTATATATCTTTATCGAAAAACAATTTAATAGATAGATAGATAGATAGATAGAAACTGTAAGTTTTTGATAAAGGATTTTTGATAAAATGTATGTAATCGTCTCTCTCTCCTTATTTGAATATGAAAACAGGTAAAATAGATAAAAGGATACTGAATAAATGCTGCCCGAAATCCCAAGTTTAACGCCTCGACCCGACCAGAAACAGAAATAAGAAAAAGTTTTTCAAGCATTTAAACTTATTCTTTATTTCGCTTCGGTAATCATATTTCATACAATTCAATTCTACGGGATTTTTCAGGTATAAAATCCGTAAAGAAACAGAAAAGTCTCTTTTAACCGAAATCAGTGTCGAATAGAAAATGGTAGCAAATATATCACAGTTCATTCTTATCAACCTGAGACACATACATCATACCGTTCACAACATAGCTTATTCTAAAGTATTCATGGGAACTTTACAATCTCCTCTCTGCTAATTAAGGAAAACTAAACCGCTTTTAAACCCTCACAGCTGAATTATCTGACAAGTTTCTATCTTCCATATCCATTCATTTTCTCAGTCTCCTGTGTTACAGCTTATATATTACCATGACCTGATTCAGAGTAGGTAATGTACATAATTCTCTACACAATGATATCTGCAAATAATAGGTAGTATTTTTGAGCAGATTTCTGTGCTTATGCGATTTTCAAGGGAGGAATAAGAGTTTTTAATGATAAAGTTAATTGTCATAATAAATTGACGTCTAATTCAGTTTCGTAGAGTTCAGTTTTTTAACCTTTACAAGTTATCAGCAGTGGAAATAGGGGCAGAAGAAATTGAAGTCATCCTCTATGCAAGAATTTTTCATCCTGTTGCCTAGCCACCTCTTTTTCGTTTCTTTTGTAATAGTTCAGGGGAGCCTGTCTTCGCTCTGAAATGAATAGAAAGTTCTGAAAAAATGTTTATAAGTGGTTGAAAAACGTGTGGAAAATGACTATGCCAAATTTCAGATAATTTGATTGATAGATAGAGAGAGGGGGTAGAGAGATTTAAAGTACAGAAGGAACTCCAAATCAGATGTTTTTTGAATATTCAGTATTCAATTAATAAGCTGTCGGTACATCGATGCTTATTCTGATCATTTTATACAGACTGGTTAATGTGCATGATTCCCGAAAGAATTATAGTGTCTAGAAATTAGAGAAAATACTTTAACAGATTTTGTCACTTTTCCAAATTCTAAAGAAGGATTCTAGACATAGAGTTAACTGCGATCCTAAATTAATGTGTAATTCGGTTTTGTTCAGTCTCTTGATCTTTGCTGTCGATGAGATCGGGACTTGAGGGCAAAAGAATCCGAAGTCCTCCTTCGTACCAGTTTGTAACTTGTGCTACATTGCTTTGCTTTCTCTACCTAAAATCTTTAAATTTGTTTTATTGCACCCATATCCTCTCGTAAAGCATGTCCGACAATCGGTAAAAAACGGATTACAGCCTGGGAGGCTAACAATCCGTATATTCCAATTCTGACATTGTACATTTTGATTACGTCCGTTTAAAACAGTTTTTAAGGCATTTTTTTTAGATTCGTAAAAGACGCCCTTTTATTTTGATATTTCGATTGTAAAAAAGAACTTAACAGTCACATCTCTCTATTTATAGGAATTTTGTTGTCTGTCCATGTTTCTGTGTATGGGGTTTATATAATACATAAAACATTGGCGTCAAATTAACTGTATCTTCTGTCCATATCATTTTGATTTATCATCTGTGTCCCTTTGTTGTTTTGGAATCATGGAGTTAAATAATTTGCATATTTAGCTTTAAAAACAAACTTGTGAAAAAATGTCTGATTCATTTTCGATCTAGTATTTTGTCAGTTTTATGAATAACTGATTGTTTTGTTGATAACTTTCATTCTACTATCGCTTAGTTATTCAAATAAAACCATATTCGACATTTTTTTAATTTATAAAAGAGAATAAGAAATTGTTGAGACTTTTTATAATCATAATTGGAAAATTTAACAAATCTAAAATGTTTTTTAATTATTGTTGATAAAATCGATTTGTTTGTTTAATTATCTGTTTATCTTGATTTATTGAATTAAAAAATGAAAGTAAATATCTAAACGAATAAGATACATATACAAATTGACTGGGATATGAAAGTTTAGATTTGTTTGAATAGTTTTATTTGTCTAAATATCATCATTGTATTGCAGTTTATTTTATCTATTTCATGTCTTATTTATTGCAACTACATGCGTTAAAGAATAATTTTAATACTCTTATTTTAAAAAAGAATCATGTGATACTCTTTTGCGTATAAGTATTTTACAAAGAAAAATGTAAATATTTATTTTTGTACTCATATATCAATATCTGTTGGCATATCTCTAGTTGGTGTTTGAATTTAGATTAAAGATTGAATTTCAAATGTTGATTTTCTGAGCAGATAAGCCGGTTCACAATCTTTGCTCCCTAATATTGCCTTATAAAGGATTTATTATATTCTAAAAAACTCATAACAGATATCGCCCATTTTTTCATCGGATTAATTTTTTTTTTAAGAAAAAATACTTTTTTTATTAAGATAAAGAGACGTTTTCTTCAGAAGAATATTTTTCATTGTTGCTTTCTTTTGTAAACATTTTGACTTAAATACTTTTCTTGTTTTGAAAAGGAATAATAATGCAACTCCCATAGGATGATTATCAGTAGGTTCGTTTCAGTAGTAGTTAGAGGCGACTTCCATTTCTACTTTCTTCTCAATTTTATTGACTTTTACTCAACGGGGCTTAGCTTAGTCATCATCATTATGGCAGTATATCGAGACAACAATAATCATTACTATTTTCTATATACTCATAATAAGTTGTAGCTAAGTATAGAACCACATCATTATTACTATTATTGCATTCCTTTCGCGTTTTTCACACAAGCGTCAGCTGATATTCTTTCACTAAAATCCGAGTTAGGGTAAATCTTCTCAGGTTTCCAGTATTCTTCTTAGTATTCTAGTCGATCAAAACAATGCTGTGGTCCGGATGGTCTTGATTCTTCTGATTTCCGATTCATTTCAGTCTTTTTTTCAAGTCTTTGGAGACCATCCTAAGCGTCCCAACTACAACTGGTACCAGAGCCCCTCTCGTGTTCCACAGCTTTTTTAGTTCTCTAGCAAGATTCAAATATTTGTCTGTCTTTTCGCTTTCTTTTATTTCCATTCCGGCAAAATCCACCAGACGACAAGCTCTCTCTCTCTCTCTCTCTCTCTCTCTCTCTCTCTCTCTCTCTCTCTCTTGGCCAACTAGCACAAGGTCTCGTCTCCATGCCGAGATAAAGTGATCTGTTTATATCTAAAAATCTCCGAGAATTTTATGTGTCACATTTTCGAGATTTTGATTTGTCCATATACAATTTTGTAGTATGAGCAAATTCTAAACGCTAGCACATTTACTAGTTGATCACATTTCCTACCCAGTCATGTTTACTCTTGCACACTTTTTGTGCTAGTTTGCTGCATTCGCTTATTATGTAATTAATTGTTTAATTTCTGTCTCTGCGTAACCTGCCTTGCTAATATGATGCGTATTATCAATTATAACCTCAATATAATTGGTGCATAAGACATTATTTTGTGTTGCTATTAAAAGATAGAGTTTCTATTTTGGGGTTTTCCTTTCATAGCAAAGTCAAGATCTTCTGCTGTACAATCTCGGCAGTTTATCGCTCAAATAATCCATACATTTGCTTTTCTTCACATTTCTGTTTTGTACTGTTTAATGCTTTTCAGTTTTACCACATGTTGCCATTGTTATTACTGGCAATAATAATTTTTCTTTCCTCGCTCTTTTTTGTGCATTGCTTAAGTACTTGTATTTATAATTTTCCTTCTCTCCAAGTGCTCTGATGCTTTCCTAATTTAGTAGTTCAATTCTTTCCGTTATTTGTTTTTCTCACATTTTATTTTCAACATAACACATTTTATTTTCAACATAACACATTTTTCAATTCCAAATTCCATTCCTATATCCTGGCTGTATATTTTTATTGTCCTTATCAGAGTTTCCTGTTTTTATTGAAAATATCTCAATATCATCCATATAAAGTTATATCTTTCCCTGTGATCTAGCACATTTTTAGCCTCTTGTTTATTTATTAATTATATAATTGATTGCCATCATTATGAAAAATGAAGAAAGTATGTCTCCCGGGAAGATGCCTTCCCCTTTACTTGGTTTTTCTTCTCTTTCCTTTCTGCTATTGATTTCACTTTCCAGTTTTTCATGGATTTCGTAATAATGTTTATGACTTTGCCTGATATTTTGACTATTTCTTACTTTCTTTTATTCCTATTTTCGACACCATATCATAGGCCCTTTTGTAGTCAGTCCATTCGATGTCTACATTTTCTACTTTGTTTTGATCATCATGCGGATGTGGTGATCTATAAATAGTTGGTTATCTCTTTCTCTTTTTCACTTTCGTCATTCTTCATGTTCTTCCGTAAATGGTCCGTGGTATACAAGCAAGTAACATATTTCTTCTTTTATCAGTGTGGTCAGGATTTTCTGAACCATAGATAAACTACGTTTTCAGTCTACAGTTTCTAGAGACGGTTCTGTTTGAAGGTCTTTCTGGAGCAGGGTAGTTTTCCTCTTTATCATCCTTTCTGTTATGATTGCTTCTTGTTGCCATTTACTCATTTACTGAGACAACAGTTGTGGATAGATATTAATTTTTAAGACTAGAACCCATATATGCCGTCATGACCAGGTGTTTTTTAATATGGTACCTTCTTGGGTATTCTTGGTGAATCCAAATGTTTGCCTTTGGGGCCTTTTCAAACAATCGTCATTCTTTTTTTCATATCATTTACCAGCTCGGCATTTCTGGTTTAGTTTGGTTTGCTTTCTTTGTTTAATGGCATATCAACTCTTTTTAGGTTATTTAATGCCAAAGCCATTCTCCTAGAAGAACAGTAGTGGTACTATTTAACCCATAGCTGGAAGGATAAGGGGGTTCATACCTTTCCCAAGGTTATTTGCCCGAAAGTGAACGTAATAGCGCGACTGGAGTACGAACTCGGGTACAACGATTCTGCTGTCCATCGCTTTAACCATTACACCACGAGGACACCCCATCGGCATTTCTGGTATGATCTTTCTGTTCTTTTATTTTGCATCCAGTTTTTGGTTTGTTTTTCTGCTTTCTCCACGGACTTCTTGGAAGAAATTTGTACTTTCGATTTCTTACAATCCGTCTCTGAGGCTTCATCCAAGGTCTCGGCGGAGCGAAGGTAGTGATTCTGCGTATTCATGTTTTTTGCTGCTTCTTTCGGCGGGATATTTTTCCAGTCACATTACTTTTCTAAGGAGATAAGTGACTCCGCAAAGTGCATTTTATTTATTTATTTATATGCATTTCACTGTCGGTTGTGACTGCTAGGTATCTTGTTAAGATGTATATCTGTCTCTTTCTTGATCATACCCATGGCTTCTACTATTACTTGTACGGTGGCGATTTTAAGATGCCTCATTTTTTAAAGTTTCTATAGATGTCTTCTTGGTATTTATTCATTTTATTACACATATGGACTGATATGATATTATCTGTTGCTAACTTATCAATTAGAAGGCATGTTCTTTTTCTTGTCCTTAATAACTATATCAGGTCTATAACTCTTTACTTTTCTATTAGTTTGGCTTTGGTTTGTTATTGTTTCTGGCTGATATTCATACAATTTTCACAATCAAGTATTCCACAGTATTTGCATATGATTATTATTACTTCACTGCTTTTCGCTAAATAAAAAAAGGCTGGAAACAATATTAAGTGGGGGGGGTTCTTTTTTTAAAAGTGATGAAAAGACTTAAAACAACAAAAATAACGACCACGTTTCAGTAGAAAAAAAAAGAAAATAAAGCAAACTGTGTGGGAAGGGCGACCCCCCGCCGAATATTATTCCCCCCCACCTTTTTATTTAGCGAAAAAAAATCTGCACCCTCTCCATCTGATTTCCCTACAAAAAAATGAAAAAAAAATTTGGTTACACGTCCCATTACCGCTATCTCCGGTTGTCAGTAATGCTCCCTGGTCCGGAAGTGAGTGATCATTTTATGTTAAATTTATATAACAAAGTGATCCCCCTCTTTATATTCTAAAATATTGGGGTTTTCTTCAAAATTTCTTCTTTGCAAATATTTTTCTGACCGTTTACCTGTATTCCTAAAAAAAAAGTAGAATCTGATTTTTACATTTCGCTAAAATAGGAAAAAAGTACCGGAATTTTTACTAGAATCTACGTGACTGCAAGCCTCTTCGGGTCTCCTGGAATCTTCTGTGTATCCGAGCCATACGTAAGAATACTGTAATCCAAATGGGCTCGATTCTTCCTCTTATTTCAAATTCCTTTTTTTTTTTTTAAAGCCTTAAGGAACCCTTTCCCAGCGTACGAACTACAACTGGTAACACGCAAGGTCCAGTTATTTTCTGTTTCATAATTTTTATTTTCATTCAGTGGTCAACCGGAACGGCAAAATCTACTAAATGGCAAATGCGTTTTTTTTTTTCATTAACACTTCGTACGGTTTGTGGCCAGTATAAGGTGATCCGTTTGAGAATGAGTCTCATTCACAAGGAAGTCTCATTCATAAGGAAGGAGTCTGGTTTGTGCAAATGCAATTTGGTCGAATTTCAATCACTTCCACCTTTCCCAATGAGTCACCTTTCCCAATGAGTGGGCCCAAATCTTCAAAATTTATACTCGTTTGACGCACTCTCTTATAATGTGTTTAACCGTTTCATCTCTTTCGCCGATAAATCTAGTCTTGCTCTTCTGTTGCATTTTATCGATTTTCGTTTTGATATAATCAGTCTTTATAGATTTGTTTGTACTGCTATTAGAAAAGATTTCATTTCCCTCTTAAGATTTCCGTCTCCTGGCTATGTCCCTGTCTTCTCAGTCTCAATATCGCCATTTTGTCGCTTGAAATATCCATACAGTTATTTTTTTCCTTTTTCTGCTCCCGAGATTTTATCTTCTATTTATATTGTCAATGTCATTATTAGCTGCTTCCATGTGTTTTTTTGCTTTTTAAATATAATCTTCGACTCCGCATATAGATGCATGTACACAATTTTCAATGTTGGCAACTCCCTTTACTCCTACTTTTCCTGACTTCAGAGTTCCTTCCTTGTCCATTTAAACAATGGTCCCCAGTATCTTTCAAGGAAAACTGCTCAGGTGTTTATCCTTTTGATGAGATTTCTGCGACAGGGTTTGGTTTCCAGAATCTTTTCTTTTTTTTTTTTTTTTTCATCTCCGCTTGGTTGCTGGTGTCCGATTGCAATATTCTCAAATACTTATAATTTTGCTTCTCTCCAAATGTTCGAAGGCTTTCCTGATTTGATAGCTCTATTTTTCCGTTGTTTTTCTTTTTTAACATATCATTATGAATATTAGACATTTTTCAATGCTAAATTTCATTCATATAAGCTGGTTGTATATTCTTATTGTTTTTATCAGTCTCCAGTTCTTTTTTTCTTTTTTCAGAAATATTTTGATATCATCCATGTATGAACTATATTTTGTGATTTTGTAAATTTGTTTTACCCAGTGAACTTTTGATATCATCCATGTTTTACCCAGTGAACATGTTTTCATCCATGTTTTACCCAGTGAACTTTTGATATCATCCATGTATGAACTATATTTTGTGATTTTGTAAATTTGTTTTACCCAGTGAACTTCCTTAGCACATAATTGAATGGCATCGTTACAATAACGAATGATATGGGCGTGAGTTCGTCTCTCTGGAAGACGAATCTTTGGATTTTTACATCTGCAAGGGTTTCTTTCAGTTTCTTCTCAAATTTTTCATGGCATTCGTGATGAAGTTTTATCATTTCATCGGATATTTTGTACATTTTCAGATCCTCTATAATCCAAGTTTACAAGACTATATCATAAGATAAGTCAATCATTGCCGTGGTTTCATTTTCAGCCTCGTTTTGGCTTATTTTAGGATGCGCTAAGTCTCTCTATATATTAAATCATTTGTTTCTCTTGTTCCCTTACGGCATCTTATTATTGTTATTGCCATTATTTAATAGTATATATGTTTACGTATGTTGGGGAAGATGTATATTTCTTTATCCATAACGTATGTAACACTAAAACAGATAGAAACCATTGACGACAATGTAGACTACTGAGGGAAGTTCAGTGGGCTGGTTGGTTCCTATATTTTTATTTTTAATGGCATATCAACATTTGTGGGTTATCTAATGCCAATGTGATGCTGTTCAACCGACTGCTAGGGTGATGAAAGGGTTCATACGTTTCGTAAAGGTATTAGCCCGAAAGTGAACGTAATTGTTCGAATGGAGTTTGAACTCTCTCACTTCGAAGCCAAAGTAGAGCACTTTCACTAGTAAACTACAGGATTTCTTTCTGGCTATTTTTTCGGCATACCAACCCTCGTGGATTATTTACATTTATTTGCACACATTTTTAAATGTTATCAGGTAATAATAATAATTCTATTTATAAAGTATTCCTACGTAAAATGAATCATTTGCACACCGCTGTATTGTTTCAAATAAATGACAATTATAATAATGTTTAGTAATTGTTTGAACTGTTCTATTTGACTCATAGATGTGACTTTAATCCGGATCTGAGTAGACCTGGTTGTAATAGCAATGAAGAGGCACCCCACATTCCCCAAAGCAGGAGCCCCATAAGGCAAGTTTAGTGAATAACTGATGATTTTTTATGGCAGTGTTGGGTTTTCTTGGACCAGCCATACCTTGAAACATGAGATGATCACAGAAAAATGGAGCATTGGAGTGCCATGGATTCTCTCAACAACACTTGTTATGTTTTCAGTTCAGAGTCCTTCCTATTAGGTGACAAGTTGCCCCACTAAAACCAGTGTTTACAGTTTGTTCTACGATTCTGTGCATAGATACGAGAAGACATGGATGAAATACAAACGGCCTCATTCAAAATTGAACCTCCTTCGCCGAGTCCATTGTCTTCAACGATAACCCTCATGTCAATAAAATTACGGCACTGAAGTTAAAACAAGCACAAGAGACAAACAAATATTTATTATACCCAAGTTCCTGTTGTTGATGATGATGATAATCACGGTGGAGGAGATGGTCGAGAAGTATTATTTTAGGTGTTTGCTAAGGGCAAAGATAGAAAGTGGAAAAGGTAAGAGGAAAATAAGTGGATATCTAAAGGGGAAAATAAGCAAAAGGGGGAATATGATTTTAGTTTGATCCATTTCTATCTGGACTGTTGAAAAGAACTCTGTCGTATTCCTTTAATATAATGAATGAGAAATATTTTACAATTGTACAAGCCTCTCAAACACAAGCAGATGGTTGAAAATGATATTTTTCAGTATAACAATTGCTAGCCTCATGAAGAAGATATCAAAGAAACATTTACATAGAAGCGCATGTAAAAGCAGGCACAATTTATCTCAACAGAAGCCAAATGCTTCGTAAATTACATCAGTATTATTTTGAGATAACTCGACATTTATCACTCAAACACATGGTGAGAGTATTTAGAAAATGTTTTTATTTCAGTTTCATTCCCCGATATAGAGAGTTGCCAAAGTCTTCAGCCAACAAAGAAAAATTTACAGAAATGCTTATTATTCATAAATGATTCTTGAAGAGTGAAGCTTTGTATCTAAAACCTTGTTACAAAAACAAAATAATTGGGTTCAATTTTGGAATTCTTTAAAAAAGACTTTTCTTGAAATATAACAAAGCAAAGTACGGATATTTTCTCAGCAATTCTTATCCTCTTCCGAAATGATATAGGGCAGAAGAATTTCTATATACTTCAGAGATTGCGTGAAATAAATTCCAAGAGTCAAATATCAGATTTTTTACATTAAACAGAAGGTATTTATTTCATTCCTTTTTGCAAAACGGTTTCAATACAATTTCATAGTAATCTGTCCGCATCAACAAATGAAGCCCTTGTTACAGATTTTTGATTGGGTTCAAATCAACTAAGTAAGCTGTACATTCTTTAATCTGATTTTTAATAGATTTGCCTGTCGTTGTGTTGGTCATTACCCTCTTGGAAAGTAAAAGCACAATTCAAAAACTGTTTCCTAAATCATTTTAAGTGACTCTCCTCATAAATTGATCGATACATGTTTTAATTTCCAGTCTTTGATCGAAACAGAAATGTTATTAACTGATCATCGAGAAATCAAGAAACATATCACCAAAAAGATACAGTAATTTAACTAAATATTTTTTCTTGATGAGAATTTAGTCAGAATTAATTCCTTCTCATACAATAAACAGATCATTTGCTAACGGTGAATCTCAGTTTGCCTTTATTATTCTCTGTGAGCGATATACACGTAGTTGAACAGGGACATATACTTTTAATTGGAAAACTTTTCTTCTCTCATGATTTACAATCATTAACAGATACGAGGACCCTTCGATAAGGTTCCAGACTTTTTGTGTACAGGCATTTAAAATTGTCGTAGACTTTTGAAAATTCAGTATGTTATTGCTGACCGATTTTTATGATTTCAGGTTCAAATGAACAGCTACAGCAGCAATTAGAATACCCCTACTAAAGCCTGATTGTCACAGCTGGTGAACTTAAAAAATGCAATCTGGACGTGAGGGCACTTTAGAAGAACGATATGCAATAAAATTCTGTTTTAAACTTGGAAAAAATGCCATAGAAACGTATGGAATGCTTCACACTGCTTTTCGACCATCTTGCATGAATCTAGCATCAGTTTATGAGTGGCATAAGAGATTCAAGGAAGGCAGGGAGTCTCTGAGGGATGATGAGATGTGTGTGAGGAGTAAGGAAGTCAGAACACCGGAGTTGATTGGCCAAATAAAGAATTTCGCGGATAAGGACCCTCGTGTGTCTATAGAGACAATTAGTGCACAGTTTGATGTCAGTGTAGGAACTGTACACACAATTATTCGCGAGGAACTGAAGATGCGGCCTTCCAGAAGTTGTTGGAACGGTACAACAAATGCATAGTAGCCAGAGGGACTAGAGTTTCATGTGAGAACTATCAATAAAAATGCCCATATGAAAAAGGACCGGAAACCTATTGAAAGCACCTCGTATATATATATATATATATATATGTGTGTGTGTGTGTGTGTGTGTGTGTGTGTGTGTGTGTGTGTGTGTGTGTGTGTGTGTGTATTAGTAAAAACTAAATTTGGTGACGTTAGTATAGGGTGAGCCGAAGGTTCCCTTTTCAATGGCTACTTCACCGATGTAGTATATATATACATGAAAATCTGGATTTAAATCAAAATTGGAACTAATTAGATAAAAACCGGAACTTAACAAATCAAAACAACCTATCAAAACAATCTTTATTTTAAAAAGAAAACCTGGAACTTATTTAGCCATCTACTTATCCTGAAAAAGATGTAAAGCACAAGTATATAACATAATAAAAATTTAAATACCAAATATGAAATCATTACATATATATATATATATATATAATAGGTAGCAAATAAATCCAAATTTGGTAGCAAATTCGCTCCGCCCCAAAAAGCAAACTGCGAGAATAAAAACGAGACCTAAAAGAATTTGAAGAAATAATAAAAATAAATCCAAATAGAAATAAATCCAATTTCTTTGGCAACAAAAACAATTATCGGGAAACCAATTCTTCGAAAATATCCGGAATATAAACTTCAAATAAAACACTTCAGATAACCCCCGCAAACAAAGACAATGCTTTATAATATACTAGAAAACAATGACATATAAAAGAAGCAAACAAGGGAATTTGGAATAAAACACATCACAGAAGAAAAAAACAGAAAACACAAAGGGATAAAACTAACTATAAATTATTACAAACTTAGTGATATCATATCAAAAATTACAAAATGCGGCAGAATACACGATGAAACATTTACTAAAAAGAAAGTATAAGAACTTCTTAACTACATTCTAAAAACTTGCAATTTTTTACAGATTACCAAAAAATCAGCGGAAATAAATATTGCTGTAGAAACGTAAAAATCTAAATGCATAGAAATTTCCAACTCCAGTGACCTCAAATTTAGATATATAGCAGCAGGACCATCAAGACTCACAAACTAAGCAAACAAATAGAGATACAACTATAATCATTCCTGTATAAGATAAAAAAGCTTCATTAGAGTCAATATTCACTTTTTAAACTCCATACTACACAAAAGCTGATCCCTAAATATTCACAGAAACATTTTACGTCACCAACCAATATTGTAATACCGAAAACCATTGCATTCAAGATCCAAGAAAAAATCATCACTGAAGATTTACAACAAAACTCTTTCCAGTTCAACTACAAATATTATATCGAAACCCTTGGAACTGCTATGAGTAGAAAAAATCTATATGAAAACATAAGGAAAAAAAAGAGCAACAAAAAAAGAATTTATTAGATCATACAAAAGATACCTGAATGACTTTTTCATATTTTGGAAATGCACATGGGGCAACAAAAACAATTTACATAACTTACTCCAAAACCAACATGCTGGAATTAAATTCACCATAGAACACAATTTTAAAGAACTACCATTTTTAGACATTCTCATTAAAAATCAAAATGGCCAAATTGTTACAGATATTTACCATCAAGCAACAACTACGCAACAAGACCCCCATTTTAAGAGTTATCATCCCTAAAAAATTTCAAAATCCATCCCTTGCACCCAATTGCACTTAAATTCTCCACTATAGTCACCAATAAAGACTTCCGACAAATCTACCAAGAAGAATTAAGCGTAACCCTCTAGCAGGGAGAATATCCTGCAACACAAATAAATTAGGGATTCAAATTAACAGAAAAAAATATCATTCAAAAACAACCCCAACACAAAAAAGTAGCAACGGACAAACTTTAACATATATTTGAACATACAAGAAAAAACAACCGAGAGCAAGTCAAAGAAATATCAAAGAATCTAGATCAACTGAAAAACAATGATCGAATTAAGAGCATACAAAACAAAACAAGAACTGGTATAAGTAAACTAAAAATCTGAAAAACACTCTTTAGTCTCATCTAAATTTGGGGGACACATAACGCAAAGAGTCTCAAAATGTAAAAAATCATGGATGTGGAGCGTGTAATCTAATCTTAGAAGGAAAATCCAATATCTTCGAAAAAAAACAACTTTCATAGGGCAATTTAAAAAAATGTGGTCTACATAATAAAATGCAAAAACCGTAACAAGTTATGCATTGGATAAACTCAAGCTTTGTAAAAAAGTGTCTCTTTATGTAAAGGCAACAGTAAATTGCCAGAAAATATTAACGTTTATGCATCAAAATAAATGCAGCAAGGAAAACTTTAAAATAATGCCAATATACCAGATTGTTGCCTACTCATTACTCCAAATAAAAGAAAATACTTCATAGATTAATTTAAGTCAACAGTCCTAACCACACACGCATACACACACACAAACATATGCACACAAAGAAAACCTTTAAATTATCTATATATAGGGTCAAAAGCATTCTAGCACATATTAAACCAATTCAATACCCTAGAAAAATATGTGTATATATACATAAGTGTTTATACATATGAGGATGAGTGTACAAACTGAGAGTGGAAAATAAAACAAAAACAAACTAGTAGCAATTTCCAACCAATACCTTTGAAAATATTACATAAGTGTGCAAACATGTATACGTGTATACCCACATGGAATATATATATATATATATATATATATATATATATATATATATATATATATATACGAAAAAAAAAACATTTACACAGACCAGAGGTTTATAAGTTCAATTGACTCCAATGGGAGGTTCACAGACACAAAACTAAAATTAAACCAAATCAAAACAACGTATCAAAATAATCTTTACAATAAAAACAACAGCCATTTAGATCTCCTGAAGTAGGCGTAAAAACTTGTAGAGCAGAAGTATATGAAGTAATAACAACCTAAATACCAAATCTGAAATGATTTGCGAACCTATTTAATTCAAAATACTTACTTCTATCTCATAAGATCAACAACAATCTTTATATCTTTATATAAATATATATATATATATATATATATGTGTGTGTGTGTGTGTGTGTGTGTGTGTGTGTGTGTGTGTGTGTGTGTGTGTGTGTGTGTGTGTGTGTGAAATCAAACGTAACACTTGATACAGAATGACGATTGAAAGTTGAATATATTTCAAAAGCAGATACATCAAGCCATGTTGATTAGTATAAAGATACACATACTACAATTACGTGCGCGTGCCTAGTTCACTTGTCGTTTTGAACAAACTGAAGGCCAACGATTTTTTTGTGAAATTTACAAATTGGAAACTTTTTTATGTGGTTTCACGTCTATGGAGGGAGTGAATTGAACGTATTGGAATTATTGTTGAGGTTAACACGAAAACTGTTAATCCATTATTTAAGCGTCGTCAAGCGTAAAAACCCAAGAAAATTAAGAAGAGTATATATTTTACATCATATAGAGAATTATTTTTCTTAACTATAATTTTGCCTGTATAGATTCTTTATTAATTAATAAGCTGATGATTTCCTGTTAGGGATTTGCAGTGTATCATTATGCCTTTGCGAAAAAAAGTATTTTAATCCTTTTCTCAACTAATAAACTCGTACACATACTAATACCGATTGACAATATGCAACTACTTCATATATATATATATATATATATATATATATATATATATATATATATATATGTGTGTGTGTGTGTGTGTGTGTGTCCGGGTCTGTGTGTGTACAGTAATGACCAATATTAACTAAAGAACATATTAAATTTTCATCAATTTTGACAATTTCGACCGCGATAAGTAATTCAGTTTTTTTTTAAAGTGGGAATCTCTTTAACAAAAAAAAAAACAACACCTGAGTCAGTGATCTTGTTTTTTTCCCCTTGGATTTCAGCACCTGAAAAGAATTGCTCAACTGAAACACCAAGAATTCAAATAAGTTCATTTATCCAAAATATTTCCGGAATTTCCGATTCTCTTCATAGCTATTGCTAAGGAGAGTGTGTTAACCTAAAATCCCTCGTTGAGAAGACTTAGCTGCTTTGAAAAACAGCATTAGAAATTTTAGTTTTATCTGTATGCATACA